>CM077203.1:6562719-6920219 GCA_039654625.1 Rhinogobio ventralis
TATTTTGGGATTATGGACATGATTTGGAAACCGCTGTATCTGCACACTGCATGTGCTCGCAGACGCACACCGTGAAGTGGATCAAGGGACGCGATGCACATGAAATGGCAGAAGAGGTATGTCAGCGATTTAAATGGATTGTGGCTGTATCGTTGTTGTGGAAGACGCTGTTTCTGCCGTTGCGTTGAATTGAACGCGGTTTGTGTTGCTCTCGCGTATGTATGGCTCTCATGTGCTGTCTCACTACATTCATTAATTTATGTTTGGCTCTGTGCGCGCTGAATACGGCGCTGTTTGAAATTGAGTCACTTGCTTGGTGCGTTGGAGAATGAACTCTGAGGATATGTGTAAAAGGAATAAAGATGAAGAATGTGATTGTGTCAATGAAAGAGTTAATGAAATGTGATGACAATGTGTCTCAAGTGTGCTCAATGCTGAAAATGATACAATTGCTGATGGCTGATGCATCTGTGCTACATAAAAGTGTACTGCCTCTACTACCTCCAGAGGAACAAACCAAACAAAATGAATGGTTTGACTCCATTTTTAAGAACTATAATGACTTTGTAGAAGATGTTAAACTATGGATGACTGAAACTGGGAAATCAAATCCCTGCATTGCTCTTTCTGATATTCATGAACCCAGGATTGTGGAAGTGGATGCAACAACTCAAGGGATTCGTCCATCTGATATTTCACCCTCTGTTGAAGTTGTGTCTACAACACATGATACTCAGCTCTCTAATGCACATCTACATGCTGTAATGGATTCTGAGGATGAAATTCAACCAATGAACAGTGTTTCAAATATAAGCAGTACAAGATCTACTAGAGTGACATCTCATGGATCTCGATCCAATCAATCTTCCATTTCTTCCACTCGTCTTAAGGCTGAGGCAGATGTGGCTGCTTTATTGGCATCTCAACAAATGCTGCAAAAGAAACACGAATTAGAGGAACAAGAGGAACAGTTGAGGCAGAGGAGGGAAAAACTGGACTTGGAAACAAAATTAGCAGAGTCAATGGCCAGGGTAAAGGTGTATCAAGATGTTCATTCAGAATCTCATACATCCGTTGTGATGTGAGTTACCCAAGCATGCTTCAGCTCATTGGTAAGCAAAATGAAATAGCTACTTTATTGGTTAAACAGCATAACTTGTCTTCACTTCCACCCAGAGAAATTCCGTACTTTGATGGAGATTCATTGTGCTTTTGTGAGTTTATGCGCTCATTTGAGGAGGTGGTGGAAAAGAAAGCAGACAGCCCAGAGGATTGTTTGCATCTCTTGGAGCAATATACACGAGGACAGCCTAAAGAACTTCTAAGAAGTTGCCAGCACATGAACCCTTCACAAGGTTACCTAAGGGCTAAGGCTTTGCTTAAGGAGAACTTTGGCAATGAGGTAAAAATAGCTTCTTCATATATGGAAAGGGCTCTTTCATGGAAAGCTATAAAATCTGAAGATGCTAAGGCTTTACAAGAGTATGGTCTTTTCCTAAGGAGTTGTTGTAATGCTGTGCAAGACATTCACTATATGAATGAGCTGAATCTCACCACTAACATGCAAGTTATCCTCTCAAAGCTTCCTTATAAACTTAAAGAGAAATGGAGAGTCGTTGCATATGAGTTAAAGAAACAACGCCATAATCGGACCACCTTTCCTGATATTGTGGACTTCATTGAGAGACAAGTAAAATTCTCTCTGATCCTGTGTTTGGTAATATTCAGGATGCATCACCTGTTGGAGGTAGGAAGGTGGATACCAGTATAATTCAGCCAAAAGCCAGAAGCAGTTTTGCTACTGCTATTACTGCTATGCCTGAAATAATAGAACACAGTAAGATATCAACCCACAGAATCTGTCTCTTCTGTGGTGGTGAGCACACACTGGATGTTTGTAATAAACTTACCAAAAAAGGTCACAGAGAAAAGATGGACTTCTTGATGACGAGAGGAATTTGCTTTGGTTGCTTGCATACAGGACACATCAGTAGGGACTGTAAAAGGAGAAGTATCTGTAGCACATGTGGTCTTAAACACCCAAGTTGTCTTCACATTTATCCTCATGAGAAGGAAGACACTTCAAACAGGAAGAAATTCAAATTTAAGCCATCTGTAGACAGTGCTATGGTCTCTCTTCAAATCAGTGGTCTTACTGGGGCTGGTAAAGACACCTGTGCTTTATCTATCGTTCCAGTGTGTGTAAAATCAAGGAATGGAAACAAGGTGGTGATGACGTATGCTTTTCTTGATTCGGGAACTTCTGCTTCTTTCTGTATGGAAAGTTTGATGAATAAACTTAACCTCCCTGGGAAACGAATTAATATTCTTCTTAGAACTATGAGTCAAGATAAATCAGTTGCTAGCTATGTTCTGAAAGACTTGGAGGTTTCTGGGTTGAATCAAGAATATTACTGTTGCCTGAAGTTTACACTCAAAAGACCATGCCATTGCCTCACAGAAAGATCTTGAATGTTGGCCTCATTTGAGTCATATCTGCTTACCTGCGATTAAAGCAGGTATTGAGCTTTTGATTGGAGCTAATGTTCCAGTAGCATTGGAGCCTTGGGAGATCATACGTAGTCAGGGTAATGGTCTGTTTGCTATAAGAACCATGTTTGGATGGACTGTTAACAGACCACTTAAAGGTGTGGGCTTGAATGGAGATGATGCTGCTGCCCAACTTCCTGTGACTGTGAATAGGACTGCAGTAATGAAGTTGGAAGAGTTGTGGAAACAGCAGTTTAAGGCTGATTTTCCTGAGACTGTTCATGAAGAGTTGACAGGAATGTCGAAGGAAGATCAGCAGTTTATGGATTTTGCGTCCCATTCATCAAGATTGATCAATGGTCATTACATCGGTCTACCATTCAGAAATGCTGAAGTGGTCATGCCAATGAACAGGAGAATTGCAGAACAATGTGCTTTAACTCTTCAAAAAAGGTTTAAGGCGAATTCTTCCTTTCATGCAGATTACACCACCTTTATGGAGGACGTCATCCATAAGGGTTATGCAGAAAGGGTACCTGCGGCCGAACTGGAGAGATGTGATGGACGTTTGTGGTATATACCCCATCATGGTGTATACCATGCCAAAAAACACAAGATCAGGGTTGTGTTCGATTGTGGAGCTTCTTATCAGGGTACATCACTGAATAGTAAGCTTCTGCAAGGTCCCGATTTAACCAGTTCACTAGTGAGTGTGCTTGTACGATTTAGAGTGTAAACTGTGGCCTTGATGGCCGACATCGAATCCATGTTCCATCAAATACGAGTTCACCCTGAAGACTGCAATCTCTTAAGATTTATGTGATGGCCAGAAGGTAACATAAATGGTAGTCTAGAGGAATATAGAATGGTGGTTCATTTATTTGGAGCTACGTCATCACCGAGTTGCTCAAGTTTTGCATTGAGGAAATGTGCAATGGATCAAAAGGATCTATTTGACTCCAAGACACTGGATGTTGTTTTTAATAACTTCTATGTGTATGACTGCCTTGTATCTGTACCTTCTGAATCAGATGCTGTGCAGTTGTACAAGGATCTCACTAGTATGTGTGCCAAAGGAGGATTTCATCTAACAAAATGGATGAGTAATAGCCGTGCTGTATTGGGTGCCATACCTGAAAAGGACAGAGAGAAAAAGGTAAAGGACCTGGATTTGGATCATAACACCTTGCCACTTAAGAGGGCATTGGGAGTGCAATGGTGTGCTGAATCAGATGCCTTTAATTTCAAAGTGGTTGTCAAAGATCGACCTCTTACCAGGAGAGAAATTCTCTCAGTGGTCAGCTCCATCTATGACCCTCTGGGGTTCTTGTCACCTGTGATTTTGTCTGCCAAGAGGATACTGCACGATCTGTGCAGAGAGGAAATAGGATGGGACAATGTTATTCCTCCAGTGTATGTTTAATGTTGGATGAGCTGGCTGGATGATCTGCATCGCTTGGAGAGTTTTATGGTCAGAAGATTTTTGAAGCCTGATGGATTTGGAGAAGTTACATCTGCTGAAATGCATCATTTTTCAGATGCAAGCGAGCAAGGATATGGTGTGGTATCCTATCTGCTTCTTCGTAATGACCAACAACTGGCATATTCTACTCTTCTGGTAAGTAAGGCAAGAGTTACACCATTAAAACCCATTACAATCCCTCGCCTGGAACTTACAGCTGCCACGCTTGCTAGTCGTATCGATCAGATATGGAAAAAAGAACTCAAGATGCCCTTTCAGGATTCGGTTTTCTGGATGGATAGTACTTCAGTACTCAAATATCTTTGAAATAAGACCTCAAGATTTAAGTGCTTTGTGGCTAATAGAGTGTTCGAAATTCTGAAGGTTTCTGACGTAGCGCAGTGGAGGTACGTGAATTCATCAAGCAATCCAGCAGATCTAGCGTCTAGAGGAGCGAAAGTGGTTTCTTTCTTGAAGAATGAGATGTGGATTTCCTATCCCACATTTCTTGTTCGACCAAAAGAAGAGTGACCAATGGATCGCACCAATAGGGATGTAATACTGTCTCATGATCCTGAGATCAAAAGGAGTGCTCTGGTAAACATGGTAGAAGTCAAAGAAGAATCTGACTCTGTATCATGCCTCCTCAATTACTTCTCCTCTTGGATTCGACTAAAGAAAGCTGTAGCATGGATCCTTCGTCTGAAAAGAACCTTGATGGACCTTAGCAAGGAAAGGAAACGACTGCAGACTGCTCTTGTTTTCTCTGGTGCAGATCCATATCAACAAGGGACGAGTATTATTAAGGAAATGCAGAAGTTCAAATCTACTCTGTGTAAGGACTTGCTTTCTTTGGGGGAATTAGAGAAGGCTGAAATGGAAATCATCCGACTTTCTCAAAGGAAGAGATTTCCTGAGGAACTGACCAGTCTACAAAAGGATGGAGTAGTCAAGCGAAACAGCCCTCTCTATAGTCTTAATCCAATACTTCAGTCCAATATCATCAGGGTTGGAGGACGTCTTGATAAAGCATTGATTCCTGAAGACTTGAAGCACCCAATCATATTGGCTAAAGACTTGCACATCTCTAACTTGATTCTGCGACAAATTCACGAAGAAGTGGGACATGGTGGACGGAACTACATGTTGGCTACCCTTCGACAGCGATATTGGATCCCTGGAGCAAGTGTAGCCATAAGAAGAGTTTTATCAAAATGTGTAGTGTGCAGAAGGTTCAATGGAATTGTAGGTCATCAACAGATGGCTGATCTGCCTCTAGATCGAGTTTTACCGGACAAACCACCCTTTACTCATGTCGGAGTGGATTGTTTCGGCCTTTTATGAGGTAAAGCGAGGAAGAACTGTTCTAAAGCGCTACGGAGTCATCTTCACTTGCTTGGCCATTAGAGCCGTTCATATTGAAATCATTGCATCATTGGACACCGACTCATTTATTCATGCACTGAGACGTTTTATTGCTCGACGAGAACAAGTGGCTGAAATACGCTCAGATAATGGAACAAACTTTGTCGGGGCTGAGCGTGAGTTACAAGAGGCGATCCAAAACTGGAACCACAGTCAGATCAATAATGTTCTTCTGCAGAAGAAGATCAAATGAACTTTCAATCCTCCTACTGGCTCACACCATGGAGGGATCTGGGAAAGGCTCATCAGATCAATAAAGAAAATATTGAATTCCATTCTTCGAGGGCAAAGTTTGGATGAAGAAGGTCTTCATACATTTTTGTGTGAAGTAGAATCCATACTTAACCGACCCATAACCAGATCATCGTTGGATCCTAATGATTTGGAAGCTTTAACACCTAATAATCTCCTTCTAAAAACAAATCTTACTTTACCACCTGGATTGTTTGAGAAAGGAAGATTTATTTGCCCATCAACGATGGCGTCAAATTCAGTATTTGGCTAACTTATTTTGGAAAAGATGGATTGGTGAATATCTACCCCTACTACAGGAACGGTAAAAGTGGATGGTAAAGACACGCAACCTTCAGTTGGGAGATGTCGTACTGGTAGTAGACGATAATGCACCTAGAAGTTCCTGGATCATGGGCAAGATTATTCACACGATAAAGGACAAAAAGGGATTCACACGGCAAGTGAAAATCAAGACTATGAGTACCTGCTTAACCAGACCAATTACAAAAATTTGTCGTCTTCTTGAAGCTGAGGAATCTAAAGACTAACTATGATGGTGACATTTGAGAGCTCTCAACTGACTTTTTTGATTTGATTTTTGACTTAAACTTAATTGCATTATTGACGACTGACTTTACTGACTTAGACTAGACTTGAACATTAACTTTTACTCAGCTACAAGGATGAACTAAATGAACATTTGAGTTTTGGACACACACACACACATTTTCACATTTCCTTAAGTTTTGTAAAAAAAAATGCAACGAGTTATGTAATGTGCATGTTTTTATTGTTTGTATTTGGATTGTGTTGGTGATTATTACAGGTTTCATTGTGTAATAATCAGGGGCTGGAATGTAAGTGCAGAAATGTTTGTCTTTTATTTTGTATTTTTTGAGTAGGTGTTTCCGGGTATTTGGTCACGTGTGTAGGTGGGTATGTACCTGAGAGTGTTTCCTATTTTTAGATAGAGAGGGGGTGAGGAGCCAGGAATGCTCACCTTTTGTTGACCGTTTGTAACGTTTATATTACATCATGACAATAAAGCGTTCCTGTTTCATGTTTTAATAGCATGAAAACGCGTCTCGAATCTTTCCTGCTGCTTAGCCTCTCAGCGGCTGTAGGATGCCGCTTCACTGTTGTTGCATAAAAATTTTAAGTGAACAGGGAAACAACAACAGAAACATTTATTTTCTAAAAATAAACTCACGTAAACTCAAAAGAATGAAGCACTCATAGGTCTCTGGCTTGGTACACCTACAAAAAAGCAAACATGGTTTCAAAAATAACTGATAACGACATGGAATTTTAAACTTTACTTACCATAAACTGTCTTTCCCTCTGATCGCGCGCAGCGGTTGCCGGTGGCAGTTACTCCCGGCACAGGCAAGATGAACACACAAAGCTCATCAAGTCTGAAATATTACATACAAAACATTCATTTTAACAATTATCGCTTCAACAGCATCAACATAATTCAACCTTTATTACATATTGCCGTTTTATTTCCTTAAGTAAAAAGTATTCTTTACATTCGGGTTAATGAATTAAAATGTTAATCTGTTGATAACCCCCTATTAGCAGACTTCAAAAAAAGTATAAATAAGACATAAGAAACCCACTATATTAAAAGTGTCCCTTCAGTTCAATAAAAGAGGCCGTTAAGACTTGAGGCAAATGAGGCAAAAACCATCCATTTACTTCCATTTAAAGCTCTTTTCTGACTTTTTTCGCCTTCAAATAAATCTCAAAATACTCTTATACAAAAACAATTGATAATGACTTAATTTTTTTTGTCTTTACTTACCATAAACCATCTTTCACTTGTTTCCATCCGAAGACGCTGAGAAAATGGCAGCTTCTCGCACTGGTGTCGTCCGTGTTGTTACGTGACGTACAAAACGTGACGTATTGTTAAAAATAGCATCCATCTGACATAATAAATTTTGAATGGAGCCCACCTGGAGAACTTAGTTTATCCCATCTACTGCCCATGTGGGGCCCAACAACAAAGCCCACTCTGAACCCATGCCCAGCCGAAACCCAACTAGCCCAAGTGAGGCCCATGTGGGCCCCAACTGGACGTGTCTGCAGGGCATGGGCGTCACTAGGCCCTTTTTAGGGGGGCTAAACTTCTGCCCAGCCCCCCTAAAAAAATATGTGATTAACCTTTAAAACATATGAAACTGACGGGAGGCGTTGGCTTCATCCCGTTTTTTAGTCTGTGTGTTCTTTAATTCCGCAGCGGTACCAAGCAGAACGCATGTCAGAAGCAGAGGTGTGTGCGTTCATCTGAGCCTCATTGGTCTGTCACCGCTCGTCAATGTCAAAATATTGAGAAAACCAATCAAATCAGAGTAGGCAGGCTTTGTTCACACAGAAGCACCAATTTTATCAGCACAACTCGACGTCAAGTGAGAGATATGTAAGTAGCTAAACTAAACATTTCATATTTGACAGCTGCTTCTTCAAGTCAGAAATTTTAAACAAATTACAAAAATATTAAGGCAAATTAATAAACTTTTGTCAAATGTCGCCATTTTGAATTGAAAATACGCCTATGTGATTCATAATGTAATTAACGATCAAGAAATATTAACAAAGCTGTTTTCATCAGTTTAGGCATAAAATAATAATCAATGTGTACACATTGTAAATGAATACCATTTGTAGCCTTAAGTAAATTTAAAAAGCTCAGCTTTTTTCAGCCTGTATTGGCATAAGATTAGTAATGAATGTGTATATATTGTGAATTAATTGAATAAGTTACCTAGCTTTTAGTAAATTAACATGTCTAAGAAAATGATTCATAAAACATATAAATATCAGTTAACCATATGTTTACTTTCTTCACAAACTAGGGCTGGACAATATGGCCAAAATTTATATCACGATATATTTCTTAATTTCAGTCGATACAATATAATTCCGATATCGATATGAACTATATAAAAGCCTCAGAAAAACTGCCAAGAACGCCCACAACGGATGTCTGTACCTACAAAATTCAGAAAAATTTATTTGTCTAAATTTTATTTGAAAATGTATTATTGAAACCTCCTCCTATAGTCAAGTCAAGTCAACTTTATTTATATAGCGCTTTTCAAAATGCAGATTGTTTCAAAGCAGCTTCACATTATTAAACAGGAAAATAATGCAACAGAATTTGATTTGGCTGTACAGCCGCTCTGGAGAAAACGGTGATGTCATCTAGCTCATTTCAATTATCATATATATTCAAGTAATGTAGTTGATATAGTTAATTTTAGTAATTACATTTATTTGGATATTTATTTGAAAATTTAGTGTCCCCAACTGAGCAAGCCAAAGGCGACAGTGGCAAGGAACCAAAACTCCATCAGGTGTCCTAATGGAGAAAAATAAACCTTGGGAGAAACCAGGCTCAGTCGGGGTGCCAGTTCTCCTCTGGCCAATTAACAAACAGTGTATGATTATTATTTTGGCAGCCTTATAGGTCAGAAGTAATATTAGATTGGAATATTCGAAAGATCGGAGGCATCACGCCGGAGATGGATCCATTGAGGATGCCATGTCGATGAGCAATTTCAGAGGGTAGACTAATTGACACGGTCTCTGCAGACACTTCAGGGATGCGTTGGTAATGTCTGGGCGCAGGTCCACCATGTGATCTGGATACGGCCCGGATCCGGCTGACTGCGGTAAACCTCGGGATAAACAGAGCGACTAACATTAGCGTAGATGCCATTCTTCTTATGATGTAACGAGTACATCAGGTGTTATGGGAAGTGTTCCCGGTTACCGGAACTGAACTAGTTAATGCAGCCTAACAATTTGAATAAAATATAAATTAAAAATGTTTTATGTGTATGCCATAGTAAAGAGATGTGTTTTTGGTCTAGATTTAAACTGACAGAGTGTGTCTGCTTCCCGAACAATGCTAGGAAGGCTGTTCCAGAGTTTAGGTGCTAAATAGGAAAAGGATCGACCGCCTGCAGTTGATTTTGATATTCTAGGTATTATCAACTGGCTAGAGTTTTGAGACCGCAATAGACGTGATGGAGTATAATGCGTTAAGAGCTCGCTCAAGTACTGGGGAGCTAAACTATTTAGTGATTTGTAAGTAATTAGCAAGATTTTAAAATGTATGCAATGTTTAATATGGAGCCAGTGCAGTGTTGACAGAACCGGGCTAATATGGTCATACTTCCTGGTTCTAGTAAGAACTCGAGCTGCTGCGTTTTGGACCAGCTGCAGTTTATTTATTAAGCGAGCAGTGCAACCACCCAGTAGAGCATTACAATAATCTAGCCTTGAGGTCATGAACACATGAACTAACTGTTCAGCATTTTGCATTGAAAGCATATGCCGTAATTTAGATATATTTTTAAGATGGTAGAATGCAGTTTTACAGATGCTAGAAACGTGGCTTTCAAATGAGAGATTGGTATCAAAGAGCACACCCAGGTTCCTAACTGACGACGAGGACTTGACAGAGCAGCCATCAAGTGTTAGACAGTATTCTAGGTTACTACATGTGGAGTTTGTCCAATAATTAAACATTCAGTTTTTTCTGAATTAAGTTGCAGGAAATTACTAGTCATCCAATTTTTTATATCAGCTATGCATTCCGTTAATCTTGTGAATTGGTAAGTTTCGTCAGGGCGTGAAGAAATATAGAGCTGAGTATCGTCAGCATAACAATGAAATCTAACGCCATGCTTCCTAATGATATCTCCCAGTGGTAGCATGTACAGGGTGAAAAGCAACGGTCCTAGCACTGAGCCCTGCGGTACTCCATATTGAACTTGTTATCGGTCTGATATCTCTTCATTTACTGCTACAAACTGATAATGGTCAGATAAGTATGATTTAAACCATGCCAATGCAATTCTACTAATGCCAACATCATCAACATCGAGTCTATTCAAAAGAATGTTGTGGTCGATGGTATCGAATGCAGCGCTAAGATCGAGTAACACTAACAGAGAGATACAACCACGATCGGATGATAAGAGTAAATCATTTGTAACTCTGAGAGCAGTCTCAGTACTATGATACGGTCTAAATCCTGACTGGAAATCCTCACAGATACCATTTCTTTCTAAAAAGGAGCATAATTGTGAGGACACTGCCTTTTCTAGTATTTTTGACAGAAAGGGTAGATTTGAGATTGGCCTGTAATTGACTAATTCTGTAGGATCAAGTTGCGTTTTTTTAATAATAGTTTAATAATAGCCAGCTTAAAAGTTTCCGGTACATATCCTAATGTCAAGGATGAATTAATAATATTAAGAAGAGGAACCTGTTTGATGTTCTAATCGGAATGGAAGAGTGGTTTTTTGATCCGCGATTATGCCGTCTCACCGTCACCCAGTTGCCCTGCTGCACGGGCTCTACAGCTGGAACCGAACAATGTATAGATTTCACTAAGCTAGTCACATCCAAAGCAGTGTCTAAAGCTGTTACGTTCTCTCTACTCTCAAATAAAGTCTGGATGCGTGTCTCTAATTCTGAAATCTTCTCCGTCAGCCTGACTATCTCCTTACATTTATCACATGTGAAGCCATGTTCACCAACGGAGACAGATATACTAAACATGAAACATGTAGTGCAAGTGACAATAAAAGGAGAAGAAGACATGGCTTACCGTATTTGTTGATTAATCCAATTTACCACAGTTGTTTGATGGAGTCTGCTTGCTAATCCAATTAATTCAGTCGTGTTTGTTGACTAATCCAACTCACCACAGTTGTTTGATGGACTAGTAAAGGCACGAGAGACAAAACAGGAAACCCGGATGCACGTACGGCAGGCTAACAGGCTAGTGAAATGCTAACGCGTTGTGAAATGCTAACACGTTGTGATAGTGATTTAGATTAAAAGCTAGCAATGTCAATTTTAACGTGATAGGCAATATTAAACAATATATGGTGATGAGTAAGTTATATTTAGCAGTATAAACAACAAAGAAAAGATATCAAATAGAGATTCAAAAGCAAAGCTGTACAGAGCTGCAAACACTGCAGCCTATAAAACTATACAATTTTATTTGTATTTAGCCTTCATACAAACAAGAAATGTGAAATCACGTCAAATAAACATAAGACTCACACTCACTTTATTAATATTAATATCTTTAAACTATAACATAGGTTGGTTATATTATTCTTAATATAGATTAAAACAAAAGTGGAACTGCTATATAATCGGCATTGGCTAGTTAGTTTTTTTAATTTACTCGCTAGACTGATATACTATTTTATTTATATGTGCTGTCAAATCGATTAATCGCGATTAACCGCATCCAAAATAAAAGTTTGTGTTTACATATGTGTGTGTACTGTGTATAATATAAATGTATATATAAATACGCACACATGCATGTATATATTTAAGAAATGTTTTTTATATTTATATATAAAATATTCATATTTATATGTAATATAAATTATATATATATAGTATATACATGCAAATATTTCTTAAATATATACATGCATGTGCGTGTATTTCTATATACATAATAATTATACACAGTACACACACATACAGCCCTAATATATATATGTGCTTAAGATATTGTTGGTCATTCAGTGTTTCTGTAAAAAAAATGATTTATCTATTAGAAAAGTAACATATTAGAATAGAATAGTAACATATTAATTATTAATAAGATAATAATACTACTGCTAATTCTACTATTAATAACAATATACAATGCACTAAGGATTGATGAGCTGCTGGGTTCATGAACATTAAATCCTGTTGCTCAAATTGATTTGCTGAAATCAAAACAGGGACGGTAATAGATGAGAGCCAGCCAATGAGATTGCCGTTTGCGCATTAGTCCCGCCCACTACCGGAGAAACAGCTTCTGCTTGTTCTTAAAAGCTGAATAATTCCAAATGAACTATTTGATATGAAAATACAACAAAGAATATCGTTTACATGTAGAGCGTCGATTCTGCGTGGTATTTAAGACTCTCTCTCTTTGCGTGTGTGTTTGAAACACAGCTAGCGCTCTCAGCAAAGCGACGGCGAGTTGCTAAACTTATTCTTAGCCTCTAACACACACTGGCGAGTAAAATCTGATGATAGATATTATTTAGTCGTCCAGAGTGAAGATTATCTCGTGTTGTAGAAGGTTGTTTCTCCTTACTTGTGGAAGCTCGTTCAGTCACATTTGTATTGCGGTCAGGGGTACTTATTTTGTAGCTAAATCTTGCCACGTTGGATCTTATTAGCGTACTACTGCGGAGCAAGTAGCCAATCGTGTTCTGCTCCTTCTGACAGCTGCGCCCCCTGAACGTCAGTCAGTGAGAAATGCTGTAATGTATATCGAAATATCGGAAATGTGTTTAAAAATCATATAACCGTTATTGAAAAAAATTATATTGCGATATATATTGATATTGAATTATTGTCCAGCCCTATCACAAACTATATCAGTCAAAGCTCAGCGTTAGGAGGGGACATGGCAAGATAAAAACAAAGAGAAAAAGAGAGATGTGGAGATAAGAAGAAAGACAAATAATCTACTGACATGGTTTGGCCTTCAGGACATCTTAAAATGCACATATGTAGATCATAGAAATCAACATTTTCTCAGGGGAGCATGCCCCCCAACCCCCCTAACTACCTTACATTTGGGATCTCAGTGATTATAAAACCCTAAATTCCTGTGTACGATTAAGGGATGTATAAGTAATAATAAACAGCCGATATCCTAGTAATATGCATGCTAATAAGCTACTAGTTAATAGTGAGAATTGGACCCTAAACTAAAGTGTTACCATTTTTTTCATACCCTCACTGGGGACTGAGCCCCCCTAAAATGAAAATCATAGAATCGCCCCTGATAATAGTATTCATTTCTTTCAAAACAAAATCTGACCCCAAACTTTTGAACGGTAGTGTAGATAGCAGTCATGTGATGTGACATCTCATATTTTGGGTTTAATCATGAGGTCGTTTAACGGAGCCTGTCTCTGGAGGGCTGTCCTGGGACACACTCCTCGCCAGCAATCCTTGGAGTCTGATGCACATCCAGAAGAAATGTTTAAACTCTTGTTGTTGGAGAAACTAGAAAAGAGAAGACCTCACAGCCAACAATGTGTGTTACCTTTAAGTTTGTAAGCAAATCAAATTAATTTAAAGTGTCACACGTACAGTATAATGTGTATATTTTGTTAATTGTGAAGCAAGAGGTCTGGCCATTGGTCAGACAAAATAAGGTAGTCCCACCCCAAAACCCATGCCATTGGATTTGAGATGGTTGGTTAGCATTGTTCCCTGCTGGTAGATGCTGTTACTACACCATCAGAACCCAAAAAGCATCTTTCTCCATTGACAGCCATTTAAAATAACCATTGACAAATTGTAAGGGGTGCCCTTTGCCAAAGCAGTAGAGGAGGAGACCCCCCGGTGGAGTGAGCCCTTAAGCCTGTTGGTGAAGCTTGGCCGCGTGCCTCATAGGTGAGAGCAATCGCATCCCTGACCAAATATGACATGGTCTGTTTGGTGGCGGCCGCCCCTCTGTTACGGCCCCCATGACAAACGAACAGTTGCTCTGACTTACGCCACTGGCTAGCGCAGTGGACATAGGCCTGAAGAGCATGAACTGGACACAGTCTATGAAGTTTCTCCTGATCCGGCATTGTGAACGGAGGGCAGAAGGTCTCAAGAATGACAGGATGTACAGTCGAGAAAGGAACATTAGGCAGGTAGTCAGGATGAGGATGCAAATTCACTTTCACCATTCCTGGGGCAAAGTCTAAGCATGATGGTGATATCGACAGAGCCTGCATGTCCCCGATTCTCTTTAAGGAAGTTATAGCCTAGAGGTTCAAAGGGGGTCTCATCCATACTCTCAAGGATTATAGCTAAGTCCAATGAAGGGATCTTGGTTCTTACGGGAGGCCTCAATCGTCTGGCCCCACGAATAAAACGAGTGAGCAGAGGATGTCTCCCGAGTGGCACCCCGTCAACCAAGGTGTGGCAAGCCGAAAGTGCGACCACATAAACCCTGAGTGTGGCGGGGCATGTGCCTGTTGACAACTTTTCCTGCAGGAAGTCCAGAACTGAAGCAATCTGACAATTGACTGGATCTGAATTATGTGTCGTACACCACCTTTCAAAGACACCCCATTTACTGGCATAACTTTTTCTAGTGGAGGAAGCCGTAGCACTTAGAATGGTCTCAATAACGTCAGGCAAAAGCCCAGTGTCCCACAGTTAGTACCCATCAGGGGCCAAACATGAAGATTCCACAGGTCGGGCCTGGGATGGAATATTGTCCCCTCTGCCTGAGACAGAAGGTCTCTCCTCTCCGGAATCGCCCATGGCGAGCCTTTGAGGAGAGATATTATCTCCGAGAACCATACTCTGTTCGGCCAACGCAGCGCTATCAGTAAGAGGCAAGACCCTTGTTGGCAAACTCTGCCTAGAACTCCTGGGAGAAGAGAAACAGGAGGAAACGCATACAGGCACATTTTGGGCCATGTATGTGCCATCACATCCAGACCCTGGGTGGGGGGCTGGGTGACTGAGAGAGAAGTAGAGGGGACATTGTGCTGTCTGATAAGAGGCGAAGAGGTCCACTTCCGCTTTGTAAAATCTGGTCCAGATCTGTTTCACTACTTCTGGGTGGAGATTCCATTCCCCCATCTGTAATTTCTGTCTGGACAGTAAATCTGCTCCCACATTCAATTGCCCCGGAATGTAAACTGCCCTGAGTGACAGGAACTTGTCCTGGGCCCAGAGAAAAATCTGCCTCACTATTCTGTTCAGATTGCATGAGCGCAGACCTCCCTGGTGATGTATGTAAGAGACTGTCGCTGTGTTGTCCACCCGCACTAGGACATGACAGCCTCTCAACTGGGGGAGAAAGTATTTCAGGGCCAGAAATACAGCCATCAACTTGAGGCAGTTGATGTGCCCATCAAGCTGATGACCCTCCCATTCCCCTTGGGCTGGACGACCACTTAAGACCGCACCCTTAAGACTTAAGACTGCAACTTTTGCAGCGCGTTTGTGTATTTGGTTGTATTGTGAGTATTTGCAGCACATGTGTTGTCAAATTGATTAAGATGTTTTCTCAATTTACTGGTGTTTTCTTCAGTTGCAGCGCATTGAGCGCTCTCTGCCACTGTAGTTTGCGCTCTTCCAGGAAATCAACCTGTGAATGTCTCTGAACGGTCTGATCGATTGCTGCTGATCGATTGCTCCTGTCTGCCTCGTTGCTGTGCTCGTGTGTGCTCTGTTCACTTTTGAACCTATTTGATATCATTCCCTGTTGTTTAAACTGCTAAATATAACTTACCCATCAACATATATTGTCTAATATTGCCTACCACATTAAATCTGACATCGCTAGCTTTTTAATCTAAATCACTATCACGCGTTAGCATTTCGCTAGCCTGTTAGCTTGCCATCTCTGCACTCGGGTCTCTTGTTTTCTGAGTTCATTAAACAACTGTGGTAAGTTGGATTAGTAAATAGACTCCATCAAACAACTGTGGTAAGTTGGATTAATCAACAAATACGGTAAGCCATGTCTTCTTCTCCTTTTATTGTCAACTGCACTACATGTTTCATGTTTAGTATATCTGTCTCCGTTGGTGAACAGGGCTTCACATGTGACAAATGTAAGGAGATAGTCAGGCTGACGGAGAAGATTTCAGAATTAGAGACACGCATCCAGACTTTATTTGAGAGTAGTGAGAATGTAACAACTTTAGACACTGCTTTGGATGCGACTATCTTAGTGAACTCTGTACATTGTTCGGTTCCAGCTGTAGAGCCCGTGCAGCAGGGCAACTGGGTGACGGTGAGACGGCATAGTCGCGGATAAAAAAAATACTCTTCTGTTCCGATTAGAACATCAAACAGGTTCTCCCCACTCAGTGATGCACCCACTGAGAATTCTGTTGAAAGTGCCCTAGTTATTGGCGATTCTATTACACAGAATGTGAAAATAGAGACACCAGCCACCATAGTCACATGTTTACCGGGAGCCAGAGTGCCTGACATCAAAGCAAATTTAAAAGTGCTGGCTAATGCTAATCGTAAATTCTCTAAGATTATTATTCACGTCGGCACTAATGATATTCGACTTCGCCAGTCGGAGATCACCAAAATTAACATTAAAGAGGTGTGTGAACTTGCAAGTATGATGGCAGATAGTGTTTATCCTGTTAAAAGGAGTGATGAGATACTTAGCAGACAATCATCACTCAATGGATGGTTGTCTAAGTGGTGTCCGCATAATAACATACGGTTCATAGACAACTGGAAAAGCTTTTGGGGCAGACCTGACCCTTTTCAACGGTAAAAATTTAATTGATGTCCAACAAATAAACAACAGATATAATACAGATGAACAAATGATAAAGCTCGGGCTGCTAAATATTTGATCCCTTTCCTCAAAAATGCTTATTGTTAATGATATGATTACAGATGATAATCTAGATGTGCTGTGTTTGACAGAAACCTGGCTAAAACCTGACGACTACATTACTTTAAATGAGTCCACCCCACAAGATTATTGTTATAAACACGAGCCGCGTCTGAAAGGTAAAGGGGGAGGTGTTGCTGTAATTTATAATAATATCTTCAGTATTACTCAGAAGTCTAGTTTCAAATATAATTCCTTTGAAGTTTTGGTGCTTTACGTAACGTTATGTAGTGAAATTGATAAATCCCGTTTAACATTTGTGTTGGCTACTGTATACAGGCCACCAGGGCGAAATACAGGCTTTACCAGAGAATTTGCTGATTTTCTATCAGAGTTAGTACTGGCTAAAGTCCTAATTCTGCAGCAGAGCGATGACATATGACAGATCTAGCACAAAAACTGCTAGATCTGCTTATTTCTCGACTCTCTTAGAAGAAAACAAACACAACCCTAGGTATTTATTCGATACAGTGGCTAAATTAACTAAAAAATAAAGCTTCAACTTCTGATGTCTGCCAACAGCACAGCAGTAATGACTTTATGAACTTCTTTACTTGTAAGATTGATAATATTAGGAAAAAAATTATAACCATGCAGCCGTCTACTACTGTATCACATCAGACAGTGCATTGTAGTGTCACTGAGAAAAAATTACATTCATTCACTGCTATAGGAGAAGAAGAATTGGCTAAACTCGTTAAATCATCAAAATCAACATGTATGCTCGACCCTATACCGACTAAACTACTAAAAGATATGCTTCCAGAGGTCATAGATCCTCTTCTTAATATTATTAATTCATCCTTGACTTTAGGATATGTACCGAAAACTTTTAAGTTGGCTATTATTAAACCACTTATTAAAAATCGCAACTTGATCCTACAGAATTAGTCAATTACAGGCCAATCTCAAATCTACCCTTTCTGTCAAAAATACTAGAAAAGGCAGTGTCCTCACAATTATGCTCCTTTTTAGAAAGAAATGGTATCTGTGAGGATTTCCAGTCAGGATTTAGACCGTATCATAGTACTGAGACTGCTCTCATTAGAATTACAAATGATTTACTCTTATTATCCGATCATGGTTGTATCTCTCTGTTAGTGTTACTCGATCTTAGCGCTGCATTCGATACTATCGACCACAACATTCTTTTGAATAGACTCGAAAATTATGTTGGCATTAGTGGAATTGCATTGGCATGGTTTAAATCATACTTATCTGACCGTTATCAGTTTGTAGCAGTAAATTAAGAGATGTCACACCGATCACAAGTATGGAGTACCGCAGGGCTCAGTGCTAGGACCGTTGCTCTTCACCCTGTACATGCTACCACTGGGAGATATCATTAGGAAGCATGCCGTTAGTTTTCATTGTTATGCTGACAATACTCAGGTCTATATTTCTTCACGCCCTGACGAAACTTACCAGTTCACAAGATTAACGGAATGCATAGCTGATATAAAAAAATGGATGACTAGTAATTTCCTGCAACTTAATTCAGAAAAAACTGAATTTTTAATTATTGGACAAAAAAACTCCACATGTAGTAACCTAGAATACTGTCTAACACTTGATGGCTGCTCTGTCAAGTCCTCATCGTCAGTTAGGAACCTGGGTGTGCTCTTTGATACCAATCTCTCATTTGAAAGCCACGTTTCTAGCATCTGTAAAACTGCATTCTACCATCTTAAAAATATATCTAAATTACGGCATATGCTTTCAATGCAAAATGCTGAACAGTTAGTTAATGCGTTCATGACCTCAAGGCTAGATTATTGTAATGCTCAACTGGGTGGTTGCACTGCTCGCTTAATGAATAAACTGCAGCTGGTCCAAAACGCAGCAGCTCAAGTTCTTACTAGAACCAGGAAGTATGACCATATTAGCCCGGTTCTGTCAACACTGCACTGGCTCCCTATTAAACATCGCATACATTTTAAAATCTTGCTAATTACTTACAAAGCACTAAATAGTTTAGCTCCCCAGTACTTGAGCAAGCTCTTAACGCATTATACTCCATCACGTATATTGCGGTCTCAAAACTCTGGCCAGTTGATAATACCTAGAATATCAAAATCAACTGCAGGCGGTCGATCCTTTTCCTTTTTAGCACCTAAACTCTGGAACAGCCTTCCTAGCATTGTTCGGGAAGCAGACACACTCTGTCAGATTAAATCTAGACTAAAAATCTCTTTACTATGGCATACACATAAAACATTTTTAATTTATATTTTATTCAAATCAATTAAATGATTGTTAGGCTGCATTAACTAGGTCAGCCGGAACCGGAAACACTTCCCATAACACCTGATGTACTTGTTACATCATAAGAAGAATGGCATCTACGCTAATGTTAGTCTCTCTGTTTATCCCGAGGTTTACTGCAGTCAGCTGGATCCGGGCCGTATCCAGATCAGATGGTGGACCTGCGCCTGGACATGACCAACTCATCCCTGAAGTGTCTGCAGAGACCGTGTCAATTAGTCTACCCTCTGAAATTGCTCATCGACATGGCATCCTCAATGGATCCATCTCCGGCGTGATGACTCCCATATTTTCGAATATATCTTTTTTATTAATTGTTTAATCAACACGCCATCCTCAATAAACCCGTCTCCGGCGTGATCCCTCCGATCTTTCGAATATTCCGATCTAATATTACTTCTGACCTGTAAGGCTGCCAAAATAATAATCATACACTGTTTGTTAATTGGCCAGAGGAGAACTGGCACCCCGACTGAGCCTGGTTTCTCCCAAGGTTTATTTTTCTCCATTATGCCACCTGATGGAGTTTTGGTTCCTTGCCACTGTCGCCTTTGGCTTGGCTTGTTCAGTTGGGGACACTAAATTTTCAAATAAACATCCAAATAAATGTAATTACTAAACTAAATTAACTATGTCAACTACATTACTTGAATATATATGATAACTGAAATGAGCTAGATGACATCACCGTTTTCTCCAGAGCGGCTGTACAGCCGAATCAAATTCTGTTGCATTATTTTCCTGTTTAACACTGTGAAGCTGCTTTGAAACAATCTGCATTGTAAAAAGCTCTATATAAATGAAGTTGACTTGACTGACTGTCAGTTGCCTGGAAGAGGATAAAATATTTAACACAAAAATGCCTTAAATTTATAAGTTAACTGCTTTTCACACACATGTTGGCTTTCGTTTCAGATGGCCTCTTGAGAATTAAGTATACTGGCTGCTATGGGATGCGATTATGGGAAAAATTCCTGTAAAATCAGAGCAAGATTCAATTAAGGGCAAAATGACCTGTCGTTTTTTGTCTCAGTGATTTAAGAGAGAGAAAGAGAGGAGTTATGATGCAGGAAGTTGTTTTCTGATTTGTACCAGATTTTCCATTTTTAACAAGTCCCTATCGATATAGTAAAAAACCTTTGTCAGCAAACCATTGCACAACACCAAAAAAAAACTTTCGTAAGCACAAAACAATGGCAACCAAACAATTAAGTGTATAAGAGCTTTGCTGCATTATATTTATAACTGGAAAAACTGCCGTGCTTTGGGATTCAGACTTGGCCGTGTTTGTATCATGCCTCCAATTTGTTCTGTTAGTCAGTCAAAATCTCCTAAAAATGTTCCATTTGGTTCTCATCATGAAATTGGATTGTAAAATATTCATTGCTCAATTTTCTGTGAGTTTTAAAAGGGTGCAAGTCTCCATTTTCTGCTATTACAGATTTCAGGCATGTGTCTTACATTCAGTTCATATTGTCAAGCATCACGATTAGGAGCTAAGCACTGAAGGTGTGTTGGCACCTATTGTATCCGTTGGTGTTCTTCTTCTACTTCTTCCGCCGTGGGAGTCTATGGCAGCCCATAGAACCACATGGTAAAAAGTTGTAAAAAATTTGGCACACTGATAGAGGACTGTGCCAACATTAACTACAGCAAATTTAGTGTCTCTAGATCAAACTCTGTAGCACCACCACTTGTCCAAAGTTTCACTCATGTTTACACTAATAACTTTTTGAACCAAATTTTAACTCTGATTCCTTGGCTCAATACAATTCAATAACTTTTCCAGACAAATTTTCCCATCAAAAAAACCTACAATGGTTTGTCCGATTTTCATGAAAATCAAATTAGATCATCTACAGACCATGCTGGCAAAAAGTTATCAAAAGCTTTTTGATAAACCCATCCATTCTCAAATAACGTACGAACGCATTCGATGAAGAGCACGGCAAATTACACAGCAAATTACACACAAGACTTTATCTCCGCAACGCTTTGGTGTATTCAGACCAAACTTGGTACATGTCATCCCAAGCATGACCTGAGGCTACACCTACTGGTCAAAATATATGAAAACATTTTTTTTTGGTTATGACTTCTGAATGGTTTGCTCAAAAATCATAAAACTCTTCAGATTCAGTACATTATGCAGAGTCAAATGATACCTAATTTTCCCATATCGGCCATTTTTGGCATCGGACATTTAGAATTTTGTCCTAAAATGCTAACTATAGCATATCCTTACAACACTCAGTATGTGTCATCGGGACCATGTCCTAAAGTTACTCAAAAAGTTTAGAGACAGCGCCACCGTGTGGTCAAAAGTTATAATGAAATTTCCAAAAATGTGAATTATTTTGGATTATTTTTGCCTATTTTAATGAAACTGGTCTTGATGGATTCCTTGGGTCATGCGGAGAACAATGATACCAATTATGCTCAAACTTGCTATCCGCCATTTTGAATTTCTTTGAAAACATACTTTTTCGAACGTTGGTCTGATTTTCAGCAAAATTGGCTCAGATCATCTTCAGACCATGCCGGCAAAAAGTAATAAAAAGCTTTTTGATAGTCCAAACTGTTCTCGAGTAACGCATTGTGGGATTACAAATTTAAGAATCTGGTTAAAACGAAGTGAAGTACATTGTATTTAGCATTTAAGGTAAAGATGATGACATCAGATGAATTATTCTGTTATGCAAAGTTTCCAGGCCAGTTCCTGTTCTCTTTATTGTAAGTCAAATGAGCCAGATTACTGAGATTCTCACCTTTTGTCTTTAATGGCTCTCGGAGCCCCTGTAATCATTAGGCTGATTGGATTAGGATCGGAGTCTTGGGCAGGTCTCTTTGCATATACAACATTTACATTCTTTTGTTTAGATTGTCTCCTCCTCTACTGTGTGAATCCCTCCCCCTGAAATGTGGATAAATTACAGTGTTTATACTGTTTGAGTTAGACTTGATGACTACACTTACCGACAGCACGTGTTCACAATAAAGAATCCTGCTGAAGATACATCAACGTCTCCTGGTCTCTGCTTCAACGAGGAAAAAAGTTTCCTACAGTTTAGGTGCCGTGACCCGGATGGAGCTTCTCACCTGAATCCAAATTGAAACTTCAAACTCAACAAAGACCTGACTACGTTCTGTACAATCAAGGGTTGGTGAGTGTCACTCTATCCAAAAGAACAAATTTGTTTTACCTCTGCGCCACCAGAGAAGAGTTATCAGACAGCTGTAGGGTTTGGTTAACTAAGTTATCCTCTAAAAAAATGTGTTTTAGAGATGAAAGTTACCCTCTGTGTTCAGGCTAATCACAAGCTAAAAGTTGTTCAGCCTCTTTTTTCAGAAGGGAAGAATTGTTTTGCCACTGTTTAAGGCAGGGAAGATTAGCATTACGGGCTAATATTTGTAAGCCTCTGTTTTGCCAAGGAAGGTTTATTTATGAGTGAAATAGCAGAAACTCCCATTGATAATGCAGAATTGGAGTTGTTTGTTGATGGTTCAGCTCAAGTGATTGAAGGTAACAGACGAGCAGGTTATGCAGTCACTTCCACCACTGAAGTGGTGGCTTCAGGTCGTCTCCCAGATCATTTTTCAGCTCAAACTGCAGAACTAGTAGCCGTAACTAGGGCATGCACGCTAGCTTCAGAATCGGTTGCAAATATCTACACTGATTCCAGGTATGCTTTTGGGATAATTCATGATTTTGGTGTCATTTGACAAAGTAGACAGTTTCTAACTTCTGCTGGATCCCCCATTAAGCATGCTGGATTAGTAAAAGATCTAATGTTTGCCATGAAACTTCCAAAGAAATTAGCGGTGATCAAAGTGAAAGCACATCTCACAACGAATACTATGGAAGCTAAAGTTAATGCTCTGGCTGATGTAGCTGCTAAACAAGCTTGTTCCTATGCAACTGTACAAGTGTGTTCAGGTAGTACAGCACAGAAGACAATTCTGCCTCCTGAATCAATCATTGATCTGTACAAAGACGTTCCTCTATATGAAGCATGGACATGGTTAGACAAAGGAGCCACAGTGGATTCATCTGGCTGCTGGACCAAAGGGGGAAAGTATGTCGCCCCAGAATCACTGCTGCCATATTTGGCTCAACAAATACACAATTTGGGTCACAGTGGTCCAGCAACAATGAATCACAGGTTCTCAAATCAATGGTGGAATCCAAATTCAGAAATGTAGCCACCGAAACAGTCAAAAGATGCATTACATGTCAGGAAAATAATGATGTGCCAGCAGCAACTACAGCAGCAACACATACCCCAGCTCCACCAGGACCATTTCGTCACCTGCAAGTTGATTACATATCGTTGCCTCCTTGTAAGGGAAAAACTGACGTTTTGGTAGTAATAGACAAGTTCTCGAGATGGATAGAAACGTATCCAACAGGGCGTGCTACAGCTGCACATACTGTTAAATGTCTTGTCACTGATTTCATTCCTAGATGGGGATTACCAGATTCCATTGACTCAGATCAGGGTACACACTTTACAGGACAGGTAGTCAAGGAAGTGTCTAAAATGTTGAAAATTACTTGGAATCTTCACTGCCCTTACAGGCCACAAGCATCAGGACAGGTTGAACGAGCAAACAGAACAATCAAAACTAGGCTAAGCAAAATGCATCAGGAAGGAGTATCATGGGTTGAGGTGCTGCCAGCGGTACTGTGTAGTATGAGAGCATCACCTAACATATCCGTAGGACTGAGCCCTCATGAGATTATTACAGGACGCCCAATGCAGCTTGCAGGCATGATTGATCTTAGAAATGCTGATGTACACATTGCCTCAGATGCCCTGATCACTTACTGTGATTACAGCAGCTGCAGTGTTGTGTCAGGGAAGGAAAACCTGGAAAGGTCACACTGTAAAGTTGTTCCCCCACCTACAGGGATAGGATAAGGACACACAGACCAGTGAGGAGCCCAGGAAAGAACCGAATGCAACAGGCTTCGGGGGCTAATCCCGCGGTGAAGATTCCCTCATAGGCCTCCCCGCACCCATTAGTCCATCCTTACCTCACTGTTCTTTAGGTGTCGCAGGAATTTAAAAAAAATAGGGAAAGAAGGAACAACAATAGCAGACTCAAATTGAACAGAGGATACAATGTTTTTTATTCTTTTACAACAAATACTGCTCTGTTGTCTTTTGTTTTCTTTCTTACTCTGTGCAGATACCACTTGATGGCTGTCCCCAGACCCATACGCACCGACCTCATCACCTGCGTATAAAGCCACAACCTCTAACAACTAGACCCACTACAGAGCCAACTGTCATGAAAAAAAATACACAATGCAGAGAATCAGATACGGGAACTTCAGTCATCTATCAACATGATCAAGACAATCATGGACATCGCACAAAGTGTAGTGGAATATACAACAAAAGTACATGTCACAACATCACAACTCCTCCAGCTTCTCCGTGTTGCATTCCTGGATTACCATCCTGCAACCTAACCTCAACTACTCCCATCATGACAGATCTACTCTTGCCAATTCCTTTTCCTTGGTGCGTGGAAAATTATGCTCCCGTCTCCACTTTATTGGGTGAAATTCCTTGTGAACGTTGCAACCTTGTGGCAGAAATGAGAACAGAATCCCATGTGGACATTACTCCATCAGCAGGGAGAGAGGAAAAGGACTTAGAAGGGTGTCTCCACAAGACACCATCTCTCCAGAAACTCTTCACAATAAACCAGTGGTGTATGCTTTTGGTTATGTGGAACTTCTGTCTACAACATCCTACCCAGCCAATTCAACGGCAGGTGCACCCTGGTTTATGTTTCTACCAGCTATCAGAGAAAATACACACTCCACCCCAAGCTCTCCACAGCTACATAATTCAACTCCTACCAGAAACAAAGAAGATTCTGCATTCCAGGACTTGTGCACAAACATGGTGGACAACAACTATTGAACAAAATCCAACAAGACATTCTTGATCTGTCAGCAAAATTACATCAGATGACTGAAGATAATTCTTTATGGTTCGGAAACCTGTTAGGTCAACAAATGACCCACGAGGAAAGGACTGTTCCAACCAGACTATTACCCGTAAGAACTACACGGACCCTAGTGGCATGTTTGTTTCTGTGTCAGCATGCCATTCGTCACTGCAGACAATCAACACAGAGCAAGTGATATGTGCCTGTAACTTTTTCAAGTTACATGACTAGAAGATGGGGCTTATGCTAACAAACATAAGCTACAGAATGGACTTATGAAGGTTTAAATTTGTATTATGTGAGAGTTATTAGAAATCTCAAAGGGGGGACTGTGGGATTACAAATGTAAGAATCTGGTTAAAACTAAGTGAAGTACATTGTATTTAGCATTTAAGGTAAAGATGGTGACATCAGATGAATTATTCTGTTATGCAAAGTTTCCAGGCCAGTTCCTGTTCTCTTTATTGTAAGTCAAATGAGCCAGATTACTGAGATTCTCACCCTTTGTCTTTAATGGCTCTCGGAGCCCCTGTAATCATTAGGCTGATTGGATTAGGATTGGAGTCTTGGGCAGGTCTCTTTGCATATACAACATTTACATTCTTTTGTTTAGATTGTCTCCTCCTCTACTGTGTGAATCCCTCCCCCTGAAATGTGGATAAATTACAGTGTTTATACTGTTTGAGTTAGACTTGATGACCACAGCTACCAACAGCATGTGTTCTCAATAAAGAATCTTGCTGAAGATACATCAACGTCCCCTGGTCTCTGCTTCAACGAGGAAAAAAGTTTACTACACGCATCAACAAATTTGTTGGCAATGATGCCAAGCTAATTATTTGGTGTTTTGACACCAAACTTTATCTATCATTGTCACCATGCTTGCATGTCTCGTTGGTCCTTTTTGTGCCTGGCCCCGATAATTGCTGCTATATAACCATGGTATTTTAATGATACATGTCCAAAAAAAAACTTAAGTCCATGATACTTTTTTTAGTGTCCTGTGGATAAAAACTTTATCAGCTCTAAAGTCTTTGTTTTATTCCCAATTTGATTTTAAAGCACTCCATGTTCTCCAGAGCAAGAGGGATTTCACCATTTCTGTGTTTTAGAGATGGCTAAGTGTTTATGACATGTCAAGATTACTGCAGCTGAATGTTATCTCCACTTGCACTCAGTCAGATGCATGCAAGCAACATCTTCTGGATATGTTCTCTTCTCTTGTTCTGTGTTTACAGTGAGAAGCTGTTCAACCATCTTGTGAAAACATTAAATCTAAAACCACCAAATACATCCGGGTGTGAAGGGATGATGTGAACTGCGGACGAGAGCGAGAGTGGATGACAACCAGGGCCCGTATTTATCAAGCTTCTCAAAGTCTTAAGTGCTGAGAATTCATGAAATTTACTCCTACTTTCAAACTTAAGTATAAAAGCAAGTTATCAAATTTCTTAAAGCTAAGAATCACTCTTACTCTCCCAGTTATTTAAGACAGCTCGAGAGGTCTCTCAAGTGGTTAGGAGTTGCCAGTAGGGGCTTGTGATGGCACTGAGGAGACGAAGACGTGCGCAAATCTTTCAGGAGAGGGAGAAAGTTTTTGAAAAGTTTGACGATGAGCAGTTGATCAAACGGTCTCGTTTGGACAGAGCAGGCATCATCTTTTTCAGCGCTGGTTAATGTTGGCAAGCAGTAGCGCTTCTTTCTCCCGCCAATTCGGTTTTCTTTTAGATTATATCATAAAATCTAGCCTATATGTAGGCAGGTCAGTTAATGGCACACCGGTTTAAAATGTATAATTTGTAAGAGAACGTGTTAATCTTTCATTTCCAATGTGTATATCATAATGTATTCTCTTGAAAATTCTTTATTGTCAAATGCGTGTTGAATGTAAACTCCTCTTAGGAGTTTATCTGAGAATATTCTTAAATATGGAAATCTATTCAGTGATTGGTCCATGCCTATATCGTCATCCAAAATCCCATTTGTGGCACAGCAAAGTGTCGTGAGTCATCTCTAAGACTGACACTTAAGATTTAGTCCTACACTTCACTTAAAGTATGACTGAGATGCTTGATAATTAACTTTTAAGCGCAGCTTTGAGCCAATAATTGTTTTACTCTTAAGTCAATTCTTAGCGGTGTTCTTGTGAGTAATTCTCAGAAGCTTGATAAATACGGGCCCAGATAACAAAGAGCTGATTTTGTCTTTAATCAGCACGTTCACTCACCCACTCTTCAGAGAAACGCATATAAACATGGTCAAATACACTGATGAATATACAAACACATGGACACAGTCACTAACAAACACACACTTCAGATGTCCTAATCACTATTCGCTAATGTAGTTAATTTATGTTTATGTAATGATTAGACTGAGATTGATAGATTTAGAAAACAGGGTGTTGTTTTATGAAGCAAGAGGGGCTCTGCTGTATCTCAAGTCTATGATTGCATCTACAAAGTCAAACAATCATGATTTTTTCACTGATATTTGGCACATATCAGATCTTGAACCAAAGGACAGAGAAATGCATATGAGATTTTTTCAGGTTTAAAGTTGAACAAACAATATTGTAAAACTGTAATCGTTTTTTCCAGTCGGCCCATTCTCCTCTGACCTCTAGCATCAACAAGGCATTTTCGCCCACAGGACTGCCGCATACTGGATGTTTTTCCCTTTTCACACCATTCTTTGTAAACTCTAGAAATGGTTGTGCGTGAAAATCCCAGTAACTGAGCAGATTGTGAAATACTCAGACCGGCCCGTCTGGAACCAACAACCATGCCACGCTCAAAATTGCTTAAATCACCTTTCTTTCCCCTTCTGACATTCAGTTTGGAGTTCAGGAGATTGTCTTGACCAGGACCACACCCCTAAATGCATTGAAGCAACTGCCATGTGATTGGTGGATTAGATAATTGCATTAATGAGAAATTGAACAGGTGTTCCTAATAATCCTTTAGGTGAGTGTATATACAATTTTGACCGTGGCATGGTTGTTGGTGCCAGACGGGCCGGTCTGAGTATTTCACAATCTACTCAGTTACTGGGATTTACGCACAACCATTTCTAGAGTTTACAAAGAATGGTGTGAAATGGAAAAACATCCAGTATGCGGCAGTCCTGTGGGCGAAAATGCCTTGTTGATGCTAGGGGTCAGAGGAGAATGGGCCGACTGATTCAAGTTGATAGAAGAGCAACTTTGACTGAAATAACCACTCGTTACAACCGAGGTATGCAGCAAAGCATTTGTGAAGTCACAACACGCACAACCTTGAGGCGGATGGGCTACAACAGCAGAAGACCCCACCGGGTACCACTCATCTCCACTACAAATAGGAAAAAGAGGCTACAATTTGCACGAGCTCACCAAAATTGGACAGTTGAAGACTGGAAAAATGTTGCCTGGTCTGGTGAGTCTCGATTTCTGTTGAGACATTCAGAATGAGAATGAGAACATGGATCCATCATGCCTTGTTACCACTTTGCAGGCTGGTGGTGGTGGTGTAATGGTGTGGGGGATGTTTTCTTGGCACACTTTAGGCCCCTTAGTTCCAATTGGGCATCGTTTAAATGCCACGGCCTACCTGAGCATTGTTTCTGACCATGTCCATCCCTTTATGACCACCATGTACCCATCCTCTGATGGCTACTTCCAGCAGGATAATGCACCATGTCACAAAGCTCGAATCATTTCAAATTGGTTTCTTGAACATGACTATGAGTTCACTGTACTAAAATGGCCCCCACAGTCATCAGATCTCAACCCAATAGAGCATATTTGGGATGTGGTGGAACGGGAGCTTCGTGCCCTGGATGTGCATCCCACAAATCTCCATCAACTGCAAGATGCTATCCTATCAATATGGGCCAACTTTTCTAAAGAATGCTTTCAGCACCTTGTTGAATCAATGCCACGTAGAATTAAGGCAGTTCTGAAGGCGAAAGGGGGTCAAACACAGTATTAGTATGGTGTTCCTAATAATCCTTTAGGTGAGTGTATATATATATATATATATTTTTTTTTTTCTTCGTTTTTTTTCATATACTCATATTCATATATAAAAAAAAAAAAAAAATATATATATATATATATATATATATAAAAAACCAAAGAATATAGACTATATTGCCAAAAGTATTGGGACACCCCTCCAAATCATTGAATTCAGGTGTTCCATTCTCTTCCATGGCCACGGGTGTATAAAATCAAGCACTAAGCATGCAGACGCTTCTACAAACATTTGTGAAAGAATGGGTCGCTCTCAGGAGCTCAGTAAATTCAAGCGTGGTACTGTGATAGGTGCAATAAGTCCATTCGTGAAATTTCCTCACTACTAAATATTCCACGATCAACTGTTAGTGGTATTATAACAAAGTGGAAGCAATTGGGAACAACAGCAACTCAGCCACGAAGTGGTAGGCCATGTAAAATCACAGTGCCAAGTTGCATTGTGCCAAGTGTAAGTTTGGTGGAGGGGGGATTATGGTGTGGGGATGTTTTTCAGGGGTTGGGCTTGGCCCCTTAGTTCCAGTGAAAGGAATTCTTAGGGCCAGATTTACTAAACAGGGCAAATTAGCGTGAGAGCGCAATTCCATAAAAGCGCAGATGGGAGTGGACAGTTCTGTGCGTGATCTACTGACGACACGCAAATTAAAGAACACAGACGCAGCCGGATCATTTCCATAATGACCAGCGCAATCTACGTTAGCATCTGGTTTAAGAGTATTCGAGTATTAGAAAACGAGCCAATGGTATGGGGAATACCATGGGTCTGCGGAAAATTTGCATTGCGAACGCCGCCCCCGCCGCGTGGGTATAGAAGGAGCCATGAGTGCAGGATGACGCTCTGGCGGATGACGCCATGTCACTCATCACAAGGCGGGCTTGAGTCCTCTGGAGATGAGGATTTGGCTGTGCTGCCTCCTTCCTCCTTTCAAATGCGTTCCTCCGTTGGATTGGTTTGCAGCGATCAACCTGAAGGACGCGTACTTTCATGTCTCCATTCTACTTTGATGCATCCTGAACAATCTCGACGACTGGCTGATTCTAGCTTACTCTCGAGAGCAGTGTAACAAATTAGCTCAAAGGGCAAATAATAATAATTAATCATAACTCGTTATAATTAATTATAAATATTTGGATCAGTTAACCAAATTAGAGCGTAGTTCTGGCCCCTTAGTTCCAGTGAAAGGAATTGGCTTGATGTGTGTGGGGCTGGCCGCCCGGCGACGCCGGATGAGGTCTCACGCGAACAGCGTTCGGGAATGGAATGCCAGCCAGCAAGCACTACTCACGTGTGGAGCCAGTGTCCTCCCGTGTGCTCGCTTCCAGTAGCCATTAAGTAGGACCTGCTCGGTGTCATCGCTTGCTTCGCCATTCCACTCCACGGACTGTATATTTCTTACTCAGGTGAGTTCTCCATAGGTCCTGGGTTCCTCCAGCACTGTTGATGCCGACACCAAAGTGCATGCCCGGTTGTTCAGCCCTCGTGTTAGGCTAGGTGCCTCCATGTGCAAGGTATTTTCCTTGGCAAGACCACTCTTGCCATTTCGAGGTTGAAACATTCCACCCTACGGGCTGGATACTCCATATGCATCCTGTACACGGGTCATATGTGTATTCTAAGTCCTTCCTGCGGGTCCTCCCTTGGTTACATATTCCACCTGGGATATGCTACCCAGTGTACCTTGGTATTCTTGCGCTAGCCTGGCCCTTCGCTCGTACTAGTCTCATGACAGGGAGCTGGGGCTGGCGCAGGACACTGGAAGACAGCTGCAGTGACGAGATTTAATTGGGACCCCCATTCCGTCAGTAACTGACGTAACACATAGTGACTGACTGAAAGGGAACGATTCAGTTACGTATGTAACCCTCGTTCCCTGAAGGAGGGAATGGAGACGTTACGTTCGCATACCACTACTGCTGTACTGCTGAAACGGCCGGGACGCACAATCTCGGCTCCTCAGCAGGTAACAGAATGCGAGATTGCACTCGTGGCTCCTTTTACACCCATGTGGTGGGGCGGAGTTTGCGATGCAAATTCTGCAGATCCATGGTATTTCCCATAACATTGGCTCATTTTCTTATACTCGAAAAACCCCCATTACCCCCATTCCGTCAGTCACTGACGTAACGTCAACGTTCCCTCCTTCAGGTAATGAGGGTTACATACGTAACCGAGACGTTTTTTAACGCCAAGAGGGTTTGCGCTGGCGCAAGCTGTTAGTAAATCTGGCCCTTAATGCTTCAGCATACCAAGACATTTGGGACAATTTGTGTGGATTTCCAGTCAGGATTTAGACCGTATCATAGTACTGAGATTGCTCTCATTAGAGTTACAAATGATTAACTCTTATCATCTAATCGTGGTTGTATCTCTCTATTAGTGTTACTCGATCTTAGCCCTGCATTCGATACTATCGACCACAACATTCTTCTAAATAGACTCGAAAATTTTGTTGGCATTAGTGGAATTGCATTGGCATTGTTTAAATCATACTTATCTGACCGCTATCAGTTTGTAGCAGTAAATGAAGAGATGTCACACCGATCAGAAGTTCAGTATGGAGTACCGCAGGGCTCAGTGCTAGGACCGTTGCTTTTCACCCTGTACATGCTACCCTTGGGAGATATCATTAGGAAGCATGGCGTTCGTTTTCATTGACGATACTCAGCTCTATATTTCCTCACGGCCTGACGAAACTTACCAATTCACAAGTTTAAAGGAATGCATAGCTGATATAAAAAATTGGATGACTATTAATTTCCTGCAACTTAATTCAAAAACAGAATTTTTAATTATTGGACAAAAAAACTCCACATGTAGTAACCTAGAATACTGTCTAACACTTGATGGCTGCTCTGTCAAGTCCTCGTCGTCAGTTAGGAACCTGGGTGTGCTCTTTGATACCAATCTTTCATTTGAAAGCCACGTTTATAGCATCTGTAAAATTGCATTCTACCATCTAAAAAATATATCTAAATTACGGCATATGCTTTCAATGCAAAATGCTGAACAGTTAGTTCACACGTTCATGACCTCAAGGCTAGATTATTGTAATGCTCTACTATGTGGTTGCCCTGCTCGCTTAATAAATAAACGGCAGCTGGTCCAAAGCGCAGCAGCTCGAGTTCTTACTAGAACCAGGAAGTATGACCATATTAGCCCGGTTCTGTCAACACTGCACTGGCTCCCTATTAAACATTGCATACATTTTAAAATCTTGCTAATTACTTACAAATCACTAAATAGTTTAGCTCCCCAGTACTTGAGCGAGCTCTTAACGCATTATACTCCATCACGTCTATTGCGGTCTCAAAACTCTGGCCAGTTGATAATACCTAGAATATCAAAATCAACTGCAGGCGGTCGATCCTTTTCCTATTTATCACCTAAACTCTGGAACAGTCTTCCTAGCATTGTTTGGGAAGCAGACACACTCTGTCAGTTTAAATCTAGACTAAAAACACATCTCTTTACTATGGCATACACATAGAACATTATCAATTTATATTATTCAAATCAGTTAAATGATTGTTTTATGCTGCATTAACTAGGTCAGCCGGAACCGGGAACACTTCCCATAACACCTGATGTACTCGTTACATCATAAGAAGAATGGCATCTACGCTAATGTTAGTCTCTCTGTTTATCCCGAGGTTTACTGCAGTCAGCCGGATCCGGGCCGTATCCAGATCAGATGGTGGACCTGTGCCTGGACATGACCAACGCATCCCTGAAATATCTGCAGAGACCGTGTCAATTAAACTCCACCCTGTAAATGCTGCATCGACACGACATCCTTATTAAACCCGTCTCCGGCGTGACGACTCCAATCTTTCAAATAATCTTACGAATATCTTTCAATCTAATATGACTTCTGACCTGTAATGTTGCCAGAATCATAATCATACACTATTTGTTCGTCGGCCAGAGGAGAACTGGCACCCCGACTGAGCCTGGTTTGTCCCAAGGTTTTTTTCTCCCTTCTGGCCCTGAAGGAGTTTTGGTTCCTTGCCACCGTTGCCTTTGTCTTTTGGCTTGCTCAGTTGGGGACACTAAAATTTCAATTATATTATTGATCTTCCCTCATTGACACTATATGACAATTGAAATGAGCTGGATGACATCACTGTTTTCTCCAGAGCGGCTGTACAGGCGAATCAAATTCTGTTGCATCATTTTCCTGTTAACACTGTGAAGCTGCTTTGAAACAATTGGCATTGTAAAAAGCGCTATATAAATAAAGGTGACTTGACTTGACAATTTTATGCTCCCAACTTTGTGGGAAAAGTTTAGGGAGGGCCCCTTTCTGTTCCAACATGACTGTGTACCAGTGCACAAAGCAGGGTCCATAAGGACATGGATGGTGTGGAGGAACTTGACTGGCCTGCACAGAGTCCTGACCTCAACCCGATAGAACACCTTTAGGATGAATTAGAGTGGAGACTGTGAGCCAGGCCATCTCATCCAACATAAGTGCCTGGTCTCACAAATGCACTTCTAGAAGAATGGTCAAACATTCCCATAAACACACACCTAAACCTTGTGGAAAGCCTTCCCAGAAGAATTGAAGCTGTTATAGCAGCAAAGGGTGGGCCAACTCCATATTAAACCCTATGGATTAAGAATGGGATGTCATTAAAGTTCATGTGCATGTAAAGGCAGGCGTCCCAAAACTTTTGTCAATATTGTGTAGTTCTGATGTGCAGCAAAAGATTTTTGAGCTTCACAAAAAAGTAAGAAAAGGAAAATCCCCATTTCCACCATCAGGGCAATAATTAAGAAGTTTCAATCAACTAAAGATGTTACGAATCTGCCTGGAAGAGCACATGTGTCTATATTGTCCTAATGCACGGCGAGGAGGAAAGTTTGAGTGGCCAAAGGCTCTCCAAGGATCACAGATGGAGAATCGCGGAGATTAGTTGAGTCTTGGGGTCAGAAAGACTAAAAAAAAAAAAAAGGATCAAACAACCCCTACATCAGCACAAGTTGTTCGGGAGGGATTCAAGAAAATTATCCTCGTTCATCCAGAAACAAACTCCAGCATATTCAGTTGTCAGACATGACTGGGACTTCAAACGTGACCGGCTTCTATGGTCAGATGAAATTAAAAAAATAGCTTTTTGACAGCAAACCAACCTAGATGGGTTTGGTGCAAACAGGAATAAAAAGTACCCCATGCCCATGGTTAAATATACCGTTGGATCTTTAATGTTGTGGGCCTATTTTTGCTGGCGGTCCTGGACATCTTGTTCAGATTCATGGTATCATGGATTCTAGTGAATACCAGCAGATAAAAAAATCTAAACCTGACGGCCTCTGCTAGAAATCCTATAATGGGCCGTGGTTGGATCTTCCATCAGGACAATGATCCAAAACAAACATCAAAATCAACACACAAATGTGTCACTGAATACAAAATGAAGCTTCTGCCATGACCGTCCCAGTCCCCTGACCTGAACCCTATAGAAAATGAGTGGGTGACCTGAAGAGAAGAAGCACCAACATGGATCTGGGAATCTGAAGGATCTGGAGAGATTCTGTATGGAGGAATGATCTCTTGTCAGGTGTTCTCCAAACTCATTGGGCATTATAGGAGAGGACTCAGAGCTGTTATCATGGCAAAAGGAGGTTAAAAAAAAGTATTGAATAAAAGTGCGCCAATAATTATGTCCAACGTGTTTTGGAGAAAAACATTTATTTCATAAAGAAATTTTCCCCACATTTTGAATTCTTTTACTTCATTGGATTTTTGTGATTTTTTTTAAATAAAAGTAAATATATATATACAGTATATATATATATATATATATATATATATATATATATATATATATATATATATTTTTTTTTTTTTTTTTAAGTTTTAATATATTATTAATCGCTGCTTATCAAATAAATGGATCGTTTTAAGTTTTTTAAAGATATTTGTACGTAAAAAAATCATAAAAGACTAATTAAAAGTTCATGTTCTTAATTCAAACTTTTTAGATTGCATCTAAAGCATCAATACACACAATTATGCATCAAATTGATGCAAGTAACTTATGCATTTAATATTTCATGCATATCAACATGCTATTGAGTCAATAGAGTCAATTTTTTTTTTAAGTAAGTATCAGACATGTCTTTTGTGAATGTAAGCAGACAGGACAAAGTGTCTGACTTATTTTTTATCATAGTCAAATGAGGGGGAAAAAAGCATGATTTTTAATATTGCAGGTGTTTTTTTGACCCATCAAACCTAAAGATTAATTGCAGAAATGATCTTTGCCTACTGGAATTGTCAAAAAAAGATACAAGACCGTTTCTGTTTGGCATAACATGCATTTTTCTTGGCGTAGCAGCATAGAGACGCTAACAAAACTGACAGTGCTGTTGATCTAAATGAGAAGTCCAGGTATCCTTTGTGAATAAAAATAAAACATATCCTCATATAAGCTTCTATAACCGCTAATAATCAATATTTTATTGTTATAATTGCCTGCCAAAATAAAGCAAAGCTACAATCCAAGCCATCCATCTTTTTTGACTTCTTAGCAGGGATGTGTTGCTGTCTGTTATTTGTAGCTAGCCCAAGACAAATATAAACCTCTTTGTTGCATTAAAAGTAAATTTTTGTTCAGGACTGGTGTGAATTGAGTTTAAAAGTCCAACAGCATTAAACCAGAACCAGAAGTTGGCCTGAATGAAGCTTATGACAGCAAACGCAGAGCGGTCACTGTGAAGGCACCAAAACAGCTGCATCTAATAGTGTCCTACAGTAACATTAAGAGAGCAGGAGATCTGCTTTTTTCTGCACAACAAGTTTGAGCTAAATAACAGCTGTCATAAAAGAGCTAAATAGAGGTCACCTCATCCGTCCATTTTCACGGGGCACTCAAGGACACATTCAGGTCATCTGCGCCTTCATTGATGCTTCAGGCCATCTAATCAAAACCATAACATATCCTGTCTCCTTTTCCGGCCCTTCGCGCGTCCCATTCACATCTTCACGGCTGGAAATATGTAATCAGTTGCTTCGATAAACTCCAGTTACCCCCCTGCGCCCACACCGCAGTCCCAGCGTGCACAAATACACAGTTTTGTGCAGTAATTGAATCCCGTGTGTTGGGACAGCTGGTTGGTGAGGCAATAGTGAGATGTTTATTGGTGTCAGAGGTTCTGATACACACCAGCAGGCACTCAGAATGTGGCTTAACAACACCCTTTAACCTCGTTTCACCTGTGGTCATGTTTATGGTCAGTTTTTCTGTCACAAGCGCACTGCTTTAATCCATATACACGGCCATAAGATCTCTAAATGTTTTTGAACGTTTCTTCGGTAATGATTTAGATTACAGCCCGGAAAGTACTGCGTAAGTAAAGCGAATTTACAGCGTAACTTTCTGTAATTATAGTGTAATTATAAAGTACGTATGTGTAGGTATAAGGGAACAATATGTAATATTTGGGGAATAAAGGGGTAACTATCAGGAAAATGAACAAATCATTTATACTGTAAGTATTTTTTAATTAAGGGGTAATTATCCATGTAGTTACAGGGTAAGTGTGAATCTGCTGGCTGTAAATTAAAGCGGTGTTAGTTCCCCTCTTGTTTTGTGTAGTTACAGGGTAAGTATGAATCTGTATATTTGTCACAATCACCAGTGAGAGTGCCCCGTGGTTACCACCAGAGGGCACTCCACCCCGGACTGTCACTCCATCAAAGACTACATTACCCATAACCCTTTGCCCGGACTCATCATCACTCATTGTTTACACCTGTGTCTCATTTACCTTATTACCTTTGCCTATATCTAGCCTGTTCACCCTGTCATTCTTTGCTAAGTCTTGTTTAGTGTAACAACTGCATTTCTGAGCTCTCTTCCTGGTTTCTTGTGTCTTGTCTCTTGGTCTTGGATTACTTGCCTGTTCCGTGGATTGCCCTTTTGCCTGTCTCTCCTGCCTTGTTTGCCTGTTTGGACTGCTTGCCTGTGTCTGACCTTTTGCCTGTTTCTGACTACGATTGTGGATTACCCTTCAATAAATACTGTGTTTGGATCCTCAACCTTCAAGCCTCAGAGCAGTTTGTTACAGAAGACTTAGCCACATGATGGATCCAGCAGTTCGTATCATCAGATTACGCCAAGGTAACAGATCTATTGAGGACCATATTCAAGAGTTTTTGGACATAGCATACGTGTCTGAACTCCCAGATTATGCGCTAATAGACTTTTTTTGTTATGGACTCAATAATCCGCTCAAAGAGCATGTGATCTGTAATGGTCCCCGAGGGTCACTCACTGAGTTTTTGGACTTTACATTATTCTTAGTTGGTTCACCCTTTACTGTGGGGGAGGTCGAGAAGGAAGCTACCCCTAAACCTTTTTGGGAGCCTGTGTCTTTGGACAAAATGGCCGCCAAACCTGTGTCTTCGGACAAGATGGCTGCCGAGCCTGTGTCTTCGGACAAGATGGCTCCCGAGCCTGTGTTGAGTCCAGAATCTCGTCCCCTCATGGCCGCCAGTCCAGAGTTTCGTCCCGTCATGGCCGCCAGTCCAGAGTCTCGCCCCATCATGGCCGCCAGTCCAGAGTCTCGTCCCGTCATGGCCGCCAGTCCAGAGTCTCGTTCCGTCATAGTCACCTTCCAGGGTTCAGTGACGTCCCCTGTCTCCTTCCAGAGCCCAGTGACGTCCCCTGCCACTGATCAGCATCCAGAGATCTACTTACCTTATTACCTGAATCTGTGAGCTATAAATTAAAGTGGTGTTTGTTCCCCTCTTGTTTCGTGTAGTTACAGGGTGTAGGATTGAAAATAATCAAATATATTTGATATTTGCAATTGAACAAAGACATACTGCTTTACTGTTTCAACCCCCGTCTTTCTTATCAGAAGGGCCATTTGGAATTCCTAAAGACAAAGAGATTCTGAAGGCCTGTAGGCCAAAGGTGTGTCACCCCTTAAGTACAGTGGGGGAAGTTTGGTCTGATTGGTCAGTTTGAATAACTCACAATAGGGTTTGAGTTACATGGTCAAGGAAGTATAAAAGAAGATTGTAACTGTTGCTCTCTCTTCTTTTTTATTCTCTGGCTTCTATTCTCTGGCTCTCTCTCTTCTTGGGGGCCTTCTCTTTGGCTCTTCTCTTCTTTGCTCTCTTCTTCTCTTTGCCTCTCTCCCTCCCTCTCTATCTATCCCTCAGGTAACATTCTATTCATGCTGGGTACGATTAATAGTATAAGTTGTTATCATCTCATACATCTATTTTGTAACTATTTTAAATGTAACCATAACCAGATTTTGTCATTAAATTCTTTCAATTATAAATGATTGATAACTAGTTTTGATTTGGTATTGACTTTGAAGTGCTACCTCTATTGCAATACAATATAGTCACAGTATAGCAATGCTCTCCCACATATTTAGCTATTGTAACTGCGCTTATTTCCGTCGTTGGTATAAGTACAGTGGGTGGATATAGACGAGAAATGTACAGTTTTCTACCATCTTGCTCATAACGTTTCTTTAGTCTTTCGGCAACCCTGCAGCCTGAACCACTGTAGGCGATCCACCCTTACAACGGTAAGTATGAATCTGCAGGCTGTAAATTAAAGCGATGTTTGTTCCCCTCTTGTTTCGTGTAGTTACAGGGTAAGTGTGAATCTGCGGGCTGGAAATTAAAGTGGTGCTTGTTCCCCTCAGTGAGTTCAAACAAAAACATTATAGGAAAATCAACATCAATTTATGAAGTCAGCTTATGTGATGTTCTCTCAAATGTTTCAGTTGTATGGACAATTCAACATTCAAGATGACTTTGTGAAATGAGTGAATGCCACTAGAGAAAGAAAACTGAACTGGAGGAAATGAGTGACAAAATGGCACTCAAACCAATTAATTAATCTTAACTTGAGTTTTCTGAGTAAATTTTATGTGAATAGTGTAGATTACTAGATTTTTACAATTAAGTTAAGATGAAGTAAAGTTAACTAAAAAGTGTGGGTTAGAACAACTGGTGGATTTTACAATTTAGTATTCAAAACACAATAAGGTACATTACATACAGGGTAATTTAGTTTGATTATAACTCACATGAGAACCTTTAAAATTGGAAGCTTTTCTTAATTGAACATAATTTTGTTCCCCTCTAAAGTTTGGTTCAGAACACAAAAAAAAGTTACAACACTGATCTGCTAAAGTTTGACAAACACAAGCATGTTTACATGAGCTGCAGGCGCCGGTTGACAATAGCCTCTTTCCTTTAGTATTATATTTATACTAACCCATTTGAAGCCTCCTGGTTGGCTGGATTCTTCAGACTCTGGCTGGTTGACGGTGGCTAACAGCCAATAGCAGCTGGTGAGTCATCAGCTAACGGCAGAGCGTTCCTGATGTGGTCCAAGCCAGAGCGAATTGGATCTCACATCTGGTTCTGATGTTCCCGTCGTCTACCTCACCCTGCAGACAGAACCGTATCTGGCTCAGGGGATGACGAATGGCCCAAATAGCCCATTACGGTCCTCGCAGAACGTCACACTCGTTTTTAGTCTGCGAACAACGGCCTTTGCTTTCTCCTCTCCCACATCATCAGCTCAAGAAACACAAGCCTGTGGCACTGCAAAAATCCTAAGAGAGTTGAGAGTTGGTCCAAAACCTGGCTGGATAATTGGCCGGTTTTCATTCTCATCCCCTCTTTCCCTAACACATCTAGTTCTCTGTTTTTCTCTTCTGTCAATTCCACTTTCTCAATGTCAGTTTATTACAAAGCATTTTACAGGACATTTATTGCAGATTAAGTATGCTTTGTTTTAGTGTCCATTTAACTAAATAAGACTTCGTCTCCTGTTCAAAATGATGCAGCATATAGGCCTAGTGAATTTGCTCCTCAGTGACCTATAACCAGTGCGTTCGTAAAATATAGCATTTTAGGATAAAATTCAAAATGGCCGATATGGGAAAATTGAGTATCATTCGACTTGGCATGCCAGTAATCTAAAGAGACCATTTTTATGTTTTTTGCCAAACCGTTCAGAAGTTTAGCAAAAATAAGCAAAAATATATTTTTTTTTACATATCCCCTGGCCACTAAGTGGCTCTGTGCCAAAACTGTGCAGATAACCTCAGGTCATGGTTGTCATGACACACCAAGGGCCAGATTTACTAACAGCTTGCGTCAGCGCAAACGCTTTTTTGGCGTTAAAAAAAACTACTGTCAGGATTTAATAAAGACACACAGTTTACAATTTGTGCTGCAAAGGTGTGGCCACAGTTATTTTTGCGGCTGACCTTATTGCTTATGCATTTGTAGGAGTTTCCCTTTCAGATGCAAAATTTATGGGAGGAGAGTATTTAAATTAATCATGTAAGGTGATTTACTAAGGTTTGCGATCGACAATTTACTGGTGTTTGCGACATAATTTACCGGCCAAAAAAGCATGTATTAAACCAGACGCTAACTGGTAGATTGCATTGGTCATTATGGAAATGATCTGGCTGCGTATGTGTGTGCTTTAATTTGTGCATCGTCAGTAAATCACGTGCAGAACTTTCCACTCCCATCTGCACTTTTTTGGAATTGTGCCTTTGTGCCTAATTTGCCCTGTTTAGTAAATCTGGCCCCAAGTTTGGTCAGAATACTCTGCGGAGATATAGCTTCATGTCCATTTCGGCATGTTCTTTGTCAAATTCGTTATTCAAGAATGGAACCTAAATTCCATAACTTTTTGTCTGCATGGTCTGAAGATGATCTGTTAAATTTTCACATTTTCACAGGTTTTTCACATTTTCATGACCGAAATTTTTTTTTCTTCTTTCTAGCCCTTATGGTTCAAAAGTTATTAACATATGTGAGTGCAGCTTGGTGGCGCTAGAGGGATTGAGTTAGAGACTCCAAATTTACTATAGTGACAGTTCAGACTGTCCTCTATCTGTGTGCCAAATTTCATAACTTTCCTGCAAGCGGTTCTATGGGCTGCCAAAGCAGAAGAAGAAGAAGTGGAATAACGATTACAATAGTTGCCTACGCACCTTCGATGCTAGTCCCCTAATACATTTTTTTTTTTTTTAATTCTTCATGAATCCCCTCTCTTTCGTTCCAACTTGGACATGTATTTTACGTGGAGAACGGGACATATCTGAGGATTATGCAGCACTTCCTGTTTGAGCTTTTAAAGATATCATCAGGAAACATTAATAGCAGTGATTATGAAGATTATATATTTCAGGCGTATCAAAAGCCCAACACTTCTAGGACTGTATTTGCAGTGATGACACAGGGTGTAGAAACATCTGCCAGCATTGTGTTTCTTTTTGGGGGTTTTTAAACAGCTGGGCAGCATTTCAAACCAGTTTAGTGTCTTTGAGCTGAAACAACACACATTCCTGTGTATTTTTTCCTGTCTGCATCTTGTCCTGTTTTTTTACATCTGAAAAAATATATATAAACACCCTACAGACTGATGTTCTGAACTTTAATGAGATTAAATTTCATCACAAAGGAATCATGATTATATACCTATTGAGAACATTGCGGTTACGTATGTATCCCTCGTTCCCTAAAGGAGGGAACAGAGAAGCTACATCGGTGACCGACGTATAGGAATCGACCGTGGAAAAATATATATGGGATCCCCGCAGGGTCACTCATATAACCCCACCCCACTAGCGGTTCTCAAGTATTCAGCGGCAAAGGGCCTGATGCCAGACACTCTGCCCGGACGTGGCAGAGCGTCTGGCATCCGGCCCTTTGCAGCTGAATCCAGACAAAGAGCTGATCTGAGGTCCTGAAGCTTTGCGATCTATCCACGTACAGCAGCAGAGTGCGGACGGGACAGAGCAAAGCCAGGACTGGGTCTGCCTCCTCCAGGGGCAGCGCTTGAAGGTTCACCACCTGGTCCCTGTAGGAAGTGGTAGGAACCTTGGGCACATAGCCAGGCCGGGGTCTCAGTACCACGTGGGTGTCACCCGGCCCAAACTGTAGACACGATTCGTCGACCGAAAATGCCTGCAGGTCCCCTACCCTCTTGATGGAGGACAGTGCAGCCAACAGCAAAGTCTTCATAGACAGAATCTTTAGCTCTGCCAACTGCAGAGGCTCGAATGGGGCATTCTGAAGTGCTCGGAGCACCAGAGCAAGATCCCAAGAGGGTACAGAGGGAGGTCAAAGAAGGTCCAGGTCGTGCTTCCCAGCAGTCTTACCTTCTACGTGGTCATGATAAGCAGATATTGCAGCAACATAGACCTTGAGGGTGGAGGGCGACAGCCTACGCTCCAACCCTTGGTGCAGGAAGGGAAGCACAGACCCGATCGAACATCTTTGGGGGTCTTCTCGTAGACGGTGCTCGTGCCGAAGTGATGGTGTTAATTACTAAGTCACCTAGAACCGCCGTGTCCCGTCCAGGGACCAGACATGAAGTTTCCAGAGGTCTGGAAGTGGGTGCCACAGGGTGCCCTGTCTCTGAGTCAGAAGGTCCTTCCTCAGAGGAATCTGCCAGGGAGAGGCTGTCGCGAGGAGCATTAGCTCTGGGAACCAAGTCCGGTTGGGCCAGTACGGCGCCAACCAACAGGACCTGCTCCTCGTCTTCTCTGACTTTGCACAGGGTTTGTGTAAGTAGGCTCACTGGGGGAAACGCATATTTGTGCAGGCCCCGGGGCCAGCTGTGTGCGAGTGCATCCATGCCGAGTGTTCCCTCGGTCAGCAAATAAAACCACCGGCAGTGGGACGTTTCTTGAACGCCGTGAAAACCACAGCATGCCTGGACACCTGTTCCAAGGGCACTCCAGCCTGAAGAAACAACACGCCCATCTCGGGTCTTGGCCGTGAAGCCAATGCTGAAGTGGTCTCATATGAATTAGACCGAGCGGTGCTACTGCCGCCGCCATATGCCCCAGGAGCCTCTGAAATTGTTTCAGTGGGACTGCTGTCCTGCCTTGAAATGTGTTCAGGCATCAGTTCAGCATCGACTGGACATGCTTTTCTGTGAGGCGTGCCATCTGTTCGACCGAATCCAACTCAATACCGAGAAAAGAGATCCTCTGCACGGGGGCGAGTTTGCTCTTTTCCCAGTTGACCTGAACACCCAACTGGCTGAGGTGTCTGAGCACCAGGTCCCTGTGTTTGCACAACTGATCCCTGGACTGTCCTAGAATGAGCCAGTCAAGATTGGCCGTAACCCACTGGTTTTCTTGGGTACAATGAAGTATGGACGGTAAAACCCTGTCTTCATATTGGCTTGGGGGACCGGCTCTATCGCATCCTTCGCCAGTAGGACTGCGATCTCCGCATACAGGTGTAAGGGACTCTTTATCAGGGAAACAGGTCTATTTAGCTCAAATTAATTAATTAATTAATACATAGGGAATTTTGAAGGAGTCTATTTTACGACCGAGCAAATGACTCGTCCAGCGTTCATTTGAACGGGCCATAACTATCAACTCTGCAGCGGATATTAATATCCACACAATAGTGAAACACAATTTAACAGCCAGGTAACTTAGATCAGCAGTTTAAGACATTAAATTCGTAAGCACATAACACAAGAACACTTATCTTTAAATATAAACAAAACTTTATTGATTACTCGAACACGCAAAACTAATATCTAACACAAACACACGCACACACACATTCACATGCGTTGTAGAAAGGAAGAAAGTGAGGAAAGAGTTTTAGAGAGTGAAATGATGAAATCCCAAGTTTATAGCAATAAATGCATTTATAACAGGCGGGGTTATTAAATTTGATATCAATTGCACCAGTTCAGTTTAGAATCTGGAGGTTACTTGTTCGTGTTCTGAGATTAAAACTCAGATTTGTTTGCCCATCCTCCTGGATGGATTGACCAATTGGGAATCATCTTTGGTTCAGAGGTGACTGTGTTTACACCCCCCCCCCCCCCCCCCCCCCATAAATTAGGTTATCTGTGATCATTTATTTTCCTAGAGAGCAGAGAGTAAATTTAGACCTGATTTCTTATTATAAGAACATAATACGTCCTACAAAGATTTCATTCAACTCATCTGTTGGATTATACACAAACAAACAAAAACATACCAAGCACGGTGCATTTTCATTCACTCGTTCAATAGTTACATGATTACATGAATTGGAAGTGATATATATATACATAATGGTCACATGTATCGGTTGTAGACACACTAACAAAACTATGCCGTCGAAAGCTATTTGAATGCAAGTCCAATGATCAATGATTTGATGCCGTTATGTGTAACACGGTTTCTGTGAGTTTTTCCTTTGTTTCACCCACTCTTGCTGGGGTCCTGAGGAATTTTTATGGCAGTCACAGACCAGGACATTAGGGATTCGTTTCTAGATGGGTGAATGGCAGAAACTGCATGTGGACCAATGAGAAGTCCTGTCCTTCCTGGGCTTGGTACCACAGGTGGTCTTCTTGGCCTTTAAGAGGTGTCTGGCTGTTGTCCTAGTATCTTTATCTGATGGCGTTGGACAGTTTGTTTGTGTTAGTCCACCAAGATCCAATCAAAATGTAGCAAACCTTTTTCCACTGTTATGGGCAGGGAGGAGCCCGGCCATAAACGGGGCCCTGGAATGTTGAGTTGGGTTTTGTGTGGAATTATGTTTGAACGAATCATCTGGAAGATTAATTTGTGTCTGCGCCCACAATTCCTACACAGAACATGGATATCTGCAGCATTCACCGACGTGAAGCCCATGAACCTGGGGCGACACCGGGCGAACTAAATCGCATAACCGAGCACGATGGTCCGAGTGAGCCAGCGAGACGGACTGGGGCGTTCTAGTCAGGCTTGCAGAGACAGTACAAGTGGGACCAAAGGGACCACCAACATACCCACCGTGGGGCAGCAAGGTGGAATGCAGGTACCGTAGGAGGATGAGTGTGGTCCGTTGTTGGACTGTCCACAGCTCTCCGAACCCCTTTGGGACCCAGAGATAGAGGAACTGCTCTTTTTTTTTTTTTGAATTTGGGTACCAATGGTTGTGACACCAGTGACAGAATTTTGTCTCAAAAGATTCTCTGCCCGGCCCTCCTACCAGGGAAGATCAGCCCCGCCCATTGATAAATTACCTATTTTCAGGTATTACCTATTATAGTCTGTCTATATCTACGACAAAGTTGGTATTGTCAAGCATTTAATTTAATTTAATTATTATTGTTACTATTTTTTTATTGTTAGCATGTTTATTTGATTTATGTTGACCAGCTGCTTTGACAATATAAATGTACATTATTCATCATGCCATAGTAAGTAAACTAAACTGAAACTGAGGGTGAGAACAAATCTGCATATGAGGACAGAGTGTGAAACGAACAATAAATAAGGTGTTAAATGTAAAACAGCTGTGCTAAACAGCTGGAAAATATGAAGATAATAGACAGAAATACTAAAAGAGAGTATAATAAATAACATGCAATAAGATACTCCAATAAGCAAAGTACTGTACATGGAATATTGATCTGTTTTTAGGATTAAGTACACAATTTTTCACAAGTTTGGGGTTGGTAGGACAATTTTATGTTTTTAAGAAGTCTCTTCTGCTCACAGGTCTGCATTTATGTGATAAAAAATACAGTAAAAGCAGTAAAATTATGAAATATTATTACAATTTAAAAGAACTGTTATATTTTAAATCGCAATTTATTCCTGTGATCAAAGCTGAATTTTCAGCATGATTACTCCAGTCTTCAGTCACATGATCCTTCAGAAATCAGTCTAATATGATGATTTGCTGCTTAAGAAACATTTCTGATTATTATCAATGTTGATGGTGTACCATCATTTATTTAATGACGCAGAGAAAATTGCATTTAAAATGCAATAATAATATTTAACCAAAAAAAAATACAGTTTAGTATTATTATATTATAAAATTAAAATCTATTAGCCATGTGCTTGACATTTTTTGCAACAAGGAAGTGAAAAATACATTAGCACATGTTAGGACACATGCTGTCAAGGCTCTATTGTGAGTTCATTTTAGACTACGAAATACATATAAATTCCCCCAAAAAATATAATTGATTTTCTAAAGTTTTTGGCCATTTTTAATGCACATTTTGTCAAATCAGTAACTCCAAGCCCCCAAAAAATGTGCGTGTTATGCATAAATAACAAAGTCCTTTTAGAGGATACATATTTTCTATGTATCTGCACTATTGTTCATTACTGACAGGCAGTATAATAGCATTTTGCCTGTGTTTTAGGTTGATGTTAGTAAGTTTTTAATAGAAGGCAGAGAGGAAAATCTGTACCTTTTCCAGAAAGTATTAGTGATAATGGCAGCAGTGCATCAGAAAATAAGGTAGTAGTAAGAAAGGAAGAAGTTGAAGATCAAGGAGGATATAAGCAGTCAGGGATGTCCTTAGGGCGGTGCAACCGATGCGACTGCACCGGGTCCTGCTACCTCGCACTGTGCCCCACCCAATGCTTGGGATGGCCCTGAGTGATTGTGATGGCACAGAGGAAGAATATATGTCATAGATTGTTGTGGAAGTCAGGCATTTGGGTGCATTATCCTGTGCCAGTTTGGAAAATGTGATCCATACTACAACCAGAGGTCAGGAAAGATGGCACTGCCTATTGTCCTCACGACACAGACAAGCAAATGACTGAACAGGTCCAAATCAAGTTACATGTGGAAAGTGTGGGCTACACTGAAAAAGAAGAGTCTTGTTGATTTTCACTTGTGCTTGTGTCACTGCTTTGGAATTCCAAGAAAGAAACAGTTTTTAATGCTTTTTGAAACACTAAGACATGGTTTCACTACTTTCCAGGCAGAAAAGTTGCATCTGAATTGAAGTTTTCTGTCACTTTTTTTAAATGAAATAGTAGCATAAGATGAAAAGAAATGTTAATAATGCTTTTTTATGTTTTTTGTTTTTAAATACTAAGACCTTTTCTACTTCTTTTTAGATTGTGAAAATGCATTTGAATGTGTGTAAAGTTTTAGAAAATTGCCAAAAATAGTTTACCCTAATAGGACAAAGTCAGTTATAAATGACAAAACCCTAAAAAAGGTCAAAGGTCAGATTTTGAAAACTAATTTTGGAAAATTATTTTAGTCTTAAATATATGTAAAATATAATGCCATTTTTTTCTAGCTGTGATTCCATAATTAGTCCCATAGAGAGCTAATGTAGCATTTCACATATTCTTCAAAGTGAAGGAAATCCCAGAATGCATTGCAACAAGCTCAGTGGGGGAAAAATACAAGATGACAGACAAAGTAAGAGAAATGTCTTTTAAATAAATGCAATCAATCTTTGTAATTTCACATATTTATAATGTTACTTACCCCCGGTTTCACAGACAAGGCTTAAGCTAGTCCCAGAAATGCATGTTTGAACTGTTTTAACTAAAAGCATATCTTAAAATATGTCAGTGCCATTGTTTTATCTCAAGATGCACACCAGTAATGTTTTTTTTTTTCTAAGGCACGTTTAAAAAAACTACTTAAATGTCCTAATTAAACTAAGGCCTAATCCTGGCTTAATCTAAGCCCTGTCTGTAAAACCGGGTTTTAGAGTATTACACCTTAGCTTAGCAACAGGTCGATACTAAACTCTATTGAAATCAATAATCTCTTGTGCAGGTTTCCAAATGGATCACTTATGAGTTATGTATGCAGCGTTGTAGCAGCTCACTAAGTCCAAGCAGCAGAGGGATGTACAAAAAGTACTGAACTGTATGTGAGAAATGTGCACAGTCGTAGAGTGCAGTGACTATATGATTTGTTCATTTTTAATTTTTCTACTGTCTGAGGCTCGGTGTGGGGTGATGCTATGAGAGCGTGACAGGCCGAATTTACTGCATCTCCTTCTGGCAAAGATGAAACGGATTAATGAGTGTTTCTTCCTTCCCCAACAGCTGCTCGAGGACGTGAGATTTACTGACAGAAAGAGAGAAAGAGACATGAGGAGGAAAATGGCATGAAAAGAGGGAGTCAAGGATAGTAAAGTTCAAGTTTGCAATAAGAGAAAAGTTAAGTAGTCTCTTTCATTATCTTCCAGTTCATACTTGTTGCCTTTATGATATCCTACTGTTTACTTTATTAATACACATTCCTGTGAACTAGTTCAGAGAAATCATACTTTATTTTTTGTCAAAGTGTAGAAACTCGTTCCACTTATGAAAAGACTTTCTTTGTTGGCTATTATTCTGATATGAAACACCCACTTTTTATGGCCCATTCATTTGAGTTTATTTCCTTCAGAAAATGTAATTAAGTTGGCTTGAGAAAGCCATGCTAACAACATGCTAAATCATTCTAAAACATGTTAATTTAGTCTAGGCAACATGTTAAATCATGCTAGCAACATGTTAAATCATGCTAAAACAGTAATTTATGCTAACAACATGCTAAATCATGCTAGCAACATGCTAAATCATGCTAGCAACATGCTAAATCATGCGAGCAACACGTTAATTCATGTTTACAATATGTTAAAACATGTTAGCAACATGCTAAAAAATGCTAGCAACATACTAAAACATGTTAGCTAGCTAGCTGTCTGGCTTTTAAACCACTAAACTAAAACAAACCATTTCAAACTGAAAACCTTCAAACTTCAAGCTTTCAAAACTACTTCACACTTTCTGGCTAAGCTTTTTCAAGCCAACTTAAAGTTTGTTTACGAACTTTACCCATCTATTTTTAATTATTATTACAATACAACTTTCATTCATAACATTAACAAACATTGTCATCAGATTATTAGATGTCCTTGTAGCCTTAAGTCTGACATATGAAAATATAGTCAGAAAATATATTTTTTTATTAAATGGAACAGTTTATTGAGACATTAGACAATCTAAAAAAAAAAAAAAAGGTTTGCATGTGTTTTTTATGTTGATTATCATATTTACTACATCAGGCTTTTATGGCTATCATAGGCCTACTGTAGTATGATGATATGAGAATATCAAAGACCTAATTTCATTCTAAGGCTCAAACTGAGCAAAAATATGCAATTTGGTGCAGATGCTGATGTTTACATGACATGATGCACATGATGACTTCAACTCACATACAGTACCTAGGTGTGTTACTGACCACTTTTTTTAACTCTTTCTTACCTTTTTAACTGTTTTTACAGTAATGTGCTAGGGGGCGCTATTATGCATCTCCTGAACGAGTACAGTATCTCCAGATTAAAAACACAGGAAAAAAAGAAACAGAAACAAGCGATCTCATGTGTAAGCAGATGCATATAAAAAAATAATGCGATCATCAAAAATAAACACCATATAAATCCAAACTGCCTAATGTTACTGAATGAAACGTCAATGGAAGTGGTTAGGACTGTGAAGCTTTGGGGATGTGGATTGACTTGATCTACTCCATCTGTGTTTTGCTCATCGTACTGAATCTGATCCAGACATTATTTTCTCAGCTTTTTGCTCAAAATGTTGTTTTTTTTAATGAAACTTTCCCACATTCAAGTGTTGATAAAAAAAAGTTTATTGGTTTTTGTTGTTGTTTAAAAGCAGAGGGTCTGCATACTGTATATATTGTATGTTCAGATATTCATACAAACAAAATATTCTGGGGGCCATGAAGTTTTTTTTAAATGACCAAAAATGCTTTTTTTTAACACTGTTAGGGAAAAAGTTATTCAAAGCTATATGCATCAAATGCAAAACACATTTCTATAGACATATTGCATTTTTTCTGAGACCCTCCTAAAATGTCTTTCTTTTGATGTTTTCAACCAATCAATATATATTAATATCGCACAATTTTGTCAACATGAACGCGGTTTCTTTTGCACCCCAAGGATGTAATGCCTTCTTTACCGCTATGTTTAAAGGTGCACTGTGTAATATTTAGGAGGATCTATTGACAAAATGCAATATAATATACATAACTATGTTTTCAGTGGTGTATAAAGACTTTACATAATGAACCGTTATGTTTTCATTACCTTAGAATAAGCCATTTCTATCTACATACACCGCGGGTCCCCTTACAGTGAAGTCGCCATTTTGCACCGCCATTTTTCTACAGTAGCCCTTAACGGACAAACTTCTCTACAGAGCGCTAGCTACTCTCTGCTGTCTGAGACGACGACATCTTTGTCCTGTGTCAGCCACCGTAGCTTTTCTATGTGCTTTGGAAAGGAGGGATGAGTGGTATAGTTGCAATTCGCAACCTCACTGCTAGATGCCACTAAAAGTTACACACTGAACCTTTAAGAATCTGCATGTTTCTGCAACTACAGGCACTTTTGACTCTCCCAAATAAAAAATAAAAAAATCAACTTTAATAAATCACAGTCTGTAATACATATATAAATATACACAAAACTGAATGTAATCATTAAGATTTTAATCTGGAACATCTTTTCAACATTTTCATCTCTTTTTACAAAATGTCAAGTAAACTTTATATAGCGCTTTTTACAATGCTGATTGTTTCAAAGCAGCTTCACGGTGTTAAACAGGAAAATGATGCGGGCAGATCAATAAAATTTGGATTAATTTGGATATTTAGTCGAAAATTTAGTGTCCCCAACTGAGCAAGCCAAGCCAAAGGAGACAGTGGCAAGGAACCAAAACTCCATCAGGTGGCATGTCTTTACCACAACATTACAATGTTAATTTTATACACTTCGTTTTTTATGTCAATAAAAATTGAAGCCATTTACATAGTGTCACGGTCTATGGTGATCAAAACTCAGACACTGGAAATAGGAAGGAACTTTAAATGACCAAATACTCAGGATACACACAGGGAAACACCAGTTAGCAGACAATGACCAACCAACACTGAGGGAGAACTGAAGAATAAATACAGGGCAAACAAGGTGATTGACTAGACACAGGTGAATGAAATCACTAACAAGACACAGCTGGGACAAAATTAACTCATGACGGTGACCATGGAAACAAACAAGTGCTAGAAAACAGAACAAAGGAACATGTGACCCATGCAAAAACACCTGACAGACTAAACATGTGACATTAGCTCCCCTCCCGGTAGGCACGTCCTCACGCCGTAAACAGTCCAACTGAGGAGGGTGGGAGGGGGCTTTGGAGAAGGCCGTGGAAAGAGGAAAAAAAAAAGTAAGTCCAAAAGGAAAGAAAAACTGCCCATGGAGGAGTGGGTGGGAGGAGCCAGTGAGGAGCAGGAGAAGCCGGGTGAAATGCCAGCCAAGACAAGACCCCAGGGCAAAGTCGGAGGAACCATGGTGTAGTGGAACACACCCTGGGGACGACCAACGAGGAAACCGCCACCAACGATGGAGCCACAGGAGGAGCTGCTGAGTCGAAGAGCCCACACGAGAATGGAGGCCCAGGAGACCGAGGTGGAGCCACGGTGACGAGCGTCCGAGGTGGAGCCAGATGACCGCACGACAGAGGCTGAGCCGGTGTGACCGAGGACAAAGGCGGAGCCAGACGAAGCCGAAGGTGCAGGCAGGTCAAAGACTGACCAAGGCGAAGCCGGAGAGACGAGGGAGCCCAGAGAAGCCATATGGCCGAAGGTTTCCGGTGGAGCCAAGTGAGGGAGGAGCCATGGCGTAGCTGAAGTGTCGACGGGGCGCGGTGGAGTGCAGGGTGCAGAGATTGCCGGCTGGCTGGCGCTGATGGACTGAGGACACGGAGTGGGTCCACACAGCATGTGGGCAGAGCAGAGGGGCTGAAGGACAGCAGCAAAGGCAGGGCTGAGGAACTGGTTGACTGAGGAGGTGGGTGAGGGAGGCTGGGCGGGAATTCTGAATATGGAGATGCTGGAAAAACAGGGGTCGCTGGAGAAACCTCAGACTGACAGTCAATCACATTCACCTTAAAAATCTCACGCAGTTCCTCAAAATAGCCACTAGAGGTCCTCACCATCACCATCACAGTGGGGTGGTGGGAGGGGCTCCTTTCCCTGCCCTCAAGCTCTAGGAGTACTCCCTCCATGATGCACGATGTTGCCGGCTCAAGCACCTGGTCAGACTCTTGCTGTGGTCCGGGCTCTGGGGCGATGACTCCGCTTAACCTCTTCCTGGGTTTGGGCTCGTCTGTCATGGCAGGCCAGTCTCCACGGTCTGCGGCGGGCACAGGCAACTCCCTCGTGCCAGTTGTAGTCGGTGGTGGTTGGCTGGTCTCTGGCAGTGGTGGAGTGGGACTGGTAATGCTGTCCTCCTCAGCCGGGCCGATGGTAAATGGCAAGTCGTTTACCAGTTCCCACTCCACATAAGCGGCGAAATGCTCTTTGTGACCGCCTGCTGGAATGCGTGCCTTCGACTGCTTGCTCGGGCTGGTATAGTAAAAAACACAGAGCGAATGGTTGGGGTAGTGTCAGCCATGCCAGGTTGAGGAAGTCCTGTGTATGTGCTTTCAGCGGATGGTCTTCCTGCTCCAGGCAGAGTAGCTTTACAGCAGGGAGGTCCATAGGGAACGGGGAAAAACTTAAACTAAACAGAAAGGGAAAACACCGCAAAAAATAAACTGTTTCGGTCAGTTGTTCTGTCACAGTCTATGGTGTTCAAAACTCTCAAAGATGCTGGAAAACTGGAAATAGGAACTTTAATGACCAAATACTCAGGATACACACAGGGAAACACACCAGTTAACATAGACAACAACCAACCAACACTGATGGAGAACTGAAGACTAAATACACAGGGCAAACAAGGTGATTGACTAGACACAGGTGAATGACATCACTAATTAACAAGACACAGCTGGAACAAATGAACTCATAATGACGGTGACCATGGAAACAAACAAGTGCCGGGAAACAGAACAAAGGAACATGTGACCCATGCAAAAACACCTAAACTAAACATGTGACACATAGTTACTTTAAAGATTTGTCCATTTTTGTAAATACTCATATTAAAAAAGAATTTAAAATTATTGGATTTTATTTTTTTCCTTAACCTTAGATATAATTTTTTTCATACACAGATAAAATATTTTGCTTTTTATGACACATATTGTCAGTTTAATGTGTAAATCATCTCTACTGAAGTGTTAAAATAATTTTTGCAAACAAATATCTGATTAATAATTAAAATAAATCATTGCTGCGGTAATGACAGTTTGTGTCAGACACAATGTTAATGACACATGTTAATAATGTAACCTTAACGCAATAGGTTACTAGAGAGAGACAGTAACAGACAAAAACAGAAGGTATTTTGTAGAGGTACTGCAGTAAAGACATATAAAGATAGTAGAGGTATTGCAGTAAAGACTGGGTCAAACTGATTTTCATGTTTCAAAAACTAATACATTTATGAATTTCTGTTGTAACAACAAACTAATTTGAGGCCTTCAGTATTTTATTTTGTGCTCTGGTGTATTTTGTTTATCCTCCACTGTCTTCTTTTCTGAATGCAATGCCAGGCGATGCAAGTGTGTTTTGCTAGTTTCAGCTTGACACAGTTATAATTTTCAGGTCCAGTGCCACGCTGTTTAAATAGCAAATGCACTCGCGCCCATCTGTTCCCCATGGGCGTGCTGGTCTGAAAACAAGGTGTATTCAGGCGCATTGTTGGTGTGTTGCTATTTTGAGGCAACTGAGAAAGACTGCGCAGTATTTTTTGTGTTATTTAAAGGGTGTTAGTAATATGCGCCTATAGGCAGGTGCTCAACGCGCGTACACTCTGATTATTACACACACAGGGACACACAAACATTTTTAAATATTAAAAATAAAAGGATTCCTCTCTGGAGAAGCATTCAGTCTTTCGGCTCACAAATTCCACCATGTAAATAGCGGATCCACCATGGTGCGAGCACAACTGGCTTTTAAAGGGAATGGGAGATGAGATTGGTTTATTACAAGTTATGCCCTTATCTGCCTTTTTCCATAACTCTTCATATCTTCAACAGCTCTGATATGTCAAGGCAAGGACTCCACAAGACAGATCTGGAGCAGAACTCCACTGTCACATCACTCAAATTCTCAAGAGCCGGATACATTTTCATTTTGCCTGATGGTTAAAAGCTATACTTACCTCAGAACAGGTGTGTGTATAGGCCGAGCAGGTGTTTGCAGGTTATTTTGTGGGTGTGATAAAGACTATGATTTGCGACAGAGGAGACTAGCCTCAGGAGAAATAAATTGGGTGAAGAAATTGCAAGAGAAAGCAAGACATCTAGAAAATCCATCTGTTCCCACTATTGAGTCTTGGGAGACTTTTATATGCATAATTACAATCATACAGCATGTCTTTTTTTCTGTGTGTGTGTGAGAGAGACAGAGAGAGAATCATTACAAGCTTTTTAACTATCACTGTGTGAAAAGAGTGACACAGCCGTTGATTTGATAATGAGTTGTATGAGGGAACATCTGCCATCTCAGCAGTAGTTTGCACACAAGTTTGAATGAAAAAATTTTTTCCATTCAAAATGTAAAATTTTGTTAAAAACTAACATTTTTGGTGCATTTAAAGGGCTAGTTCACCCAAAAATGTAAATTCTGCCATCATTTACTCAGCCTGTCATAAAGTAGCACATGAGTCAAATAGACTGCTTCTATAATATATTTATAATATTTTAATCATGCTTTTGTCATATTTGGAGGAAGTAGGTCACTATTCACATTCATTATACAGGTTTGGAACGACATGAAGGTGAGTAAATTACAGAATTTTCATTTTTGGATGAACTGTGCCTTTAAGTCACATTTAAACTGTGTGAATGTCATTGCATTAGATAACAAAACATGAAGCCAAGTGTTATTGGCAAACAAATGTTTCTAGATCTTCTTCAGAACTAACTTCACTTTTTGGAGCCATTTTTGCAATTCCTTTTAACTGACTAAATGTGAGATGTTTTGCTTAAAAAGTGCGTTCATACTACAAACCCGATTCCAAAAAAGTTGGGACACTGTACAAATTCTGAATAAAAACAGAATGCAATGATGTGGAAGTTTCAGATTTCAATATTTTATTCAGAATACAACATAGATGACATCAAATGTTTAAACTGAGAAAATATATCATTTTAAGGGAAAAATAAGTTGATTTTTAAATTTTAAAACATGTCATCAACACATCTCAAAAAAGTTGGGACAAGGCCATGTTTACCACTGTGTGGCATCCCCTCTTCTTTTTATAACAGTCTGCAAACGTCTGGGGACTGAGGAGACAAGTTGCTCAAGTTTAGGAATAGGAATGTTGTCCCATTCTTGTCTAATACAGGTTTCTAGTTGCTCAACTGTCTTAGGTCTTCTTTGTCGCATCTTCCTCTTTATGATGCGCCAAATGTTTTCTATGGGTGACTGCAGGCTGGCCATTTCAGTACTCGGATCCTTCTACACAGCCATGATGTTGTAATTGATGCAGTATGTGGTCTGGCATTGTCATGTTGGAAAATACAAGGTCTTCCCTGAAAGAGATGACGTCTGGATGGGAGCATATGTTGTTCTAGAACTTGGATATACGTTTCAGCATTGATGGTGCCTTTCCAGATGTGTAAGCTGCCCATGCCACACGCACTCATGCAACCCCATACCATCAGAGATGCAGGCTTCTGAACTGAGTGCTGATAACAGCTTGGGTTGTCCTTGTCCTCTTTAGTCCGGATGACATGGCGTCCCAGTTTTCCAAAAAGAACTTCAAATTTTGATTCGTCTGACCACAGAACAGTTTTCCACTTTGCCACAGGCCATTTTAAAATGAGCCTTGGCCCAGAGAAAACGCCTGCGCTTCTGGATCATGTTTAGATATGGATTCTTTTTTGACCTATAGAGTTTTAGCAACGGCGAATGGCACGGAGGATTGTGTTCACTGACAATGTTTCCTGAGCCCATGTTGTGATTTCCATTACAGTAGCATTCCTGTATGTGATGCAGTGCCGTCTAAGGGCCCGAAGATCACGGGCATCCAGTATGGTTTTCCGGACTTGACCCTTACGCACAGAGATAACTTCAAACTCTTTGCAATTTTCTCTGAGAAACTCCTTTCTGATATTGCTCTACTATTTTTCGTCGCAGCACTGGGGGAATTGGTGATCCTCTGCCCATCTTGACTTCTGAGAGACACTGCCACTCTGAGAGGCTCTTTTTATACCCAATCATGTTGCCAATTGACCTAATAAGTTGCAAACTGGTCCTCCAGCTGTTCCTTATATGTACATTTAACTTTTCCGGCCTCTTATTGCTACCTGTCCCAACTTTTTTGGAATGTGTAGCTCTCATGAAATCCAAAATAAGCCAATATTTGGCATGGCATTTCAAAATGTCTCAATTTCAACATTTGATATGTTATCTATATTCTATTGTGAATAAAATATAAGTTTATGAGATTTGTAAATTGTTGCATTTCTTTTTTATTCACAGTTTGTACAGTGTCCCAACTTTTTTGGAATCAGGTTTGTATGTCTCTTTAAACTAAATGCCAAATGATTTGATATTTCTAATCCAATGGCATTCATAAAGTTTAGAATATGGCTTAAATGTCCAAATACTTTCTGGGCCACTGTATATTCATTATCACACTGTAGTTTTCAGTGATCTTTTTCTGGCCTATCAGTGATCCGTCTCAGTGGATAGGTGCACTGTAAGGCCAGATGAATGTCTAAGTCTGTTTAAGTCTTTCTGTGAAGTTTATCTTTGACACCACATTTAATCCTTGAATAAATCAGTCTTGGGGATACAAGTAAGGTCTTCTCTGAGAAGCAAGGTGAAGATTTGTGACGTATCTCAGCCATTTTAGGATACTCTCCATCGCTGTTTCCTGCCCAGCTGCTCCAGATGTTCCCCTCCTCCATCAAAGGCCTGCACATCTGCCGCATGAAGGAGAAAGACTCTAGCTCTACAGATAGGCTTGGAAAAATTGTTACAGAGCAGCTGCAGCAGGAGACGTCTCTTCTGGAGGGAGACTAATATATCACCCCTGAGGATGCAAACGGACAGAGTTATAGATCTATACTCACACACTCAGTGAAGGAAGTTTCAAAACGAGGATAATTCAGGTATTCACACACGTGATTAAAAGTCATTAATGTCTCAGAAAAGTTAGTTTAGAGAACTATCCATCCGTCTGTATACAGTTAGGTGTGTGCGTGTATATATATATATATATATATATACACCGATCAGGCATAACATGATTCACTGACAGGTGAAGTGAATAACACTGATTGTCTTTCGTTCTATCTATTGTTCCATCCATCCATTGTTCTTTCTTTCATTCTATCATTCCATCTGGCCATCCATCCATCCATCGTTCTTTCTATCTATTGTTCTATCGTTCTATCTACCATACCATCCATCTTTGTCTTTTCAGGTATGTTTTCTATAGATTCATCAAAAATGCTTCTTTGATAACCCAATCAAATTATCTGAACTCAATCAAATATAACCGAGTCAAATTATTATTCTGAACCCTCTGCAGGCTCCCATAATGACATTCTCAGACGGGAATATGGCTGTGCATGGAGGAGCTGTGGCTTTTGCCAGATATGCACTCGGCTTGTCCCGTTTATCAGCAGATTTATAGATGGTGTGGAAAAGCCCCCTCATTCCTAAGCAGAAGTCGGGCCAGTCACCATAATACTTTCATCTCACATTACTCTGCCATGGTGTCTGCTGCCACAGATGCCCACCCGCTGTGTAGGCAAGTACATGCACCCGTGTTATTATTAAGAAGGAAGAAAATGCCAGTCAATGTGGCACTGAATATTACTTTCAGCATGCACTAACAACTAGCTACCGGAATGGCATCTCTCACTCCTTTTCGAGGGCCTCATTTGCCTGTGTTTATATTGCCTGGTCAGCTTTAACATGAATGTTTTGTTGAAAACTGTCTGCTTGTTTGGGTGTCTTGGAAGGCTGCAGTTACAGCAAATTTAGTTTTGCGAACTGAAACATGAGATCAGCATTTGGAGATAAATAATATTTACATAACTATCATAAAAAAGTCATTTTTTCCTTTTGGACGGGATGTTTGAATGACAGCGAAAGTTTTTGGAGCTTTAAACTGTAGATTGCATTATCGCTGCTGGCTCTAGCATTTATGATTCTGTGAAACCCTACTCCCCTCCTTTTTTTCCGATCTCTCTCTCACTATCATCCTCAGACAAACAGTGATATCCTCGTCTGGAATATTCTTCATTGGTCTGATGAGAATCCAACCAACAAGATCCGTAAAGAGTCAGAGGTCATTGTCTCACGCAGGGAGAAATCCAAACAACAGCTCCGTTAGAAAGAGGGGGAACCAGAGGACATACACTCAAAAACAACGCCAGCATCTGTAGTTTTCATGGTTTACATCATGGACAGATCGTTTTTCTGAAAACATGACTTTTTAAATTGCCATATATGGATGTGTGCAATACAGAACAGTCAAGTAAACATGTCGTAATACAAGAAGATATGTCACAGTTTGGCCAGAAGCATACAGTAACGTTCTTGCGTTATTGTGGTGGTGTCAAACCTCAGTTATTGTGGTGATCAAATATCATTCAAATATCATTAAAATAAATATATTATAAGATCTAGTCAAATATATAAGTTAGCCTGGTTCACTTAGTGAAATAGCTGCATCATCTTGCTGCAAAAAGCATCTTTCTCCACTAAGTGCTGCAGGAATGAGTCCTAAAAGCCATAAATAAGTTTACACTTCCAGTTCCATCGTCCTGAAGTCAATGGGGTTTTGGAATGGAGAGCACAAGATATTTTCACGTTTTATTCTATGACAAATACATCAGTAAAAACCCACTTGTGATTTTCTTAAGCTTTTACGTGTTTGGAAAAAGGTGGTTGCTAAACGAGGCTGTCAGGTAGGTTACATTATACATCATCAGCCAAACAGATAAACAGATGTTGTGTTTATAATCATTCTCTTGCAAACTATTATAACTTAAACTTTTCAATTTATAGATTTTAAATAAAGACTGAAATAGTTGTTGGAGGCTTATGTAACCGGTCCTACTCAACCCGCTCCAAGCGGGATTCGAACTGGTGTCTCTGGCGTGGGAGGCGTGCGCACTAACAAGGACGCTAAAGACCGCAGCCTCTAGTGTGCCTCTTGAGATCAGGGGAGTGAGGTTTACACACACAGTTCTTACTGGCCCACGTCTGTTACACTCACACCCCTAAACCACACTTCAATCCGGGTCACGGCACCAAATGTAACCCCTCTGGTTCTACTCGTACCTTTCCGAGCGGGATTCGAAACGGGGTAACCAGCTTTGGAGGCGGGCGCACTAACAAGGACGCTAAAGACAGCAGCCATTAACATGCTTCTTGAGGCCAGGGAAGTAAAGGTTTACACGCACAGCTCTTACTGGCCTACATCCGTTATTCTCAACCCCCTCAACCTCACTCCCATTCGGGTCATGGCACCAAATGTAACCGGTCTTACTCGACCCGCTCCAAACAGGATTCAAACTAGGGGCTCCCGCGTGGGAGTCGGGCGCACTAACAAGGACTCTAAAGACTGCAGCCGCTAGCATCAGCCGCTAGTGTGCCACTTGAGGCCAGGGAAGTTAGCTTTACACACACAGCTCTTACTAGCTGGCCTCCGTTACACTTAGTGATAGTGATGTTGAAGTTATGCAGCCATGGTGTAGTTCGACTTTAGCTTTTTACTTCTGCCTTTTGCATTTAAGCATCAGTTCATAAAAGTTCACGTCAAGACTGTCTTGACGAACAAAATGTGTATAAACTAATAATAATAAACTAGTGAGAGTGTGAAAAACAGTCCACAGGGCGAAAATTGCTAATATATGAAGAAATTCTATATATATTAGAGAACCAAAACCCCTTTCGTAACAAATCCTATGACATCTGGACTAAACCCGGAGAAAGTTCTAGGCTAAGATGCTTTCAAAAACTGGAGCAAAACCATTTCTGCAAGCAATCAATCAAACATCTCTCTTTTGGCATGCACTAGTTTTAAAGCCATTTAACAATATTTATTGGGCCTTGTAATTCTTACAGATGGATTTGATTTAAATCAGTTTATCTGTTGCAGTTTTGCGAAGCAGCTGAAATATTTTTCCACGACTCGTTTAGGATGCACTACATAATTTTTGTCACAAGGAGGCACTCTAGATAGAACAAAGACAGACGGTGGGACTGTTGGTTTCAATTCTCTCAAAATAGCCCATGAAGTGCCAGTTCATAGTCTTGGGAAGGGAAAGCTTAGCACGAGGAACTGCATACAAATGGTAGAAATGAATAAGTAAAAACAGATCGTCAGATTAATTAGCATGTCACATGGTTAGCTTGAGGCTAGGTCAGTGGGCGAATTGTGCAAGATTGCAGCTCAGTAGAGCGAGCTTTTGTTTGCTCTGTCTCAAGGCATGAGAAGGAGGTGAACTGGGGAAAGAAAGAACTGTTTTCATTCTCATTCTTTTTCTTACTGTTTTTCTTTCCGTATCTTCATCTCGACAAAATACAGGGGACACTGACCCAACAATCTAATTTGATGGTAAGGGAGGGCACTCTCACCCTGGTGTATGTGTTACAGTACAATACTCATAAACCCAAGGGCTATAACTACCCTAGACCGTTGAGCACATGGCTATTAAGCATTTAATCAGATTAGGGAAGATGGGTTAATATCCCTCTCATGGAGCGCTAAATATAGTATATTTGAAGTGGCGCTTAACGAGAGGATAACGTTAGCCCTGCCTCCTATACGTTAACATGCCCTCAGACCCAATTAATAATCCAGTCAGACCCGGAGGGCAAGCTAAACTAGCGCACGTATGCCAAAAGTAGGAGCTAAACTATTAAGCATCTATTAATGTGGGTGTTAGCTAAGTTAGCTCCCATTGCCACATAGTTATAGGCTAACATTCACTGTTAGTGTTCAAGCATTTTAGCAGAAACCCCACAACCTTGTCATTGCTTGCACCATACTTTACCATTTAAGCTACAGGAACTCTGTTAGCAACAGTAGTACTGTACAAATATAGAGGGATTATATCAACCCAATCCAAAGTTTTACAAGGCGTTTATGACGTGTTAACTATAAAATTGTAAACAATCATTATACGACATGAAGGGAAGAATTACATAGGTTGCTTTTAAAAGGTGACCTAATTTCTGACTGAATCATTAACTATAGTTAATTATTCAGTCAGAAGCTAGGTCAACTTTTAAAAGCAACCTATTTATTACTTAACTTCCTTTGAAACCAAATAACTGATTTCTTGTTGCATCGCTGCATCAATAGGAAGAGAATTACAATAATATGAATGTTCCAAGTGCCCAACCAAAGTGAATGCTGATCACCATAATGGTGAGTTTTTGGTACTCATTTGGTATTCAATGGTACTCAAACCAATCAATAAATCTTAACTTGGGTTTTCTGAGTAAATAAGGTATAGTATGCGAATAGTACAGATTACTAGATTTTTACAATTAAGTTAAGACATTAAGTAAAGTTAACTAAAAATTGTTAGTTAGAATCACTATTGGATTTTACAGTGTAGCCTTTTAAATTCCAATTCAAGGTAGCAAACAGAATGCAGAATAGCAATTTGACTTTAAATGTATAGTAGAATTAAAATAAATTGAACCAGAAAAGGAAGGTTTATCAGTTTAGTTTGTTAACTTGTAAAAGTCATGTTTGAAAGTTTTGAAAATAAAGTGTATTTTGTTTAAATATTTCATCATATTGAATAATAACTTTTGTGCACCAGGGTGAAAGAACACTTCACTTGCCACAATGCCACAATCTGTGTTGACTTTCAGAAAAATCCTCTTCTTGCCGTTCTAGTTCAACTTCTTATGGAGTCTGGCCAATTTAACTCTGAATTTTGCAAAACCCTGAGACTGGTTGAATATCAGCAAGCCAACTTAGGATGGTTTAATCTGTAGTTTGTCTTACCAGCAGGCCTCCTAATAGATATATGGACAGTGGGAGGAAGATGAAAAGAAAGTGTGAGAGACTCAACTTGAAGATAGCAGGTCAAATCAAAAGGAAGAAAATCTACACATCCGAAAATTTCGTAAGCAAGTCAAGGGTGCTATAGCAGTGATTCCAAATGAGAAAGTACAAAGAGAAGAAAGTAAATGAGAGACAGGTGGAGTGATATCCAGTCTACGCCAACATGACACAGGCTACAATAAATCTACTTGCACTTTGTGACAACAGTTACAGGTCTGCTGAGAGACATACAGTTGCCAAAGTATATTAAACACACAAGATTATATGCAGAAATCGTTAAACAGGTAGATTGGTGCACCCTTTAGCCAACAGTGACAGGGTTGCCAACTCTCACGCATTTGGTGTGAGACACACGCTTTCAGGCTCTGTCTCACGGTCCTACTCTGCCCAAGTAAATCTCACGCCAAATTGCCAAACCTGCTTTTGATATAAAACAAAGTCTAAGCTTTTAAAATTGTTAAAGTTTTAATACGAAATTCAAACAATAAATACCGTTTTGGCACAATTAATGTGGCATAAAGCCGGCGGCGCGCACGGTCACGTGGTTCATGGAGCTCTCAATAATTCTAAACAAACCAGCGCTGTGTCAATACATTTGAATGGCTTAAGCGGATAGACAACAGCTTCACTATACAGGTATTTGCAGCAAGTTTTGGTAACCAGTACAGCACAGTGTGCATTGATTATTACGTCAATCACATTTAAAGTATAATTTTATTATGGAGAGTGATGGAGATGCAACATTGTTAATATTAATGTTAATGTTTTTCTTGTATTTAGCCCTCAGGTATTTCTTACTAATTGGTCACAATCATACTCATTGGTGGTCAAATGTGACCATACACCTTAACTATTTTTCAATTAAATAAATGTTCTATATTTTAGTTTAATAATATTGATTTAATATTTTGAGGAGATCTTTTGGTACTAAATACTATTTGGGCAATAATTATGGTCCATTAATGACCACTTAAAATATTTTTCTTCTAATATTTGTATTATTTATATTACAATTAGTGTAGTAATTTAAAGGTTAAAATAGAGAATTCCAATGCAAAGAGGAAAATTAGAGTCATTTTGTGGCTGGAAAAATAATAATTTTCATTTGTAATGCCACCAGGTGCCTGTATGGCTCTTTAATAAATATACATGTATTTAGTCTAGTGGTTAAAAAAGAGTATTGCAGATCATAACTGCTTACTTATTTTTAGGTTTTGCATTTTAATACATATTTAGACATGATCAAACACTAGATTTCTTTAAATGTGAAATTTTATAATATCTTTAATGATACTTATATAAGCACACACAAGTGAATATTAATGAATGCGAGCAAATATAAACTTAACCCAAGAAAAGTTTAAAATAGTGCTAAAAAGGCAAACTTATTTTTCCTTATATGTACAGTAGGCTATATACATATGAATTGATACTGAATCGAGATCGAAATCGATATTTGTGCCAATCAAAAAAAAAAAAAACACTCCAACCTGAACTTAAAAGTTGGCAACCCTGCAGTGATATACTCTGAACAGACTGGTCATCTGCTACTGTAAGCATAAGAGACTAACAGTTCAGTATTGTAGCAATGCAACAAGAAATGCTGGGTTTTAATGTGGTGCATTTGCAAGTGTTAATGTGATGCATTTGCAGAATCTAGATGTTTTTTACACAGTTACACGCTGGAAAGACCATCTTATACCGGCATGGATTTCCATGCTAGTCAATTCTTGTTCATGCTATTAAGTGCTAGTGTTGGTCTAGCATGATTTTAACCAACAAAAACATCTACAATACACTGTACTGCTTTCTCAATATCTTGCTGTCTATTGGTTTTGTTAAAACCACACAACAGGAAGAGATCTTCTATGGGCCAACAAGAGATCAGGATCAAATAGTGACTAACAATTGCTAACAAACATCACTGAGTCAATGTATCTTTTAAAATCACCATTTAATGAGTCATTCATGTTTGCAAATACGTGATGCATTCACATACAAGTTTAATTTAGAAGATAAGACACACATACACAGAGACATTCACACTTGTGTGGGCATCCAACCGTAATGACTCGATATAAAAATTTACACCAACGCTTGTTGAGAATTTGCTGCACTAATGCTCGGCCGGGTTTGACAACATTACTCTTCACAGCATTAGAGTAAGGTCCTAACCGAGACCTTTTCACAAACATCACAATGTACAAAAATAGAAGAATCAGTAGAAAAATAAGAGATATGATGATATGTGAGTGAGCGCATGGGAGGAAAGTGTCCATCTCTGTATGATCAATTAGGGCGAATTCATCCATGAGAACAAGCGACAATCTCAGGCCCTGTCCCAACTTGCAATCCTGCAGACTCGTGATGGCCATTGCATGCATGTAACCGTATAGTGTCACATTTTTGGATTTTGAAGGGTCCTTGATGCACCCCTTTTGGCAAGTCTGCACCTTTGGACTACTACCAGACAATCTATGCAGCATTGCGTCATCAAAGTTTAGATTCTGAGGAGGACCGCAAGCGCTTATGGGGAGCATTTGGGACAACTTTAACATATATCAGAGCTCTGTGATGCAAACGTTATGGAATAATTCAAATGGTGTTCCAAAAGCATATAGATGCTCTTATGTCAAGTATTGTTGCTTCACAATCTTGAGAAATATCTTTGGTATATGTTGTACTTCCCTTAAATGTGTTTCTGCTTCTCACTGCTGTATCTCTGCTGGTCTTAATCCCCCAGGTTATGCAGGTCAGATGTGTCAAACGTATAATCTCTGGATTTGGTGGCCGTGTGATAATTAGGCCTGCAGAAAGACGACAGGTAACCTGGATGTAACAACAACAACTTTCATTAATTCTATTCCTGTTCAGCCTCGACCTGTTTTACCTCTCTGCCTTAGATGTAATGGCACTGCCCTGGACATTTTAATCTGAGCTAAGCCAGCGCTGAGCCAACAGTATATTGAGGTCAGTTTAGATGAGACAAGAAGCTGTGAAAAACTCATACATATGTGCCTCGGATGGAAATACGGCTCTTATGCAACACTTTTATATAGGCCCCCTAATTCTCACTATTGTGGTACCAAATTATTACATTAACCCCCTGTTTCACAGACAAGGCTTAAGCCTAGTCCCAGACTAAAGTGCATGTTTGAGATGTTTTAACTGAAAGCAACTTGCACTGACCTGTCTTAAAATATGTCAGTGCCATTGTTTTGTCTCAAGATGTACATCAGTAATGTTTGTAAAAGCCACTTAAAGGCCTAATCCTGGATTAATCTAAACCTTGTCTGTGAAACCGGGCCTATGAAAAATAGATGTTGCAACTATTAGTTGGAAGTTCATGATCAAGTGGCTTTCAAAATTCATCACCTATTTACTATTTTACACAACCAACATATATGTGACTCCAAAAAGATGTCTCCAAAAAGGGTCATTCACAGAGTGATTAAATTTTTTTTAGTTTAAGGCACTTAATTGATTGTGTTTTGGGTATCTACGAGAATATCCTTGGCTTGAGAAAAGTGTCTGTTGATTTCAGTTCTTTATGTCTGATAGCATGAGTAATGAGCATCAAAAAATCGTCCTTTGCTAATCTTTCCACCCTTTCAACACAATATGCAGGATCTCTTTGATTCTTCAAGTATGTCTATTACACACACATGTACACAAACAAAAAAAGACAGTCCCTTTTGTGTCTGTGTTACTCAGATGCTCTTCATAATGTCTCCATGGTGTTTCCTCTCAACCGGTGTTGTGCTTCTCTAGGCCTGGCACTTAGCCATGGAAGGCCTAGATAGAAAGTGCTGCCAGATGGGAACAAATCCAAGTTACCTCACTCTCCTTCTCTTTCTCCAATCAGGCGCGCTCGTAGCTTCTCCTTGCAGCGAGCTGGCAACAGCCAATTGGGAAAGTCTTGGGTTTTCCTCACATTGTTGAGCACACAAATACAGACGTCTCAACTGGTCTCATTGGGAGGGTGCTCTTGGACAAGATGCAAGTTAACAGTTGGTCAGTTGCAGGGCAACCATGGCGAGAATGTATGGGTGGGTTGGCAGGTGTAGACTGGCTGCACCTGAGCAATGTAGTAATTGCTAAAGTTGCCGTCCGCAATGTATGGTGCAGGCTGGTAATAGCAAGTGACGTTAGCCACATTGGGAATTACATTCTGCTCTGCCAGCACACGCACTGCCAACATGGTGATGAGGCTCAGAGTCTGTCGCCTTTCATGTCCCATCAAGCATACTGTACTTTCATTGACGACACTATGTAGGGTGGTCAGGTACTCGTACTTCCGGTCCTCAAGTCCCACAAAGTGATTCTGCAGATAGGACTCGAGCTTGCGCCTTTGTTCGGCCACATCTGAGAAGTCGATGAAGAACCGGGAGCACATGTAGCGTTCAAGAAGCTTCATCTCAACTTCCGAAGCGGCACGGAAACCTCGGACCAACAGGTGGCAGTACTTCAGCAAGCCGCCGCCCCGGATCTCTTCTGGATTTCGCGTGCAGATCTGTTTCCGTTGCAGGTGGTCCAAGGCTACACCGAAGTCTCCGTAAACGCTCTCTCCCACAATGGAGGGGTGGAACGTCTCAGCCATGGGGTTCTCGGAGCACTCGTAGAAGAGGAGGAGGGAGTCCAGGCGGATCTGGAAAGAGTCAACGCTGAATTCAAACTGTCGCCGCAGGGAATCCACGAACTTCAATTCAACGTTCTTCCCGCTGTTGTTGGAGAGGGAGATTAGACTCCAACGGTCTGAATCATTACACACTTTCACCATCTTCTGCACGTAAGCCTCCTGAGGAAAGAGAAAGAACGGTTGGGATGAGGACAGTGTTATCGTGAAATAGTCTAATATAATAATTTGTTTAATAAGAACTGTATGCATGTTGAAAGATGGAGATGTAGGTGCAAAGATGAAATCATTGCCCTAAGTTGTGTGCAGGAAAAAGTAAATATCTACAATAAGCATTTTGTCCATAGTAGAAGACTACAGATGCATAATTTTGACATTGTATAGTCACTTTGCATATCCAGTAAAGACATTACATTGCTATAGCTATAAATTGTATCAGCCTAATTTGCATACATGAAAACGCTGTCTGCTTTTGCATACAGTAGAGAGAGTTGAAAGCGGATCCATCATAAATTGGTTTAGAGAAATCCTCTTTGTAGTAGAAACCAATGTTTTTACTACCAGTTCCCTTATCTTATTGCAGTTTAAATCTAATACACACTCTCTAGGGCATGTCTAGGTCCAGTCAATGTCAAATGATGGCATGTCTTGCACTTCCCCTTTACTTAACACATGAAACATATGGAATTATATCAGTTACTAAGTAGTCATTTGCTTAGTGTGCAGTGGTGATGAGGAATCAACCCCTGCAAGGTTTTCAATTACTAGCTAGGATTTTACCTTGCTTAAAAAAAAACATATTTAAAGTGATAGTTCACCCAAAAATGTAAATGCTGTCATCATTTACTCACCCTCAAGTTGTTCCAAATTTGTATGAATTTCTTTCTTCTTCTGAACACAAAAGAAGATATCTTGAAGAAACATTTGATAAACCCCAATGATTTCCTTAATAGGGAAAAAGAAATACTATGGAAGTCAATGGTGTCCACTGTTTAGTTCCCAATATTCTTCAAAATATCTTCTTTTGTGTTCAGCAGAAGAAAGAAATTCATACAGGTTTGGAACAACTTGAAGGTGAGTGAATGATGACAGAATTAATACATTTTGGGGTGAACTATTCCTTTAAGCCATTCTAAGCAGGTTTCTTGATCTGGTTTAGCTGGTCTCCCAGTCTGACCAGCTGAAAAGTGCCCAAAACCCCTGTAAAATCAGCAAATACACACACACAAAACCAGTTTGGGCTGGTTTAAGCTAAGCAGGACACTGGTTTACAATACAGTTAAAACAAATGAAAGTAGCTAACAAATAATATACGCTCAATAAATGCGTACCTTTAATGTCAGTGGAGTAATTTTCTCTTTATTCACTCCTTCGGGCAGAAAATCCAGGAGGGAGTCGAGAACGATATCCTTGACTGTCTGAAACGCCACTTCTCCTTTCAGATCCGCGCAAAATATGAGGTCCAGGTCCTTGTAGCCCAACCCGCTGTCCTCGTGGAGAACGTGACTGGCCGCGGAACCGTTCAACCGGACCTCCCGGACGTGGATCTTGCGCTCCTCCATGCGACACCGCACCACTTTGACGATATCCCGAGGCTTCATCTCCAAAGTGGGGAAGTTCCATTTGCCGTGAATAGGAATGGATTCGGTAAGGATGACATCCAGACGCTTCACCTGCTCCCAGTTCAGCACGCTCAAGTTACTCAGATTCTCTTCCATGGCGAGTGATTAGAGATAGGATTGTTATTGAGTCATAGAACCAGGTCTGTATTTTTATGTGGATTTGGCCATGTCCAACGAAACAATAAAGGACAATGTTATAATTTAATTAATTTATTCTAGAGAAGAGTCAATCAGGTGAGAGTTTATATGCACGTCTATGCATTCGTGTTGCATGCAGCGCGCCGCTGCTGTGCCTCACCACTGTGCGTAAAAGCGCGCCAGATGTCCCGTTTGCGTACAGCGCTGAAGTTCGTGGCGAAGGCGGTGGACGCGGGTTCTCACGGCTCTCGTGGGGCCGTGAGAATCAGAACGATTGCTGCATGATTGCGATGAGTTTTCAGTTCGGACAAAAAAAGGGAACGCCTTTCCAAGAACACTAATATCAAATGGCAAAAAAAACCTGTCCCTCTTCTCAGTTAAAGTGAAAGCTGGACGCTTTGTGCCTTGACATGTTTTATTCTGTAAAAAATAAAAAATAAACGTATAAATCAATAAGTTGCAAGTTAAAACATAAAGTGCGCAGTGAATGAATATAGATGCACATAATCAATAATATGTGTGAACGGATTACCTACCTGTACGATCACATTGTCAGCTAAACTGCTGGTTGTTCATGTCATCTCGGTTGCACACAGTGAGGATGCATAGAGATTAACCCGTAAACTAAAGCAGGAGTGACGGTGAATTTGAGTGACAGCTGCGCACACCAATCCAGACACGCGCTCCTCACCTACAATATTATACACAGTTACACCCATTTACGAACTTTAAGGAATACAGGAATGTTTATAGCTGTAGTATAGCTGAATCATTTTTGCTAGTTTTTGTTGTTGTTGTTTAGTTTTTTTTTAATTCTGTTTCTGTATCTCAAAGAATCGACTGTATTTGGTATATGACTAAAAATCTGTGTGAAGGAATAGGTGATATCGCCTACATAATGAAACTATTTAAATTTACAAAAAAAAAAAAACATCCCTTCTGCCTTTATAGATAGCAGTGAATGTCAATGCTGCCCTCTAGAGAAAGTCATCAGGTCAGGACAAATTTTTAGAAAAAATGTGCATAGGTTACTGTATCTGACAAAGGGGCCATTCTCAGAAGGAAAATGGTTCACAAAGACTGTAATGTTCTTTATTTGCTTCTAAAAGTGCTGCATGTTTTATTTTAGGTCTTTGGGGTGTGTGTTAGGGTTAGTCTGTAGGAAACAAGCTTATAAATCATACAGAATGTTTTTTTTTTTGTGTTTCTTTTTTGAAAATGTTTTGTGTGATGGGTAGGGTTAGTGTAAGGGGATATAATACACAGTTTGTACAGTATAAAAACCATTGTGTGTGTGTGTGTGCATGCGTGCGTGCTTGCGCGCGCGCATGTGTGTGTGTGTGTGTGTAAGATAGAAAGAGACTAGCTGGGAACTGTGTGTGTTGGTATGTGTATAAATGACTGAGCGTAATGTCAGGTCAGGCTAGATGTCACCCAGAATCTATCAGGGGGAGCGGACCTGCGTCACAGCAGTAACAGCCAATAAAGCAGGATTATTCTAGATTACCCCCTACACCTCTCTTGGACGCACTTGTGTGTGTGTGTGTGTGTGTGTGTGTGTGTGTGTGTGTTTAAGAGAGGAAGAGAAGGCAAAACGTGTGTTTAGTACTTGAATCTAATCAGTATGAATTTACTCTAACTGCACGATGCATGAAGAAGCAAAAAATAAGTTTGTATCAGTTTTTTTATTTTGTTGTTGTTTTTGTTTTAATATAGCAAAAGAAAATGTCAGGAACATGTCCCAGTCATTTCATTTCAAAATCAAAAGAAACAAGATAATTTGCTTAAAGAAAATGAAGACAGTTGTGATTTATATATGTATGCATATATATTTATTTATTCATAATTGTTTACATTATTATTTCATTAAATAATTTAAGAAAGAAATAAGATATTTATGAATTGAACACAGTGTTTTTTATTTATTTATGCATTTTGACATTTGTCATTTAATTAAAGCACTTTTTATAAAATGACAGAAACATTAATTTCTTTTTGACAAAATAATAACAAAAACATTAATTTCTTTTAATATTCATGAAATCAAAAGTTTGCTTAATGAAATGAAGACTGTTGTGATATGTATTTATGTATTTATTTATTTTTGCATTTGCGCATTTTGACTTTTTTTTTAAATAAAACATATACAATGATATTAATAATTATATAAACATTAATTGTCATGAAATGCAATGCAAAAAGACTTAATAGTACTTAAAATGCTTCGTTTTCTTTATGCAAACTGTAATCTTTCTTTGTTTTTGTTTTTTTTTTAATTTTCGGGTGTGACCTGGACCTGATTCCTGCATGGGGAGTAGTTACATTGAATGACCCATTAGCGGTCAGCGTGTGATTTTGAATGAGTCTGTATAGGACATTCCTCAGGGTCAGTTGAAGCGGTCAGGAGTTTCCTGTCTCTCTCTCTCCACACACACTCACCCAGAGTCATAAACTTTATAACACTGTTTTTCGTTTAATTGCCCATATGCTTTCTCTTTAGCTCACGCTAAAATATATGTTACGAAAATAGAAATGTGTGAGCGTACAGTAAAGTGTCTTGTCTTTCTAGTGAGGTAGACATAGACCTTATTCAGAGGAGAGCCATGACAGGTATGAAAGCGAGGCTGTGAGGGATAGACAGACTTACAGTGTTTTCAATGGCCTCCGCTGTATAAAGCATCTAGATCACTTATGATTTTCCACAACTCATGTTGTCTGGAGTTTTTTGTCTACTGAAATTGGATATTTTTTCAGAGTTTCATCAACAGAACAATCCAAAAATACATTAAATAACCCACTGAAGAGATGTATGTCTATCCCTCACGGCCTCACTTTCATTCCCGTTAAAAATCAAAGAGATTGACATCTGACCCCTGCAATGAGTTTAGAAGAGGCTTTAGTCAATCCACCACCCTACCACCACCCTAAGTGTTACACATGTTGCACAACCATAAACCATAGGTTTTTATTTGCATTTTTGCGTTGTCAGTGTCATTAATTGGATGAACACAGCATGTCACTCTCTAGCATTGTGCACCCTTGTATTATATATTGCCCTGTACTTTCAGGTTTATTCCTGAATGGACTTTTGTAAAGGTTTGGTGACTTTTAGTGATATTTCAGCGCAAAAAAGATCCATTGTGGTCCGTGCAGCTTTCTGTTGGTCAGTGCAGCGAATTCGTGTGATCAATAGGAACATGAGCGTGGGAAAAATTTTTCCTCCGGAACGTGCAGATTCCTTTTGAAATGACTATTGTCATAAACCACTCTAGACTTGCATGTGTTTTCTGACTGTTCATTGAACACTTCCTCATACGTACATACGCATACATAATGCCCAATGAGAAAGCCCCTTGAAGTATGTCAACTTTTTAACGAACGAAATTAGAACACAAGTTCAGTGACACTGCTGCGAACATCACAAACATAAAACATTATGCAAATGAATCTTTCCACATATAAAGTCTCTGTGATGCACTAGTCAAACAACAACAAGAAAAAAAGTATTTCTGAACTTTAAATCTGTATTATTTATGACCAGTTTTGGGGAAAATTAAGTGAAAGTAATGCATTACAGTAGGTTACGTATTACGTTACTTAGTTACTTTTTATGTTACTTTTGCGCTCCTTTTCTCACCTGCACTGGGCTTTTATAACAAAAAAGTTCTATTTTTGGGCAAATGTAAAGAAGGCCCTTTCACACCAAAATTGAAATAATAAGCCTGAAGGAAATGCAAATTCACGCGTGTACAGTAGGGTGAATTCAGGGTGATTGGGACACTTTTTGCCATTGAGATGACTTGGAAAAAGTGTCCCAATCACCCTGAATTCACCCTAGAGGGCGCAGCTCAAACAAACCTTTCAGCTGTTCTGCCATTCTGGATCACAGAAGAATAGGATGCAGGAGAAGAAAGTTTAACACTTACTTCACCAATAAAAAAAGTAATTTTTGCTGTTTAACTGAATAATCAAAGGTCAGCAGCAAGTACATTGGTAAATAAAGTGAGATTAAATGCATTTGTTTTATTTAACATTTAATTATTGGAGGTTTGTGTAGTATTCTGATTTTGCATTTGACTGATTTTATTCATTTTGAGGAATACTGAATCTTTTTTTGTGCAAGTGAGATTAGTAATTGCATGTTTACACATTTAGTCTAGAACTACCAATAACAACCATGTTTCCACGAAACGCTTCTGCACTTACTCACGATTTCTCTCAACATGGGGACAAGAGAGCTGTCAGTCAATGACTGGGAAAACTAATTTGCGTTACCTATTTGAAAAAGTAACTTGGATATTTTGTTGTAAATGTAAAAGTAATGCGTTACTTGTAATGTGTTACCCCCAACACTGATTATGACTGGTAGTGCAAAGGCTTTCTTATCACACACCCACAGAATGTCAGGCACTATTTTCAAAGTTGTCAGATCACTGTTTATTTCACACTGCATGACTGTCTGGGGTAGCATTCAGTTGCTGCTGTGTGCACATTGCACTATGGATCGGCGATATGACTTTGCATGACTTTACAATAGGAAAGATCCACCGACAACTCTGGTCCACAAACTAAGTTTCACAACCAAACAAACGTGAACAAAGCCGTACTGTTCTGCAAATATCTTAAACTCAACTGATGTGAACTGTTGAGCGTTGTCAGAGCACAGCCAAAACGTGCAAAACTTCTACTTGAGTGTGCTACCAAGTGTGCTATTTCAGTAAATCTTGAGTAATTGTCCACTATACAACAAGGTACTGATGGCCACCTACTTTGCAGCAGAACATACTTTTCACGAATGACAGCTTCGTTCAGGTGTTTGAGGTCGACACATGTCCTAATGTCTCTATTGCTTTTGGTGACTGGCACTATTGGGGCACAACATGGGGTGGGCTCGGAAACATCTTCATATATACATCTAACATACAACCATAAATTAATTCAGATTAAGAAAAAAAGAAAACACCAGGCAAGCATAGTTATACACAAAAAAAACAATAAATAATAATAATAATAAAATAGGGAGAAAAAATCAATAAATTATTAAATAAACAAAATACAAATTAAGATGTAGTTGTCTCCTTAAAATATTCCAGAAAAGGGCTCCAGACTTTCAGAAATGTTTTTCTTAATCTGACTACTTTTTGATTACTTTTAGATTACTTTTGACCTAACTTGTTTATCACATTGATTTGAATAGGATAATCTGGTACCATATTGATACAAAATAACAAAGAGGGGAAAAAAATATTCTTTGTTATCAACAACATGAAGTAGTGGGGAGAATCAATGAATTATGAATAATTTGCTGCCATTGTAAGAATAACATGTAATCACATAATCAATAAGAAGTAACTGTATTCTGGATTACCAGTATTTTAAAACTTAAACTTAAAAAAAAAAAAAAATTTAATCCAGATTACATGTAATCAGTTACTACCCATCTCTGGTAATAGGTCACTAAATGTTGCAGTAATTGCAATAGCAGCATCACCTTCATGACTGGCAATAATAATGGCAGTAAGCCACAAAACTTCACTTCACACGTAGTTGCTAATATGTTTTGAGCGTTTTTAATGTGTTGCTGTGTGGTTGCAAGGGTGTTTTAGGTGTTTGCAAAGTGACTGCTTACATGCTCAAGTAAGCCGAAACACCTGCCAGAAAAAAAAAAAAAAAAAAAAAAATTCTAAGAAAGTTGTATGCTTGCTTTTTCACCATTAATATAAAATGTACAACATGCATTGTTTATACTGCAAATAAGTACAATCTTATTTTTCATTTGATTTCATGTTATCTGTCCTCATCTGTTTGACGTTTTTCAGAGATCTCGATATCTTGTTTTGTTTGTTCTTGAAACTAACCTCAACTGGTTTGTGGTTATTTGTAGCTTGGAGTGTATGTCTCTGTGTGAAGTGTGTAAAATGTGGTAAAATAAAAAGAGGTGTGGTTTTATTTCTTACATCATTTTTTTATAAATGAGAAATAAAGCAAAGAATTTTAACAGTTTTTTTTATTTATTTTTTTAATGACAAATATACAATATGATTCATAAAGAGACCCGCCACTAACTGTTGTTGTTTTTTGCGGACAGGCATTTGACCGGCAGCTGCTTTGACCCCATTCGACCTCCGTCCTCCATGGGGAAGTGTGTCTTCCTCTTACTAAGGCTGATCCCTTAGTTTTTCTTCCTAGGAATTGCTTCAAAACAAGTCTTAAGCAACCAGGCAAGACAAACATATACAAACTTGAGGTTCTTAATTGCATCACATTTTATGATGTACTTTGTTTAACATACAGTACATGTTAAAACTTGGACATTTTTAGAGCTATTTTTTATTTGATCTGACCCTTAAAATTGTATAAATGCAAGAAGTGTGATTTGCGGAATATTTAAAGTATTCTAGGTTGTACCTTGTTTAAAGTTGTTCATGTATTTGGAGAATGAATGACTGTCACGCAACCTCTATCAGCGTCTCTCTAATTTTGCGAGCTTAGCAACCGACAGACGAATTACTGTGGTTTTTAAAAGTTGCTAACCCTTTTTTCTTTATCATACCAATGCATGGCTAAATGGTTAGTTGCAATGTATTAGTTGCATTTAGTATTGTTTGTTTTTTTTACTTGCTGTCAGTCACATCAGAACAGACCTGCAACCTGTTTTTAGATATGACCCAGTTAACCAGTTAGGAATCATTCTTCTTAGTATAAACTGCTAGTAATATAAAATAGTCATTATCAAAACTTTTTATTAAACAGTTTGCCTCATCACGATTCTAGAGCATTTCAAATAAGGAATTAGGTTGCAAATTAGAACAACACTATTCTATTGGAATATACTGCTGTTCTAATTCTCTTGCATGTTGTAGAATATGGACAGACCCCAGCAGAACAGTGGTTGCTTATAGCAACATGGAGAGGAAGTGAAGTGGCTTTCACAGATCTGCTGAAATAGCATGTTCTCACCAGTTTCCTGGTGGTGTGTGGTTTCACAGCACACACTCACACATATACACACACTCACTCATGCATGAATCCATTCCAGATGTGGTTTCTTTATAGAACAGTATATTTGTGGCCTATTTATTTATATGTTTGTCATATATTGTTCACATGGACACTGTAGTGTAGATTTATGCACTGTAGATTTATATTAATATGAATACTACTATGGTTTGTGGAAAGAACACAATGCCCCCTATTGGAAAGGTTGTTGTTGCAAAAAATAATCATGTGACTGAAAAGATGCAAACCTGAACAAAACTGCCTTGTATATATATGGACGTAGTAAAGCAACGAGGCATGTCCAAATTGAATGGTTGCATAACATTCTATATGCTAAGATGTCTTTATCTGGTCGATTTTTGAAGGCAGCATAAATAGTATCCTTTTATATCCCACAATCCTGTGCATGCATTTTGGGGGTTGGTTGAAAGGATATAAATGTCACCTGAGGGAGAGGTTGAAAGTTAATGAATTCAAAAATGTCCATTTTTATTAATAAATAAACACTGTGGTCATTAAATTAGTAGTCAACAATGAGACAGCAGCTTTCGGTTCTCAACCAAGGATTGATGGTTCAGACGCTCATTAAAGCCCCCTTTTGGCCACTGCTGATATTGCATCTAATCATACGTCACCTTTATATTCCCTGAGAAACACAACTTTTAAATTAGTTAATATATGCATACATTGTGCGAACAGATGTATAAACTATAAATTAATTAATCAATTCATCATATGCAGCTAAACATAATTATTTTCCTGAAAACCAGAAAAATAAAGTGGCATAGACTCTGTTTGAATTTTCACATAGGTTTCCAGTATCTGTTTATTGATGTCTGTGATTAAAAGAAAATAATACTGGCCGTGTATATTTATATACATACACACACTTAATACAGATAGATAGATAGATCAATTATGTTAAAATATGTTAAAATAGAAAACATGTAGAATATGTTATTTTAATATATTTTAATAATAATATCACAATATTACTGTATTTTTGAATATTACTGTTTATACTGTGTATGTATGTATATACATACACACACACACACACACACACACACACATTATATTGCCAAAAGTATTGGGACACTCATTGAATTCAGGTGTTCCAATCACTTCCATGGCCACAGGTGTATAAATCAAGCACTAAGCATGCAGACGCTTCTACAAACATTTGTGAAAGAATGGGTCGCTCTCAGGAGCTCAGTGAATTCAAGCGTGGTACTGTGATAGGTTGCCACCTGTGCAGTAAGTCCATTCGTGAAATTTCCTCACTACTAAATATTCCACGCTCAACTGTTAGTGGTATTTTAACAAAGTGGAAGTAATTGGGAACAACTGCAACTCAGCCATGAAGTGGTAGGTCACGTAAAATCACAGAGCGGGGTCAGCGCATGCTGAGGCTCACAGTGCACAGAAGTCACCAACTTTCTGCAGAGTCAATAGCTTCAAACTTTGTGTGGCCTTCAAATTAGCTCAAGAACTGCGTAGAGAGCTTCATGGAATGGGTTACATACATACATACATACATACATACTGCAGATCAATGATGTATACTAAATAGAAGACAGTTATTTTAATAATAATAATAATATTTCACAATATTACTGTTTATACTGAATTTTGATCAATTTAATGTATCCTTTCTACTTACTGACTTCTAATGTAATATATATATGCACCGATCAGGCATAACATCATGACCACTGATAGGTGAAGTGAATAACCTTAATCATTCATTATCAATCATTATCTCTTCATCACTGCACCTGTTAGTGGGTGGGATATATTAGGCAGCAAGTGAACATTTTGTCCTCAGAGTTGATGTGTTAGAAGCAGGAAAAATGGGCAAGCGTAAGGATTTGAGCGAGTTTGACAAGGGCCAAATTGTGATGGCTAGACGACTGGGTCAGAGCATCTCCAAAACTGCAGCTCTTGTGGGGTGTTCCTGGTCTGCAGTGGTCAGTATCTATCAAAAGTGGTCCAAGGAAGGAACAGTGGGGAACCCGGCGACAGGGTCATGGGCGGCCAAGGCTCATTGATGCACGTGAGGAGCGAAGGCTGGCCTGTGTGGTTCGATCAAACAGACGAGCTACTGTAGCTCAAATTGCTCAAGAAGTTAATGCTGGTTCTGATAGAAAGGTGTCAGAATACACAGTGCATAAGTTTGTTGAGTATGGGGCTGCATAGCAGCAGACCAGTCAGGGTGCCCATTCTGACCCCTGTCCACCACCGAAAGCGCCAACAGAGCAATGGAAGAAGGTGGCCAGGTCTGATGAATCACCTTTTCTTTTACATCACGTGGATGGCCGGGTGCATGTGCTTCACTTACCTGGGGAACACATGGCACCAGGATGCACTATAGGAAGAAGGCAAGCCGGCGGAGGCAGTGTGATGCTTTGGGCAATGTTCTGCTGGGAAACCTTGGGTCCTGCCATCCATGTGGATGTTACTTTGACATGTACCAACTACCTAAGCATTGTTGCAGACCATGTACACCCTTTCATGGAAACGGTATTCCCTGGTGGCTGTGGCCTCTTTCAGCAGGATAATGCGCCCTGCCACAAAGCAAAAATGGTTCAGGAATGGTTTGAGGAGCACAACGAGTTTGAGGTGTTGACTTGGCCTCTAAATTCCCCAGATCTCAATCCAATCGAGCATCTGTGGGATGTGCTGAACAAACAAGTCTGATCCATGGAGGCCCCACCTCACAACGTACAGGACTTAAAGGATCTGCTGCTAACATCTTGGTGCCAGATACCACAGCACACCTTCAGGGTTCTAGTGGAGTCCATGCCTCGACGGGTCAGGGCTGGTTTGGCAACAAAAGTGGGACCAACACAATATTAGGAAGGGGGTCATAATGTTATGCTGCCTGATCAGTATATATATATATATATATATATATATATATATATATATATATATATATATATATGTATGTGTGTGTGTGTGTGTGTGTATATATACATTCACCTAAAGGATTATTAGGAACACCATGTTCAATTTCTCATTAATGCAATTATCTAATCAACCAATCACATGGCAGTTGCTTCAATGCATTTAGGGGTGTGGTCCTGGTCAAGACAATCTCCTGAACTCCAAACTGAATGTCAGAATGGGAAAGAAAGGTGATTTAAGCAATTTTGAGCGTGGCATGGTTGTTGGTGCCAGACGGGCCGGTCTGAGTATTTCACAATCTGCTCAGTTACTGGGATTTTCACACACAACCATTTCTAGAGTTTACAAAGAATGGTGTGAAAAGGGAAAAACATCCAGTATGCGGCAGTCCTGTGGGCGAAAATGCCTTGTTGATGCTAGAGGTCAGAGGAGAATGGGCCGACTGATTCAAGCTGATAGAAGAGCAACTTTGACTGAAATAACCACTCGTTACAACCGAGGTATGCAGCAAAGCATTTGTGAAGCCACAACACGCACAACCTTGAGGCGGATGGGCTACAACAGCAGAAGACCCCACCGGGTACCACTCATCTCCACTACAAATAGGAAAAAGAGGCTACAATTTGCACAAGCTCACCAAAATTGGACAGTTGAAGACTGGAAAAATGTTGCCTGGTCTGTTGAGTCTCGATTTCTGTTGAGACATTCAGATGGTAGAGTCAGAATTTGGCGTAAACAGAATGAGAACATGGATCCATCATGCCTTGTTACCACTGTGCAGGCTGGTGGTGGTGGTGTAATGGTGTGGGGGATGTTTTCTTGGCACACTTTAGGCCCCTTAGTGCCAATTGGGCATCGTTTAAATGCCACGCCCTACCTGAGCATTGTTTCTGACCATGTCCATCCCTTTATGACCACCATGTACCCATCCTCTGATTGCTACTTCCAGCAGGATAATGCACCATGTCACAAAGCTCGAATCATTTCAAATTGGTTTCTTGAACATGACAATGAGTTCACTGTACTAAAATGGCCCCCACAGTCACCAGATCTCAACCCAATAGAGCATCTTTGGAATGTGGTGGAACGGGAGCTTCGTGCCCTGGATGTGCATCCCACAAATCTCCATCAACTGCAAGATGCTATCCTATCAATATGGGCCAACATTTCTAAAGAATGCTTTCAGCACCTTGTTGAAACAATGCCACGTAGAATTAAGGCAGTTCTGAAGCGAAAGGGGGTCAAACACAGTATTAGTATGGTGTTCCTAATAATCCTTTAGGTGAGTGTATATACTGTATACATATATAAAAATATAGTATAACAATTTTTTACAAATATTTTAAAATAGGGGATTTGGTGTCCCTGTTTGAGATGTTGAGTACAGTCTGTAGTGTGTATGAGATCCTATACTGACCTAATTAGTGCCATTAGTATCCAGACTAAATCATTTAAGAGATTCAGTGGCATTTAATCTGTAATTATCCTTGCTGTCCAAACTGTAACAGCATAATTTTCTTTTCCTGCCTAAACTTCTAAAGACTAGGTGGAGACACAAATGAGCTTGCATGTCCAGTAAGTTTGCTTTCAGTATTGCTTGAACTCTAGTTCACCCAAAAATGAAAATACCGCATCACAATCACTCTCATGTCATTCCAAACTTAGTTTCTTCTGGGTGGACTATCCCTTTAAGTTCATATGACAAGCGTTTATGAAGGCATGTATAGTTTTGTCCACTGAATCAACTATAATACAAAATTAGGGCGTTTACACTAAGACCAGGGTCAAGTTATATTGGAAGGAAAGTGATCTGGTCGTATAATTAGTTATTCACTGGGAAAATTGGATGCTCCTGCAGCTGCAGAGACAAATGGAGATTTAAACATGCAGGATGATTGTGCTAAATAACTTAATTGAGGCCAGACCAAAAAAATCAGGGACGGTTAGATTTATCAATCATACACAGTGCTTGCCCCTGCATTAATTGCTAATTTACTGAAATTAAGGTGCTCAAACCCGGATTGCAAATTATACAATAGAGAAATAGAGTCAAATCATTTGATTGATGGCATAGCATGATCACCAAACCTAACATTAACACTAGGTGCTTTACCCTGTTAGTTCTGCTCTGCTTGTTTTGTTTGATGATTATGATATAAATTACACTTAAGTCCTCATCCTAATCCCCTTTTTTTTTTTGAATAATGAGGATGATGATGATAGATATGAAACACAGAAGGAAACCATTTACACACCTGTGGTGTGTCTGTTTGTGTCTAAAGACTTGCAGAAAGGATTTAGTTTGGGTGTGTAAACAAGGAGGTTTGTTGGTGTAGCTATACACATGTCTGAGACACTTTTAGTTGAACCGCCATCGAGATTAATATAAAATGATATAGTTTTATGTTAAGTTAAGCATGTCACACCACAGAGTACTAAACATTTGCTACTGTATTTAATAGTGGTCTCGTCATAATCTTGAAAAGGTCTCATTTACTTCCTGTTAAATATGAAATAAAAACATGATCTCTCTCAAATAGCTATATACTGTAAGTCAATTAAAATTAACATTAACATACAAAAAAGTCTTATAATTAAATGCATAGAATTATATAAAGAAAAAATTATGCTGACGTGAATTTCTATGGAAGATTGGGGGGGGGGTAATTTTCTTAATCACAGTTCTTGTCTAATCTTTCAGTAAAAATGTCTAAGCATCCTTAATGTAATCATTCTTTGCACATTAACCTCACTTACTTTTGTTACATTTATGCTTAAAAGAAGAAAAGGCCATTTTCCAATTTTCCTGTTTAAGGATGTTTAGATATTTCTACTGGAAGACCAGACAAAAATACGTTTTTATTATTTTTATACAGTATGAAGTTGGTTGAGAGAAGCTTGTTAAAATCTAGTGACACATTTGAAAAAAGTGTTCATCTGTTTACAAAATTCTAATACTTGCATTGTATTTTAATGACTTCAGTTTTGTATTACTGTGGAAAACTGTAATAGGTGTGTCCAAACTGCTATTGTATAACTATCATAGATGTATATTAACATGATACATGTATATTAACTAGATGCACCTAAACATGCTTATGTGCTCTTTTATGCTGGAATAGCTCAATTAAAATTTAATTCTTCTTATATCAATTATACTATCAGAACAATTATACTAAACCGTAAATTTGCGCAATTAGGTTTTCAAATTAACCTGTGTGATTCATTTACAATCCTTCCCTCCCTTCCGTGAGACAAGAAAATACTGCAGGCACTTCAATTACTCATGTATATGGGCTGGGAATGGAGATGTGAGTATATATACCAGTCTACAGCAGAGAGAAGTGTCACAGCGCAAGAAGCCGTGGTTCCAGCCTGACTTACTTTGCTTCAGTAATTTGAGTTCAATAAGAACTGTTACTGTCTTCAGATTCAGCATCACTCCGGAGAAAGAACTGCAAACATGTAAGTAATCAACTAAACATTATCAAATATCCTTTCTGAGTTGTACTTGGTGCATCTTTAGGGGAGAGTGGGGTAAGATGAGCCAGTGGGTAAGTTGATCCACCCAAAGTGCAACCGAACACTTTTATTGTCATTTTGATGTTTTGGAACCCATAATTTCTGCCAGACTGTGAAAAAGAGAAACAAGAAACAAAGTAAAAATTTCAGCACAACAGATGTAATGGCTGTTGCATCAAAGCAAATTTGTCCAGGTCTAAAAATATTTATGATCTATATTGGTGATTTAGTAATGTATAAAACCATGCAAATCATTTAGCAAAATATTAGCCTAAATTGGTTAGCTAGCTAATTTTGTCCAAAATGGCAGCTATGGGGCAAAGTGGGCCATAAGGCGCTGTAGTTAAGTTAAATCTTTTAGTATAAACTGGTAATATTCCATGTAATATTTTTAAGTTTGAGTTTATTTTATAGGAACAATGTACAAGTACACCAAATTCTTCTCTGATAATAACCAGAAGATGCTTAATCATATACAGTATATCTTTCCACCTCTAGTCCCTAATGGCCTAACATGTTTGACATTACAGGAAAAACTACCATGCCAAGAATATTTTTTTTATTTCATTTTACTCAACAAACCTTCTGTTTAGTTGTTTTTTGGGAAGGTTACAACTTTGGTGTTCAACATATTCTTTCAGAAATGCAAACAATTAAAGATATTGGCATTTCAACTTCATTTGCTTGGTTTTATGTTATTTAAGTTAGCTTTAAGAAAAGAAATGCAACGATTTGTAAAAGGAAATTGGATTATTAAATTAGTTTTTAAAAGAGGTAAATTATCTTTAAAATTTCACATGGGTTTGATTCAGATTCAGTTAGATGGTCAGTTTACACCCAGATGGTGCAATTTACAACCTGGGGCAAATTGAGCCACAGGAACACTTTTTTATAAGAAGCCATATTTTTAGAACAATTTGTCATAGATGCATTCTGATCATTTAAAATAAGAAACATTCAGAAATTACTTTAGATGCTTTCTTTGTAGTTCTGCCTCATTTTCCCTCATCTTGACGACCACATAAGTAAAAAAAAAAAAAAAGGCTCATCTTACCCCCACTCTTCCCTATATTGTATATTCTGGGTGAAACGTAGAGAATAAAGTCATTGCAAGATGCTATAGACCTACAGTGCATGAATGTTAAACCATGACAATATCACTCTCATTCTTTCTTTTTCTCCACCTCCCAGCATGTCTGTCGTTAAGTATGGCCTGTCCAACAACTTCTGCAACATCGGCCGTTTCCCAGGCATTAAACTCGGACACCTGGATGGTTTCTGGGGAGGAGCAGGCTGCGTGCCGGTGTACGGTAACCCTTGTGTGGACCCATGCGTGAAGCCTTTTGTCAATCCTTGCGTGAAGCCTTTTGTCAATCCTTGCGTGAAGCCTGTCGTCAAGCCTTGCGTGATTCCTTTTGTGAATCCTTGTGTCAACCCGTGTGCTAACCCATGTGCTAACCCTTGCGCTAACCCTTGCGCAATCCCTTGCGACTATGTGAGACCTCGCTGCGATTATGACTGCAAGCAAGTCTTCCTCAAGGATTGTGCTGATGACTGTGTGCGGACCTGTGAAGGTAAGACTTGTAGATCTGTTCTGCATTTTGTGAAATGTGTTCATTAAAGCTCCCAGTTGATTTCTTTTGCTTGTTTTTTCTCAGATTTGGTTCTGCAGGTCCGTTGTGTTGACCTGATTAAATCCTGGAAGTGTCAGAATCGTCAGGAGCATCACACCAGTTGTTATCGTAATGATCACCTCATTGTCCGTAGAGGACAGTGTTTCCAGATGTGGGTTGAGCTGTCCCGGCCGTTCAATCCGAAATGTGACCAACTTCATCTGGAGCTGAGACTTGGTTGGTTAAATCTTGATCAGTTCATGTAATTAATTGCGATTAATCACAACTAACATTAAAGATTTTAATATAATTTTATATTGTAATAATTTTACTTAATCTCCAAATTAATGTAGCCTATATTTTAAATATTTGTTTAATGGCATCTTTTTATGAAAGAAGGCATCACTGATACCAGTACTGATACTGATCAGACACTTCACTGACAACTGCGTTACTGAACAAAAAAAAATAAACAGCAAAGAGCAACAGAAATAATGCACACATCTACGGACTGCCCACTCATTAGCGAGTGAGTGCGTTCCGCCTTAAAGGAGCAGTACCTAATTCTACTTGTTACAAGTGCTTTAAGATTTTCAGGTAGAAAAAACTGATGCTGCGTTAATTGTGGTAAATATTTAACGCGTTAAACATAGACTGTATAAAACTATGGACGTAGTGTCCGTGACGTTACCCATAGGTTTCTGAAGAGCATTTTTTAAACCCAAAGCCGGCCATCGCCATCTTGGCAGCACGTTACTCCCGGATAACCGAAAATGGGAAAAGAGGCGGGACGTGGGTGGAGCTGAGGTGATGTGATGACTAACAGACAGCAGACAAACGGCAATCCACCTTTCACTAAAGTTGCCACCCCCTTAATTAGGCAAAACTTTAAGGCTTAATATAATTTAAACAGATAAGTTTCATTCACCCCCCTCATGGTTGTCATGAAGGGCAAAATTAGCTGTATAGAACAAAACCACAATTTGTACCAGGCTGTAAACATATTTTTTTCTGCTGTAAAGTTGGGCATTTTAACATGGCGGAGATACAGATTTTTAGCCTGTCGATGAATTGCAGTTTAAGTCACTTCTGTGTTGGCTTCAAGAGACTGCGGGAGGTTGCCGCTTGGCATTAAACTAAAAAAATGAATTGCATACGTTAACATGTTAATTTTGACAGCCCTATTGTTTTTTTTTTGTTTAATTTATTGATAATAACCCTGGTTATTTCTTGTTGCTTGTATTTTACAGGTAATGTTCCATCAATATGCAACGGCACTCTGGTGATTGTTCCAGTGGTGGAAGAATTGAAAAAATCTTGCTGGGAGGCCAAGATTGTCGAAAGGGTGCAAAACCGAATCAAATTGTGTGTGTACTCCCTTCCGACTGCTTGTATTGGACGATACAGCCTTACCATTGTGACTTGCGGCCCAAGGGGCAGAGCCACGTCATCATGCAACCCTTGCAATGACATTTACATGCTGTTCAACCCCTGGTGTAAAGGTACGTGCACTATGAAGAGGAAAATAATTGCATTTCACACTTTTGAACGCAATGATGTGTGGGGAAAATGCTAAAGTGTTCATTTATTTTTAATACAGAACTGAAGCTATGAGAAATCTTGCAAACAAAAACATGCCACACGTATTAATTTGCAAGATATAAATATGAGTCTGAAATGTTTTTAATATAGGCTGTAAAAAAAATGGCACTGGATATTAATCAAGCATCTACCCAATAGAAGGAACATTGGTTATTATAATCAGTAAATGGTTGTAAAACTGAATCAAGAAAAAGAAATGAAACAATATTTGAAACAACAGTATATGAAGCTTCTCAGTTAATGTCAATGCTCTCTCTCTTTACTAGATGACTCTGTGCACCTGGATGACGAGGCCCAGAGAGCTGAGTATGTGCTGAATGATGTGGGCAAAATCTACTATGGAACTAAATGTCAGATCTCCTCCAGAACCTGGAACTTTGGTCAAGTACGAGCCAAACGTTTCATTAATATATGTCAAAATGTTTGCAACACATTTGAAGTGCAGGAATACAGTAGCACTTTTTATAAACCAAACAACTTGCACACTGCATGGCAAGCATCTTAATTTTGAATCTCTCTGATTCTTAGTTTGATGAAGGAGTCTTGGCTGCGTGTTTCTTCGTGTTGGAGAAGAGTGGTGGACCTTGCTCAGGATGGGGAGACCCTGTTAACGTGGCCAGAGTGGTGTCTGCTATGGTGAGTCGTCATTTACCTCATTAAGCCTAACAGACTTCTATGCTTCATCTGAATGATGCAATCATGACTTGATGGTGTTTGGCAAGAGAGCAGATAATAATGTAACTCTCTCAACCATCTCACTTTCACAGATTAATGCCAATGATGACTGTGGTGTGTTGGTGGGTAACTGGTCAAACTGCTATGGAGATGGAACTTCTCCTACATCCTGGTGCGGCAGCAGTGCCATCCTGAAGCAGTACCACAAATGTGGAGGAATACCTGTCAAATATGGACAGAGCTTGGCTTTTGCTGGAGTCACCAACACACGTAAGAGTTCATGCAGAATGGACGAGGAGAAAAAAAGGGTTGAGAAAGTGATTGTAGATGTAAGGCACTTATTCTTCTTCTCTTTCTCGTAGTGTTGAGGTGTTTGGGCATTCCTACTCGTCCGGTCACAAACTTCTGTTCTGCTCATGACACTGATGTGTCTATGACAGTAGATATTTATCTTGATGAGAACTTTGATCTGATCGATAACCTGAACCGTGATTCAATCTGGTAAGATTCTCTACAAACCGTTTTCATTATATAATATCAGCAACAGTGTCAACTATAGTATCATTTTAGTATTATTTTATTTTAGCTTTAGTTTTAGTGAACAATAATAACCTTGGCTCAGAGAATTTTCAGACCAAGCTTTGTAGTACTATCTACATGGATTTTGGATCCCAAAACTTTTCTCTACATATTTACAAAAGTAGTTGATTGTAAAGATTCCATTAGGAATTGAGACTATATTTTTACAATGCTTTGCATACTGCAATGCTGCATATACAGTACAGTTTGTGACAGCAGTTTTGATGAGCACCACCTATTGGTGAGAATATGTATATGCACTGAATATACATTCAATATTTATATATCTAATTGTGATCACCTAAACTATGCAATGTTCTAAAAAAAAAACATAAAGTGATGAATTTGCATTCCAAACTTTTCTTGTCTCCTCTTGCATTGCAATATGTTTCTGTCTCCTCTGCTGTGAATCTTTCTTCTTCTCTTCGTGTAGGAACTACCACGTGTGGAATGAGGCCTGGATGGCTCGTTCTGACCTCCCATGTGGTTTTGGAGGTTGGCAGGTGGTTGATTCCACTCCTCAGGAGACCAGCCAGGGTGTTTTCCGCTGCGGCCCAACCTCTGTTGCTGCCATCCGCAGTGGGCAGGTCTTCCTCAAATATGACACGCCCTTCGTTTTTGCTGAGGTACAAAAATGCCTTGTAATTTGAGCATTAAGCAGGGTTTTGATGCAATTATTCCAGAACATGTTAATCTCGTGTGTACTCATGTACACACTATGCTTAGTTGGGGTTTAAAAGACACCTTATAAATTCAGTAATATTATTAATTTGACTGCACTGACACTATCAGATGAGAACAAAACTGGAACTGATTGGATGATGACACTATTGTCTTTTTAGAGCTGCTTTATAGCAGAATTTGATGAAGCTTACATCAGCAATTCTGTTATTTTCCTGTTTACAATGACTTTTTTTTGCTGTAGGTGAACAGTGATGTAGTCTTCTGGCAGCGGACAGTGTGTGGAACCTTCGGTGTGGTCCACGTTGACAAGAACGCAGTAGGTCACTGCATCAGCACCAAGGCTGTTGGCTCAGACAAGCGTGTGGATATCACACACCTCTACAAACACCCAGAAGGTGAAAAGTCACACACATCACTTAAAGACACTTTCACTCGGAATAGTTGTAATTTTACCTCTGTTTCCCTTCCCACATCCTTCAGGTTCAGAGGAGGAGCGTCACGCTGTGGAGACAGCCATTCGTCATGGCTCCAAGAAATGCACATACCCACTGCCTTGCGCTGAGGATGTAATCTGTGATATCACCATGAAGGGTGACGGGCCGTGTCTGGGCAAGGATGCCGTGCTCTGCATCGCTCTGAAGAATAAATGCAGCTCACCACGTAGCGTCACCCTCCACAGCCAGGTGTCAGCCACATACTACACTGGAGTCCACAAGGGCTTAGTGAAGAAGGACCAGACGTGCTTTGAGCTCAAGGCCTCTGAATGTAAGAAATGAAAGAAATTTAAAATCAGAGCTTAGTTGAGACACTAACCAATAGTCAGTTTTCAAATGTAAAAATCCATTCATGTTCTTCACTGCAGAATTGATTTGCAACATTATTGTAAAACCCAAAAAATATAGTGCCTCGCACACCTGAATCAATTACTAGAAAAATATAAATCCACAAACTATTTCTACATTTGAGTTTGCAAAAATCACAAAAGTATTTGAATGAGCAAGATTTCAGTCAATCGACCTCAGGCTTACAAAACATACAAAAGTGCAAGCGCATTTGAGAACACATCAATCAGCGCTTGGTAATAATAACTGCCACGCCTCCAATTACGAGAAGAATACAAGAAAAAAAAAATACAGAATTCATAGAACCATTCTCATCAGATGAATGTTACATTTATTCATTTAGCAGAAGCATTGATCCAAAGACCATAAATCTATAAGCAGTTCAGAAGGCAATAGTGTCATTATTCAGCACAAGTCAGTTGATTCAGTTCAGTAACAGACAAAAATTCATCAATTATGAAACTTTTTTTCTCAAAAAAATATTCTGATATGGGATGAGGATTTTACCTTGTTCTTTCAATAGAAGCTTTAGTATTTATCATTATTTATCTCTTGATACTCTTTAGCCAAGGTTCTGGAGTGGGCCCTGCATTATGAGGATTATAAGCATCACCTTGTGGATCATTCCGCGATGATGCTCACTGTCGCTGGACGGGTCACTCAAACTAAGCAGATTGTGGCCAAACGCTTCAACTTCAGGATGTGCACACCAGATCTTGTTATTGCTGTGAGTTTAAATAGCTTTAAATCTTTACTTCACCTGATGGTCATAATGTGTGTTTATTGATGAAAATATACATTTTATAACCCAGTCTTATGGCTAGAAATAAAATTAAGAATGAATGACTGCATGACTGTCCAGTAACCTGTATGGTGTTCATTCGGATTGTGATTTTCAGCCTGGATGTGACTGTGTGGTGGGCAAAGAAGTGCCGATCAAAATCACATTCCAGAACCCACTGCCCTGCGTGCTGAAGAACGCGATATTCCGTATCGAGGGACTGGGACTGAAGCACTGCAGATCGATTAACTATGGGTAGGAAATTAATCATGTTAAACCATACAAAAGAATGGGACCTGTAACATGCTACTTTTTTATTGGTATATAATTAAAATCTTTCTTTTTGTCTGTTTGTCAGTGACATTGCAAGCCTGGCCACAGTGAACCTGACGGAGACATTTATTCCCAAGTGTCATGGCTCTCACAAACTTCTGGCTTCGCTTGATTGTCCTCAGCTCACTCAGGTTCATGGATTCACCAACATCGTCGTCAAAGAAAAGTGAGCAAGCACTCAAATAAATGGAGGACCTGAAAGCTTTCAGCATGTTTTTTACATGGATTGATTTGCAGAGTTAAAAAAAAAGGTATTTTAGTTATGTAATCTTTAGTGAAAAGGGTAAACCAAAGGGTGCATTTAATCTCGGGATCTTGCTTTTAGAGGATGATTTATGGCAGACATTGTTTTTTTGTGGGAGTTAAATTTTGGAATATGTGATGTAGTTTCACATATTATAAGAGAGATTGTGAATGTCCAGCCATTCTAGTCATTTGCTTTCTTTTGTTATGTAGTCAACCTAAACAACTGACAATTTGTGGTTGTGTTCTATGATTTATTTTCTTCTTTTAGCTGCACTGATAATCTGTCCTCCATGTTGCCTCAATAAATCTCATTCACTTGCAGTACATGTGTGTTTGTGATTATGTGTAATAATGAATCTGTGGATGAAATGATCATGAGGTTATACAACAAGCAACGGCACTTCTGGGTTATCGAGTAGAGCAAAAAAATGGGCCAAACCCAAAATGACTAAACACTAAGCTTTTAATTGTCTTAACCACACATTATTGGTCAGGAAATTAGCAAAAATTAAGCAAATGCACTAGTTAAAAAGCCATTGCTATGTCAGAAAAACATGTAAGACACACTGTAAACCCTAATGCTCAAAATAATTAATAATTTTGGGGTACCCTAAAATTAGTTTTAGACTAAACTTAAATTAAACAGTAAAAAAGTAGTAATTTTATGAGTATATAGAACATTCTTTTTCTTTTGAGTTCACAAAACACACATTTTAAGTAATCTGAATTGTTTCATTGTTTTGAGTTGTACTGACTTGTTTCTTTTAACTTAGACAAACTTAAATTTAACTGAAACTGGGCTGGGATTTCTATTTCCCAGCATGCTTTGCCATGACACTCGAAAGGGAGAGTAAATGATACAATTAAGATTCATATAATGTTTTTTGTGCAAGATTAATGGGAGATTTAGTAGTGTTTATTGTTTAGCTATGCTCCAGAAGTCGCATTTATAAAATGTTGCATTGAAACCACACTACATTTGATCTTACGATCATGTGTGTATGTGTGATTCAGAGAACAAGCGTACGCACAAACAACGTGCGTACGCCTCTCTTGCAGATGTGGAATCTATAAAATCGCAAATGTTCTTGAAATCGTGCGCAGCTGGATGGTTTAAGATCTCGCCTTGTAAACGTTGCCTAATTAATGTAATTAACATAAGAGCACATGTCAACGTCCAAATCCTTTACTTGAGAATAATTGCTTAGCTTTCCAAATACCTGCAGTACTCAGACTCTCTGCCTCAAGAAAAAGTGCGTACGTCTGCTTAGACCCTGACGTGGCGCTAAGCACTTTTCCGTGTCAAAGAAAGTTTTTATAAATATGAACGTTGGCATGGCATCCTACACACACTCTAAGATTACGTCTGTGCATATGCACGTTTTATAAATGAGGCCCCATATTTGAACCCTATAGTCAGTGAATATTTGGTCTCAAATTAAGCTCAAAAGAACTGGGAGACATTTTTCAACTACTCATGAACAGTTTGAAGCCTTTAACATTGAGTGGAACAAATACTGACTCTTCTTCCTGTAAAAAGCTGTCTGCAAGTTGGGGAAGGCTATACCGTGCTAAGTTCCCTTTCAGAACTGACCGACGAATTGGGATCTGTTTTCAGAGACCAATCTACTTAGAGTGATTAAAAACGAGCGCGGGTATAAATACGGAAGTGGAACACCGCATCATTGCTTTTAACTTCGGAGCCGAACGGTTTGCTGTATCAAGCTGTTTCTACGAAGAGTGTTTAGACGAGTCTCGAGGAGGATCGCTCTCTTACCTGGGTGCTGGTGTGACGGCGCGAGTCAGCGAGTGGCTGCTGCAACATACACTTGTTCCTGTGTTGGTTGGCTGGGCGTTACCGTTCTTTGAGTGCTCACACGCAGGCTTGCAATCGGACTGCTGTGAGCCGCGGCCATCTCCCTGAGTGCTTCAGCACTTCTAAAAGAGCATTTCCTTCTAAAAGAGCAACACGGTTTGACCCTGCGTCTTTTTCAAGATGTCATTCAAACCGTGTGTTTGTGGATGCGGTTGTTTCCTGTCCTCATTTGACGGCCACGATCTCTCTCGCATATAAACATGTGTGATTGCGTTCGTGGGTGATTTCATGTTCTCTCAGGAGAACGTGATCACGTCGGCACGTTGTTCGTCTCACCTTTCTCGTAATGGCTTGAGCGTTCAGCGCGCCGTGTGCCGTCGAGCGCCTGCTGACAGCGGGGGTTGTCACGGCAACCCAGCGTGTCACTCTGCGCTCTAGATGTGCGGTCAAGACTATGAAACCTCAAACGGGGTTGAGTCCCTTCGCCTATTCCGCGATCTAGTTTATTTTCTGGTGCACCAGAAGAGGGCTACTTCGGCTAATAAGCCTTGGTGACCTGAGGATTACAGTGGGGCTTCCCCGCCGGGTACATCTCCTCGGGCCCCCACTCCTCTATCGCATCACGTGCGTGCTGAGACTTTGTTCGTGGGTGGTTCATGTTCGCTCATGAGAACATGGCCACGTCGGCGCGTTGTTCATCTTGCCTTTTTTCATAGGGGCTTGAGTGTTCAGCGCGTCGTGTGCCGTCTGACGGCCACGCTCACTGTCTCACATGCCTGCTGGTAGCTTACAGATGGGATTGCTGGTCCTAAAAATAAATAAATAAATAAAATTTAAAAAAAGGGGGCCAGCGTTTCGTTTGGGGCTCTGGCAGAGGACAGATGTCAATTGCAGCATCGGAGAGAGGGCTGTTATGCGCTGGAAATGGTAATGCTGAGTCTCACACTATAATAGTGTGTGCTCGTGCTGAATCAGATTCAGAGTTGACAGCCATGCTTTCCTGGGCGGCTGAGGCGTAGTGCAACGCGTAAATCGCCTTGCCTTCCCCTGTGCCTTTTTTTCCCGGATGTGCATCGGAAAAGTTTAGCAGTGTGGAACTATTTGGTGTCAAAATATGGAACACCAAAAGGGCCATAAACTGTATAAATTTTTTCCCTCTCTCACTACCCTCTGTCCTGCATGCACGAGGGTAGTCCCGGCCCAGGGGTTATGCAGGAACTGCGTGTGGTGATGGACCTCGCTCTCTGGGTGACGAAAGTCACTGCACGCTCCCTGGGTCAGGCGATGTCCACACTAGTGGTCCAGGAATGTCACCTGGGGCTAAACCTGGCAGATATGCGTGAGCCCGACTAAGTGCGGTTCCTCAACGCCCCTGTCTGTCAGGCTGGCCTCTTCGGCGACGCCATCGAGAACTTCGCCCAGCAGTTCTTGGTGGCCCAGAGGCGGACGGAGGTGCTTTAAAAAAAAAAAAAAGCAGCGCCTCCGCCTGCTTGTCGCCAAGGGCGTCCCCCTGCGTCTGCCTCCGCCCCTGCTAAGCCAAGCAGCTCCCCAGGATTGGTTCGCAGCAATCGACCTGAAGGACGCGTACTTTCATGTCTCCATTCTCCCTCGACACAGACCGTTCCTTCGCTTTGCGTTCGAGGGGACGGCATTTCAGTACAAAGTCCTGCCCTTCGGGCTGTCCCTGTCGCCTCGCGTCTTCACGAAAGTCACAGAGGCAGCCATTGTTCCGCTCAGAGAACGCGGCGTTCGTATTCTCAACTATCTCGATGACTGGCTCATACTGGCCCAGTCCCGGGAGCAGTTGTGCGAACACAGGGACCTGGTGCTACGTCACCTCAGCCTGTTGGGCCTTCGGGTCAACCGAGAGAAGAACTCTGTCCCACGCAGAGGATCTCTTATCTCGGTATGGAGCTGGACTCGGTCAACCGGACTGCGCACCTCACAGAGGAGCGAGTCCGGTCAGTGTTGAACTGCTTGAATACGTTCAAAGGCAGGACAGCGGTCCCACTGAAATTCTTTCAGAGGCTCCTGGGGCATATGGCATCTGCAGCCGCGGTAACGCCACTCGGATTGCTTCATATGAGACCGCTTCAACGCTGGCTTCACGACCGGGTCCCGAGATGGGCGTGGCAGCGCGGCAAGTACCGGGTCTCAGTTACTCCTTACTGTCGCCAAACCTTCAACCCGTGGGCGGACCCTGCCTTTCTACGGGCCGGAGTGTCCCTAGAACAGGTGTCCAGGCATGCTGTGGTCTTCACGGATGCCTCTTCCACGGGTTGGGGGGCCACGTACAACGGGCACTCAGTTGCGGGTCTGTGGACGGGGCCCCAACTGCGTTGGCATATCAATTGCCTAGAGCTTCTGGCAGTACGTCTCGCCCTGGGCCGCTTCAAAAAGCCGCTACAGGGAAAACACGTTCTGGTCCGTACGGACAGCACTGCGGCCGTTGCGTACATCAACCGTCAGGGTGGTCTACGCTCCCGTTGCATGCTCCGGCTCGCCCGTCATCTCCTCCTGTGGAGTCAGAAGCGTCTGAGGTCGCTTCGGGCCATTCACATCCCAGGTGCGCTGAACCAGACAGCCGACAAGCTCTCTCGTCAGCCGACACCTCCGGGAGAGTGGCGACTCCACCCCCGGAGCGTCCAGCTGATATGGGACCTCTTCGGAGCCGCGCAGGTAGACCTGTTCGCCTCTCCGGACTCGACCCATTGCCAGTTGTATTACTCCCTGTCCGGGGGCACCCTCGGTACAGATGCACTGGCGCACAGCTGGCCCCGGGACCTACGCAAGTATGCGTTTCCCCCAGTGAGCCTTCTCGCACAGGTTCTGTGCAAGGTCAGGGAGGACGAGGAGCAGGTCTTGTTAGTTGCGCCCTACTGGCCCAACCGGACCTGGTTCTCCGAACTCTCACTCCTCGCGACAGCCCCTCCCTGGCCGATCCCCCTGAGGAAGGACCTGCTTTCTCAGGGGCGGGGCACTCTATGGCACCCGCGTCCAGACCTCTGGAGACTCCATGTCTGGTCCCTGGACGGGACGCGGAGGTTAATGTCGTGCTTTCTTTTCTGCAAGATGGGTTGGAGAGAAGGCTGTCTCCCTCCACCCTCAAAGTGTACGTCGCCGCAATAGCGGCGTATCACGATGTAGTTGTAGGTAAGTCCTTAGGTAAGCACAACTTAATCGTCAGGTTCCTCAGAGGTGCGAGGAGACTGAATCCTCCTCGTCCAACCTCGGTACCCTCTTGGGGCTTAGAGCGCTCCAGGGCCGTCCCTTTGAGCCTTTGCAGTCAGCAGAGCTAAACATCCTGTCCATGAAGACAGTGCTCCTGACTGCATTGGCCTCAAGCAAGAGGGTAGGGGACCTGCATGCACTTTCGGTCAACGAATCGTGCCTAGAATTCGGGCCAGCCAACTCTCACGTTGTCCTGAGACCCCGGCCTGGATATGTGCCCAAGGTTCCCACCACTCCCTTCCGGGACCAGGTGGTGAACCTGCAAGCGCTGCCTTCGGAGGAGGCAGACCCAGCCCTAGCTTTGCTCTGTCCCGTCCGCACTCTCCGCGCCTACATGGACCGAACTCAAAGCTTTAGAACCTCAGAGCAGCTCTTCATCTGTTACGGAGGCCAGCAGAAGGGAAAGGCTGTCTCCAAGCAGAGGTTAGCCCACTGGATAGTGGATGCTATCGTCTCATTATTGATTAGTCTGCTCTACGTACGTAAAGCATCCAGCCACCTGGGGGTGATCGAGACGCTTTGGCTTCCCTTCTCCACTTTTCGTGTTGCACGCTTGGAGTTTTAATCTACAAATGTTATCATTTGTGAGCAGAATACGTTACAAAACTGACACGAGCTGCGCACGCACAGCGACTTGACTGACAGGAGCGGTGGAAGTTTCGAAGGTGAGTACAATTTTATCAGTCAAATTATATAGATTTTTGAAATTTATGAGAATATAAGATCAACGAAATAACATTTTCTCCACCACGGAGGAAAACTTTAAATGAATAACAACTTACATGACTCTTTTACCACAAAATTGTAAGCCTGTCAGTCAGCTGTGCGTGATGTGTGTATGACCACACTAACAGCATACACTGGGATAATGCTATTTCATGCATTCTGAGTTTTTTACACTGTTAAAGACTTGGATTCCCATGCTAAACATGGCCAAAGTTTCAAAAAATAAGTTGGACGTTTGATGGAGTATTTCTGTGCCAAAAATACTTCCAGTATGTGACGTCAACAAGGGCGGAATTTCCTTGTACGGGCATTTCGACCAGAGTGAGAGGGCAAATGCACGCCCATTAATGCGCTTTGCTCGGCTTTAGGGAAGTTGTCGGCTGCGCTGCACAGGTCACAGGACTTAATGAAATCAACAGTGTCACCAAAGAAGTGTGTTTTTGGTTGCCAGGGCAAGACAACCCTGTTCAGCTTCCCAAAGGACCCAGCGTTAAGGGGACAGTGGATGGAGTTTGTTTTTCCGGAGCAGCAATGGAGTTGTGCAAGTGTTATTGTTTGTTCCCTGCATTTCGCCGATGATTGTTTTATAAACAAGGCCCAGTTCAACTCCATATTTGCAGATCGTCTAATGCTGAAAGATGGAGCGGTCCCAACGAAAGGTTCACGGTCATGCGTTGGAACCGCAGGCGGTGAGTATGCTTCAAATGTCTGTGTGTTGTTGGCTATCGGCGCGTAAGTGCACATTAAGTAAACAACATGAACGTGACTCTTTAGCTCTGCCCACACGATATGCCTCCAGCCGCTTGGTTTTATATAGACTGTACTCAGTACAGTCTATCTGTCTTTTATAAATATGATAAAACTAAAGACTTTTCGGAGATATGAAGGATGCAATACTACTCTATAGGTACTCAAGATTGACATGAGATTGACAGAAACTGTGTGTGATACCCTCCCTTTCAGCTAATGTTTGCATTCCTGAAACTTCAGTTTAATCTGAGCAGTGCAGAATTTTTCTTCAATTTAAGTTCTATTTGTGAACATCAGACATTCAATTTTGTTGCCTTAATTTTCTCACTGTAGGGAGGTAGATGCCTTTTGCTTTTTAAGAACCACATTTTCTCCTGTGTTTAAGTAGTAAGGGAGTTAGGTAATTGTTTCTGTATTTTATTTTATTTTATTTTGGTAGGTAAGTTATCCTTAACCTTAGTAAGAAAGCTTTGTTTGTTGTTTTGGCCTCTCCCCTCCCGAAGCCCTTTTTGTTAATTCCTACCGTTTATTTAATAAATCTTGTTATTTTGAAACTGGTGTCATCGAGCATTTTGTATCTGCCCTGGGACCTGGAGACGGCAGTTCTCTCATTCTCTCGTTCTCTATCTTTTTCAACATACCTTCTGATGTTCGTTCATATTTATTTCATGCTATAACTAGTAGAGAAGGAGATGATCAGTGCACGTGCTGCTGGTTGAACTCCAAGCATGCCACACTGCTGGATGCAGTATAGGCCATAAACCCCGCCCTGTCCATGTAATGGGACATAGACAAACTAAACAAAGATATTTTTTCAAAGATGGTTTCTGTCATTTTAGGCAGTTTTTATCACGCTGAGACCTTCAAGTGTTCCTTCTTTAAATAAGTTTGGTTTTAGTTTAGTTATTTGATGCTATAAAACTGTGGTTGACCTTATGATTGACAGCTTCTCTGAGTGAAGTAGTCACTGAGGCGCCAACGGACTTTTTCGGGAACTTCGGGAGGATATTGGGGCTTTAACTTTAATTTCTACATTTTCATAACTATTTATTTCACAAAACGTTCAGGCGGGAGCAATCTATGGGCGGGAGTGTGTAAGAAATCAAAATGGTTATTGCGATTTTTCTTTTCAAACCGTTTGTTGCCGTTAGTGGCGCTGAAATATACTTCGCCTTTGAAATCCTGTCAGCAAGGAAGACTGTGCTAGACAACTTATGCTGCAGTTGAATTCAAGGTAGTACACGGCGCTTTCAATCATCTGAAACGTTTCGAACCTCTTACACGAGGTATTAATCTACAAATGTTATCATTTGTGAGTAGAATACGTTACAAAACTGACACGAGCTGCGCGCGCACAGCGACTTGACTGACAGGAGCGGCGGGAGTTTCGAAGGCGAGTAATTTTATCAGTCAAATTATATTGATTTGTGAAATTTATGAGAATATAATAACAACGAAATAACGTTTTCGCCACCACAGAGGAAAACTTTAATTGAATAAGAACTTACACGACTCTTTTACCACAAAATTGTCAGACAGCTGTGCGTGATGTGTATAAAGTTGTGACCATAGATATGTATACGGTTATGACCACACTCACAGCATATACACTGTGAATGTGTTTATTTATCTCGTAATACTACTAATTATTTTATTAATAGTAATATGAATCATTTATATATGTTTGTCTCATCTCTATCTGTTCCAATAATCAAAAAGAAAATGGACACTACCTTAAGAGCTGTGAAAGATCATACATTTTTTATGATGCTGCTATATATTTAGAATAAATCAGAATTTCACATCATAAACAGACATGATATGATTAAAATATGTTTTATTAATGCTGAGACTGCACAGAGACGAGATTAACAACAAAGCTAATAATAAACATAAAACCACATGATTTTCATTAACATTATTAGCATGAGGAAAACAACCAAAAGAAGACTCCAGGGAATATTAATTGATTAGATAATGAAATTATTATATGATGTAAATGTAAATCTCTCAGGTTACACAATTTCAATCAGACATCATCATAATATGCATTAGATGGAATTACTAATCCCATATCCCAATATATTACTTAAAGAAGGGAAAAGATTAATCAACAGGATGAAAATATTTGGAGAACAAGTTCCAAGACCACAATCAAACTGTAACATTTGTCTTTAGTAGATAAAGTGAAATTCAGTTTGCAAATCGTGTGAAACACACATTAGAAAGATTTACTGAAGCATTTAGTCAACAACACTTTATTTTCCTATGGAAATTCCCTCTCTATTGGCTATTCGATTGGTTTAGCAGTGCTGTTTGACCACAATGTTGGTGAATCCATGCACCTGAGTGAGCTGAGGACAGTCGAATGAGGCCAGAAGTTTATGTGGGCCGTGACACTTGGGAATAAATTTCTCAGTCAGGCACACGGTGGCATGTCCTGCAATGTCACTGAGGAAGAAAAAAGATTATTTAATATTACTATTATATATTTTATTTTATTCTTGCATTCAAGGAAATTAATGTAAGAACAGAATAATGCAAAAATTGTTTATTTAACAGCAATTAATTAATAAATTAATTTTACCCATAGTTAACAACTCTGGCATGCTTCAGTCCAAGTCCCACAAAGCGGAATACAGTGTTCTTCAGGACACAAGGCAGTGGATTCTGGAAGGTGATTTTGACTGGCACTTCTTGACCCAGGACAGCATCACAAGCAGGCTGAGAAGAACCACATACAAGACACAATGCAGCACTAAACTGTTTCAACTGATCATCAGAATAAGTTAAATACTTTAACTCACAGTGACAACCAGATCTGGAGTGCGCAGTCTGAAGCTGTACTGGGTGGCCAGAATCTGCTTAGTCTGAGCGACGTGTCCAAAGAGGTTGAGCATCAGCGGGGCGTGATCCACCAGGTGCTCCTTATACTCGTCATAACTCAGGGTCCATTCCATAGGTTTGCCTATAAATATTCATGCTTTTCATTACAATAACTAACAGATTAACTTTACACATAAGCCGCACTAGTAACTATGTGGTCTCATGCATTGCAACTCAAACTTAATAATTTCTCACATTCAGAGGGCTTGAGCTCAATGCATGTCTGGTCTCTCTTCAGGAAGGTCTTCCTGACTCCAGTGTAGTAAATGGCTGCTGCATGGCTGTGGAGGGTGACGCTACGAGGTGAGCTGCATTTGTTTTTTAGATTGATGCAAAGCACGGCATCTTTTCCCACACACGGTCCATCACCCTTCAGGCTGACTTCACAGACAACATCCTCAGCGCAGGGCAGTGGGTATGTGCCTCTCCTGCAGCCATGACGAAGGGCTGTTTCCAAAGCAGCACACTTCTCAGATGAACCTGATTAATGAAAGCAGGAGTAGGCGAAAGTACAATTAAAATGATTGATCCAATTTTACTATCAAGGTGTTTCTTTTTTGGCCTTTCACCTCTTTATGAGAAAGACATGGTAGGGAGTGTTATTGACTCAAACTTCATCCTCATAAGCACCATGGCTTAATGTGTCTGGAGCATGGGTTGCACCACATCACTTACCAGTTCAAATGTAAGTATTTCGTGGCATATGTTTGAATTCTTACCCAGTGGGTGTTTGTAGAGGTTTGTGATATCTACACGTTGATCTGAGCCGACGGCCTTGGTGCTGATGCAGTGACCTACTACATCCTTCTCAACGTGGACAACACCAAATGTCCCATTACTTTTCCTCTGCCAGTAAACTTTATCATTGTTCACCTAGAGACACAAGGAAACAGACAAGAATCATAAGTCATTATGTTAATCTCTGTATAACAGAATGCTAAATTAAAGGAATTAACGCACTTCTGCAAAAATGAAGGGCACGTCATGCTTCAGGAAGGTCTGTCCACTGCGGATCGCAGCAACAGAGGTGGGGCCGCAGCGGAAGAAGCCCTGGCTGGTCAGCTGAGGAGTGGAATCAAGCACCTGCCAACCTCCCAAACCAGATGGCAGGTCTGAACGAGCCATCCAGGCCTCATTCCACACGTGGTAGTTCCTACACGAAGAGAAGACATTCACTTCATGCACATTCTTTTGGCGACATAAAAAATGTTCATGATACTTACCAGATTGAATCATGGTTCATGTGATCAATCAGCTGAAATTTCTCATCCAAATAGACATCAGTTGTCAAACTAACATCAGTGTCATGAGCAGAACAGAAGTTTGAGACTGGACGAACAGGAATGCCCAAACACCTCAACACTACCAAGAAAGAAACCGAAGAAGAATAAGTGCCTTACATCTACAATCACTTTCTCAACCATTTTTTCTCCTTGTCCATTCTGCATGAACTCTTACGTGTGTTGGTGACTCCAGCAAAAGCCAAGCTCTGTCCATATTTGACAGGTATTCCTCCACATTTGTGGTACTGCTTCAGGATGGCACTGCTGCCGCACCAGGATGTAGGAGAAGTTCCATCTCCATAGCAGTTTGACCAGTTACCCACCAACACACCACAGTCTTTGTTGGCAATAACCTGTTAAAGAGAGACCATTGAAAATGTTGTGTTTTTATGCAGCAGCAAGTTTCATGCATATGTACCATTTGATGCTCTCCAACATCAAATCAGAGTGTTGATAGAAAGAAAATAAAGACTCACCATGTCAGACACCACTCTGGAAACGTTAATGGGGCTTCCCCATCCTGAGCAAGGGGCACAACTCTTTTCCAACACATATAAGCATGCAGCCAAGACTCCCTCCTCAAACTAAGAATCAGACAGTAGAGTGAGGAAATTAGAAATTCTGGAATGCTAACTTTAGTGAAGTTTTTTTCTTGTAAAACAGTCCCCTTTGAAATCAATGGTTTTGCAGAGTCTCTCTGACATACCGTAAACTTGTGTGTAGGCACTTTTGGAATATATGAATAAAAGTTTGGCTCTTACTTGACCAAAGTTCCATGTTCTGCATCCGATCTGCTGTTTAGTTCCATAGTAGATTTTGCCCATGTCATTCAGCACATACTCAACTCTCTCCGTCTCTTCATGCAGGTACACACAGTCGTCTAAGAACAGAGAAAATTGTACTTGAAGCTTCATAAAGCTTAATCGAGCTTTCTTTCCACATTCAATTTAATCTTCATATAATCAGGTTTCGTATGTTATTTTAAAGTGTACTCAAACCCGTACCTTTACACCAGGGGTTGAACAGCATGTAAATGTCATTTTCAGGAACACATGGTGAAGTGAATCTTCCTCCTTCACAGTGAGTCACGACACTGAGTTGGTATCGTCCAACACAAGCAGTCGGAAGAGAGTGCACACACAGTTTGATTCGGTTTTGGCCCTTTTCGACAATCTTTGCCCCCCAGCAGTCTTTCTTGAATTCTTCCACAATTGGAACGATCACATAAGTGCCATCCCGGATGGATGGGATATTACCTGTAAAGCACACAGAAGAACATGAGATTCTAGTGAGGGTAGAAGTGCAAGTTTCTCCTCTATACTGTATCTGCATGTCCTCTTGCATGTGCGGGCCATACAGTAACTAACCTAGTTTCAGCTCCAGGTGAAGTTTGTCACAGCTGGGATTGAAAGGACGGCACAGATCAACCCACATATTGAAACACTGTCCTCTGCGGATGATGAGGTGATCATCAGGGAAACAGTGTGTGTGATGCTCCTGACGATTCTGTCCGGTCCTGCACTTGAGAAGATCGACTTTACTCACCCGGAGGACAGCTTCTGAGAAAACGAAAAAGCAGAAGTCAAGCCATTAAAAACAGATCCTTCATTGAGTTATTACAATAACACATTTCCCATCATGCATTGCAGGACAAAGATCTACAACTCTTACTATCTCCTCCACAGACTTGCTTGATTGTGCAATCATCCATGCACTTCTTGACGACAACTTCTTTAGTCTCATAATCATGGCATGGAGTGACATAGTTGCAAGGATTAGTGTATGGAGTAGCACAAGGGTTAACACATGGGTTAACACAAGGGTTGACGCATGGCTTTACACAAGGATTTGCACATGGGTTCACATATGTATTTACACATGAATTCACATGAACATTTGCGCATGGGTTTACACATGGATTAACACCAGGGTTTGTGTAAACTGGTGCGCAGCATGCACCTTTCCAGCTGTCATCCGCCTGCTGTATTAACGCTGGGAAACGGCCGACAGTGCAGAGGTTTTTGCATGGGTTGTTTTCAAAAGACATCCTGTCAGAAAATGGAAAATGAAAAAAATGAAAAAGATTGTGAAGATAAATTAAAAGATCATTGTTTGATGATGCGCAAGTTCAGGTGGATCATTCATAACGTCTGTTAAATCCTTCCTGATATATTCCCCTAAATATTAAATCAATGAGCATTCAAATCAAGTCATGTTTCTAGAACTCAAGCTGCATTTACAGCAAGGTAAATCATCTTAACCTTTTTCTTGTGGTGGGTTATTAAGGGTCCAGAAAAACAATGAATATGTGCAAAATAAAACCAGATAACAAATCTGAAGTGAAGTCAAAGTTAATTACTTACATGTTTTAGTCCTTGTCCTTGTTTAAGAGATACTGAACCGAGAACTTGATTTACTGAAGCAAGTGATCCGTGAATCCTGCTTTAACCAGCTGTTCTTTCCACAGCAGCCCTGGCTATATATATACTTAATGTCCATCTCCACGCCTTCCGCATCTCCTGTGAGAACAAAGAAAGGTTTTGGGTGAGTGACATATGTTAATTTAACTGTTGAGCTTTAGGGATTTAAGTCAAATTAATGTCTTAGTTTAATTGTTTTGTACTGACAGATTGAGAAATTCAAAAGTAAGGAGGAAATGCTCATTTATAATAATGCCAAATTAGTCATGACAAGGTCACAGGTGTGATTCTATGATGATAATTAAAAATGTAATTAACCTGAATTTAAGTAGTTTATTATTTTTGTATATTTCTTTCTTAATTAACATTCTCACTGATCTATTTTGTGGAAATTAAAAGTTGTACTGTAGGTCATGACTGATTACAGAACCAAAATATTGTTGTTGTTTTTAAATGATATACAGCTCTGGAAAAAATTAAGAGACCACTTAACATTGGGAAATCAATGTTAAGTGGTCTCTTAATTTTTTTCAGAGCTGTACATTTGAGGTAAAAACAGACATGACGTTGTTGGAAAATAATCTCACCTTAAACATGCGTTTTCTCTGATCAGATAGCTATCTGATCATGAAAAGACCAGGTGTAAATGCTAGAGATCGACCGATATATCTGTTTCCCAATATTTTTCCTGATATTTAAGCATTTTCACATAATCGGTTTTGTAATATCGGATTCACCGATAACTGCCATCTTGTGGCCGTTTTGAGAATTGCGCGCAAGACCGCCATTAAAGCACTGCGTCTTAACCAGTGACGGCGCTACACCAGGGCTAGGGGGGGCTATAGCCCCGTCAGAATTTTGAATAGCCCCCCCAAGCAGTTGAGAATCAGATGGACCGTTTTTTGATAAAGACAAGAGTGAAGGTAGGAAACCCATGTCTCTGATGGGGGCCAAAGAAGGAAAAAGAAAGAGGAGTCAGAGAGAGAAAGGTTTGAGAGAAAAACTCCTGACATAAAAATATCTGTCACACTGCCGGTAACCTCCGCGGCATCATGTGGGCACTATTTCCTGCATTATTAGGCTGTGTGTCCACCAAAGCATATTTAGCCAACTGAAAATGCCTACCTGTGTGCGCTTGAGAGTGCTTCGGCAGCGCATAGTTTTTTTCAGTTGAGGCTGGGTAAAAAGTGACAATCAGTACGTTTACATGGACAACAATACGCCGATATTAACCTGATTAAGACGATACTCTGATTAAGAAACTACCATGTAAATAGCGATTTCTAATTACCTTAATCCAGCTAAAGTCATACTCGAAGTAAACGCAAATCGAATTAAGACGTGGAGTAGCTATTCCTATTTTAGTCGCATTATCAAAGTGCATTACAGACTCAAGTGACTCAAATGAAATGTGCATTCGCACTCTACCGGCGTGCTTACTGACGACCATTGTCCTTATTGTGAGTGTAGGCTACACAAATAAAAGTAGACCATTTATAGTTTATAATTATGTCTCAGGTACACATTTATCTGTATGGCCAAAAATGACGGAGTATTGTGAGTTTTTTCGACTGTCATGACTCATGAGGAAAAATCCATTAAAATGCGCCGACGCCTTCGTAGACCAGAGGGTTAAAGAAAACGCATAGCCTATTTAGTTTCATATTTATGTTTAAGTAGTAGCCTATAATACTATTTCATTTTATTTCATCTATGTGGAAAAGTGAACCACATGAGCAAGATATGCTAGGTCTACATCACAAGATGTGCATTATGTCGGGGGACATGGATCAGACATGATTTTGATCACTTCATTAAGTTTTGTTTTCTTTAAAGTGAATTTCGTTTTGTATAAATTGTGTCTTAATTTTAATCAATGTTTCATCAGCCAATTGTCTGGATTTAATAAATAAGAAGCAAACCAACCAAGAACGTCGGGAATGGATTAAAATGCGTAACGAACCCACTTGCCTGTTTCCGCGGCCTTTGGGTAAGGCTGTAACAATAGGCTATGTCTTTCTGTTTTTAATACATTTCTTGAATACATATCTTAATTACAGTAGGCCTATAAATAGTTATTATATTTGTGGCTTTAAAGCAATAGGCTATGGTATATTGTATAAAGTGGTATAAATCGCAGAGCTGGTGCAAACGTATCCACATTGATATGATCCGATCAAAGGCTTTCTCTTTAAAATGTCATATTTGTTGTGTGTGTTTTTATATATATATAGGTAGCACACATTCACATAGGCTATTCATCTAAACGGCATCGGGATGTTTATTAACCGTATAACGCTGCAAAGGTATTTCAAAGTTCTTTTTTACCCCAAAGCAAAGTACGCTCAAGAACACGAACGCGCGTGTGTGTTGGAGAGAGACACACGCAAAGAGAACTATAAGAAACTGATAAAATACTGATTTTAGTTGGTGTAGCCTATAGGTTAGGCATAGGCACACAAATTACGCAGCTCGATCTCATGAAAGTGCGTATCTATAGCACGAATTGTAGGCTATTTATCGTTCAATGTATATGCAAAAATGTATTTATCATATGCAAGTAAAAAGTCATTTCTGTGTATAAATTGAACGATAAATACAATTCGGCTATAGATACGCATTTCATGATACATTGATACGTGAAATTTTGGAAGGAACGTTGGACTGCTTGGCATGGGGACGTAATAACGTGTGCCATTAATCGATCTATGTTCTATAACGTAATTAATGGGAAAATGAACGGAATATTCTAAAAGCAACTCATGTAAACACCTTATTCAGAATAAGGTCAATAATTAGATTACTGCTGTCCATGTAAACATAGTCAGTGATGAGCGCTGCGTTGTATTCAAAGTTGAACATTCTTCATCTCTCGGTGACCGGTAAAAACAACAATTGAAAACAATTGGATATGTCAGCCATGTGAAAAAACACTTAAATACATTAAAAGCCTACATTTAATCCATTACATAATCACCAAGATTGTGATGTGCTGTTCTTTTAATGTTTAATTTAAGTGTGAAGCGGTTCTGATTATGCATACATACACTCACCTAAAGGGTTATTAGGAACACCATACTAATACTGTGTTTGACCTCCTTTCGCCTTCAGAACTGCCTTAATTCTACGTGGCATTGATTCAACAAGGTGCTGAAAGCATTCTTTAGAAATGTTGGCCCATATTGATAGGATAGCATCTTGCAGTTGATGGAGATTTGTGGGATGCACATCCAGGGCACGAAGCTCCCGTTCCACCACATCCCAAAGATGCTCTATTGGGTTGAGATCTGGTGACTGTGGGGGCCATTTTAGTACAGTGAACTCATTGTCATGTTCAAGAAACCAATTTGAAATGATTCGAGCTTTGTGACATGGTGCATTATCCTGCTGGAAGTAGCCATCAGAGGATGGGTACATGGTGGTCATAAAGGGATGGACATGGTCAGAAACAATGCTCAGGTAGGCCGTGGCATTTAAATGATGCCCAATTGGCACTAAGGGGCCTAAAGTGTGCCAAGAAAACATCCCCCACACCATTACACCACCACCACCAGCCTGCACAGTGGTAACAAGGCATGATGGATCCATGTTCTCATTCTGTTTACGCCAAATTCTGACTCTACCATCTGAATGTCTCAACAGAAATCGAGACTCATCAGACCAGGCAACATTTTTCCAGTCTTCAACTGTCCAATTTTGGTGAGCTCGTGCAAATTGTAGCCTCTTTTTCCTATTTGTAGTGGAGATGAGTGGTACCCGGTGGGGTCTTCTGCTGTTGTAGCCCATCCGCCTCAAGGTTGTGCGTGTTGTGGCTTCACAAATGCTTTGCTGCATACCTCGGTTGTAACGAGTGGTTATTTCAGTCAAAGTTGCTCTTCTATCAGCTTGAATCAGTCGGCCCATTCTCCTCTGACCTCTAGCATCAACAAGGCATTTTCGCCCACAGGACTGCCGCATACTGGATGTTTTTCCCTTTTCACACCATTCTTTGTAAACTCTAGAAATGGTTGTGCGTGAAAATCCCAGTAACTGAGCAGATTGTGAAATACTCAGACCGGCCCGTCTGGCACCAACAACCATGCCACGCTCAAAATTGCTTAAATCACCTTTCTTTCCCATTCTGACATTCAGTTTGGAGTTCAGGAGATTGTCTTGACCAGGACCACACCCCTAAATGCATTGAAGCAACTGCCATGTGATTGGTTGATTAGATAATTGCATTAATGAGAAATTGAACGGGTGTTCCTAATAATCCTTTAGGTGAGTGTATGTGCTTTCACCCGCATGTAAATGGTTTTTGCCGTCGTCTTGTGGTCACTTGTATTAAGCTAAATAAAAAATCTATTTAGTTGAATATGCCTATTCTTTGGCCAAATTTAATTTTAAACTACACTTCTGATGAATGTGGTGTGTAGCCTAACATAGCTGCTTTTATTTTTTTTTTAAACAACAATTTCTTTATGAAGTAACTCTGACGTCATGAATATCGATTCTTTTCTTAGTACCCCCACATATTGGTCTAGCCCCCCTTAGCAACGGTAGAGAAAAAATTCAGGCGCCGTGCATGGTTTTAACACAGCAACCAGTAATGCACAAATGAGATATGCACAAATAAGATTAGGCTATGAAATGTTAAATGTAGTTTAAACTTGGCGCTAAAAATAGAGACGAAGCCACGTAATCCGTCATGTCCCAATAAGACCTAACTTTACATGAATTAAATAAAACAGCCATGAATGAGAGCATGTTGGAAATAAAAGCACTGAATTTAATTCCCTCTCTCTGTCTATGCTCATCTCGTGTAGTCGCGTTCAGCCGTTCCTTTAAAACTACTTAAATTATATTAACGTCTACTATATAGCATTTATGTAATAAATATCTAAGTAATTACAGCTCTGTGGAATTTAATTATCAGGCCTATCTCCACGAGAGACGTTCTGTGTAAACGCACAGGTGAAAACAGCGCTCTGTCATCAGCAGGTATTTCATAATCTAGACGAAAAAATTATTAATTCTGATAACGTGCCATATGAGATGGGACTCTGTAATAGCGATGATGTATTCGCTGTTTTGTTTATTTTTCGGTCTATAAAACAACACATAAACCTTCTAAAACTGTAGTTTAAAACGAATGCTTATATTTATGGAAAGTTGATACTCACCTGTCATTTATTTATTTTCTCCATTTGAAAACATTAGACTTTGTAAATTTATTTTGCCTGTTGTTAATATGCTGTTGTTATAAATAAAAAGATGCAACAGCAGTAATGTTAAAAAGACACAAGTGACTGCACTGTGTGTGTATATATATAATATTATTATTATTTATTTTTTTGAATTTTTTTTTGCACTCTTTCAGACTTTCTGTGTTTTGTATGTAAGAAGGGAGGGAAATTGCAATTGTTTTTTTTTAAATAAAACAGTTTGTTTAGTGCTGTTGTTATAATGGTCAAAAACAGAAATAACAATAAATAAATATTGGTTCTATATATCGGTTATCGGGGACAAAAACATGCAAATAATCAGTATCAGTATCGGTTATAAAAAAAACAATATCGGTCGATCACTAGTAAATGCCCTCCGAATCGCTTTTGAGACGGATTTAAATCTGATTGCTCAAACCACTTCAGGCAAAACTGGGCAAGTGTAAATGCGTCTGGTTGTTGAAACCACGTAAATTTTACTCCTCCCAAAAAACAAACGTGTAAGAGCGTTTTATAGGCTATATGACATGTAATAGCCAGATATGACAGCGTTACTGCAACACGTGGAGTATCTCTCAAGCAATCAAACAGCCACAAATGAAACTGAAAGTAATGGCTACGTTCACACTGTCAGTCCAAATCCGATTATTTGTGTATTCAATTGGAATCTGATCTTAAATTATTGGCTGTCCACATTGTGTATCACAACTGTTCAGATCCGATTTGTCTGTCCATGCCACTCTTTAATTTTCCAGAATATCTGCATTGGTTTCTAATTGTATGAAAATGGCGTTGCATTGGTATTAAGTCCTATACGTCAATTCAGCGCATTCAGCGCATTTAACGGATTTTCAGAAATGCGATTTGAATAGGATTTCAAACCACATATGAATGTAGCTTAAATTGGATTTCATGTGATTTTTTTATTTTTTTTGCCATTCACACATGCACAAAAATCAGATTTGGACTGACAGTCTGAAAGTGGCCTAAATTATCTTAGCATGCAGTGCTGATCTTTGATCTTGAAATAAGCTGATAGATAAAATGCAGTGCATATCTGATGCTTTCATTGACGGGGTCATATGATGCAATTTCTTGTTTTCCTTTCTCTTTAGTGTGTTATGTAGCTGTTTGTGCATTATATAAGATCTGCAGAGTTACAAAGCTCAAAGTCTCAAACCCAAAGAGATATTCTTTGTAAAAGTTAAGGCTCAGCCACAACTTCCTAAAACACTTCGTTCAAACACACCCCCACATCTCTAAGTCAGTATGTGGGGGCAGGGTTTCATAACACCGCCCAATTGTATAAGCAAAGAAAGAAGCCGTAACTTTTATTCTCGCTGTAGTATTGTTGTTGCCGGCGCCGCCATGTCGTGGAGATGCTGTGTTTATCATTGCGAAAGCCAAACTACTTTCCAAAAGAGGGGACAATTAGAAAACAGTGGCTAAGCTTTAGTTACAACACTGTTTCAGAACAGTACAACCCAAATATTCGACTGTGTGCTGCGCGTTTTTCGGAGGACTGTTTGTAGCACCTGGGAGAGCACAGACCATTTCTACGTCTTCGTCATTTCTACGATAACAAATGCAAACTTAACAATCTCAACCCTCTACGGACACCTTGGCAACATAATCGCCATTGGCTAGTACATTTTTTTGTTTACTCACCAGACTGATATACTGTTTATTTATATTAGTGCTGTCAAATCAATTAATCGCGATTAACCACATCCAAAATAAAAGTTTGTGCTTACATAATATGTGTGTGTGTACTGTGTATAATTATTATGTGTATATAAATACACACACATGCATGTCTATATTTAAGAAATGTTTTTTATATTTATATCTAAAATATTTATATATATAATATAAATTATATAAATATATATACAGTATACATGCAAATATTTCTTAAATATATACATGTGTGTGTATTCAAATATACATAATAATTATACACAGTACATACACACATATATATGTAGACAAACTTTTATATATCGCGATTAATCGTTTGACAGCCATAATATATATAATTCAATAGATTCAATGATCTATGATGAAAGTTCTACCGCCAGATCCGGAGATCGGCTGAGTGGATTCGAAAATGGTAAAACTCAACTGTTTAACTCTAGGGGAGTTGGAAAATGAGTGTTCCTTTAAATTTGCATATAGCATGGGAATTGAAGACCGGATTTATACCCTTTTTGCGGAGACACATTTATGTTGCCAAGTGTAAATGGAACTGTTTTAACAAATCAGATAGATAATCCAATTAGTAAAAACGCATAAAGTGACCAGGTGTAATAAGGCCCTATGATTCTAAGTACATAACACATCTGATACCTGAAGTTTTAATATGTGTTTGCAAAACAGTCATAGCCACAGAGCTGGATTTCACAACACCTAGTTTTTATAGGGAAAATTACTTTGCAATTGTCATACAGTTTCTGTTTCTAACAGTAACAAAAATGCATAGCAACGCTAAAAATTTAATATGACACATTTGGTGAGACAGTGTTGTGTGGCATTAATTCGGGCAGTAGAACAGTGTTACTGCTAAATGGACATATGAGTCATCATCACCATATGTATTTCAGGTTTGCATAGTAAGTGTTAATGCACTGGGTGTGTACTAGGCCTGCTTAGTGTAATGGTATAATTCACGTATAGTTTTACATCTTGCTGTGCAGCATCTTCGTTTTTAAAATATGCACTAATTTGTGAGTCACTTCATGCTAAATAGTTAATGTTCATTTCATGAGTTCACACTTATTTCAAATTAAATAGAGTAAAGATTATGCGTGTTTGGCATGCTGTACGGGCTCGGAATTTTGGCCCGAACCCAGAGTACATCCAACCCCCCCCTCCCCTGTGTTGATGTCTAATAAGAGTTTATTAAATCAAAGTGAGGAGATGAGGTGGTGGAGGGATGCTAAAAAACTGTCAACGAATGGAGGTAAATCTGCTGTGTATATATACACCTCTTATCGTTGATTAAATTAAATAACTCCACTCGTGTTTAATTAGGTTTAATTATCTGAATGTGCTCCACTCGTGTGTAATTAGGTTTTATTATCTGAAAGTGCTTCTCTTGAAATTTGTTAATAAAACATCAATTATTCTATTGTGGTGAACAAGTTTAACAGGCTCTGATGTGAACAGGTACATAACAAGGACATGTTATGAAACCAAAACGTGTGCAGGTAAAAATAATGGTACTTAATTGTTTGAGTATATGAGATTAATACTAAAACACCTTGCTTAAGTAATAAGGTATGCAGTGGGGAAAAAAAATCTATGTAATGAAATAATGATGTTGGTGATGGATGCAATTCTGTGAACAGATACAGAGATTAAAATTCTCTCATCATGCAGATCTGTAAAGTAAGCACACTATAATGAGGGTTATGATTTATACAAAACCATTGTTCTTGACGGAGAACAAGATGTTTATTTTCCCAGCAGGCAACAGATTTGCAAATCACTGATCTATTGATAGCTACATATGATCTGATCACATGATCAATGACATTCATTTACTTACATTTGAGATGACGAAGTGCAGAAAATATTTCTTATTTATTTTACAGTATAACACTTGGATACTTCTATGTGAATTATTTAAATTTGTATGCCTACACTTAAAGTGCCCCTATTATGGATTTTTGAAAATTACCTTTCATGTAGTGTGTAAGTGAATGAAAACAAGTTTTAAATCTGAAAGTGCACCATACACTCACCTAAAGGATTATTAGGAACACCATACTAATACTGTGTTTGACCTCCTTTCGCCTTCAGAACTGCCTTAATTCTACGTGGCATTGATTCAACAAGGTGCTGAAAGCATTCTTTAGAAATGTTGGCCCATATTGATAGGATAGCATCTTGCAGTTGATGGAGATTTGTGGGATGCACATCCAGGGCACGAAGCTCCCGTTCCACCACATCCCAAAGATGCTCTATTGGGTTGAGATCTGGTGACTGTGGGGGCCATTTTAGTACAGTGAACTCATTGTCATGTTCAAGAAACCAATTTGAAATGATTCGAGCTTTGTGACATGGTGCATTATCCTGCTGGAAGTAGCCATCAGAGGATGGGTACATGGTGGTCATAAAGGGATGGACATGGTCAGAAACAATGCTCAGGTAGGCCGTGGCATTTAAACGATGCCCAATTGGCACTAAGGGACCTAAAGTGTGCCAAGAAAACATCCCCCACACCATTACACCACCACCACCAGCCTGCACAGTGGTAACAAGGCATGATGGATCCATGTTCTCATTCTGTTTACGCCAAATTCTGAATGTCTCAACAGAAATCGAGACTCATCAGACCAGGCAACATTTTTCCAGTCTTCAACTGTCCAATTTTGGTGAGCTCGTGCAAATTGTAGCCTCTTTTTCCTATTTGTAGTGGAGATGAGTGGTACCCGGTGGGGTCTTCTGCTGTTGTAGCCCATCCGCCTCAAGGTTGTGCGTGTTGTGGCTTCACAAATGCTTTGCTGCATACCTCGGTTGTAACGAGTGGTTATTTCAGTCAAAGTTGCTCTTCTATCAGCTTGAATCAGTCGGCCCATTCTCCTCTGACCTCTAGCATCAACAAGGCATTTTCGCCCACAGGACTGCCGCATACTGGATGTTTTTCCCTTTTCACACCATTCTTTGTAAACTCTAGAAATGGTTGTGCGTGAAAATCCCAGTAACTGAGCAGATTGTGAAATACTCAGACCGGCCCGTCTGGCACCAACAACCATGCCACGCTCAAAATTGCTTAAATCACCTTTCTTTCCCATTCTGACATTCAGTTTGGAGTTCAGGAGATTGTCTTGACCAGGACCACACCCCTAAATGCATTGAAGCAACTGCCATGTGATTGGTTGATTAGATAATTGCATTAATGAGAAATTGAACGGGTGTTCCTAATAATCCTTTAGGTGAGTGTATATAAAGAGTCGACTCTGAATCATTTTTTCAAACGAATCACAAGCCGCTCTGGAGAAAACGGTGATGTCATCCCGCTCTGTTCAATTATCATATAGTGACAAAGCGGGCAGATCAGTAATTTAATGCAGTTTTACAGATGCTAGAAACGTGGCTTTCAAATGACAGATTAATATCACTGAGAAACGTCCTGCTCAAGGTTGGGGTTGAATAAATGGTTCTTCCAATGTTTCATCATCGATTCAGACTCACGCTGGGATTGGTGTAAAATCAACATCATCGTTACTGTCTTTACAGTGTGTACAATCGCTGAGCTGGAGCTCAGTTATGGTAATGGGCATTTGTTTCCGAAATTCTCCGGATTTAGAGAGAATTCATTAGATTCCTTCATCGAGTCGTTAGAATTATTAAACATTGTGGTGACGTGCAATGTATATTATGAGAAAATTAAACAGTTTTTTGACCTTTGATGCATGTAAACCTGTTGTTGGAGACCTCCAAAACTAAATTAGGAAACTTTAAAATAGCATAATAGGGGCACTTTAAGTAAACTTGCACACACCTATAAGCCAACCCACTGATTATACACACCTGCTGTAAATAACACATAGAGATGGGTGTGTTTATATATACAGTTGGAATAGCTTTTATAATAAACGTTGACAGTTTAACAACTCCCTTTTTAATGTTGGAGCAGATTATTATTATTACCCAAAAGTACTACATATTTACAGACTTATCATAATCACTCATCAAAGTGATTAAATTATTATTAAAATTGTTCTTAATGCTAAAGTCAGCACACACATCAACAAAACAACTAAATGAAGGAAATATTCACTGGAAATATTTGTTTTTAAAGGTTTTTATTCTCTCTTTTTTTCATGAGAAGATGAAAAAATGTCAGGCATAAAACATCCTGAGTGCAATCTCTTCTGAGATCATGATGAACAAGTTTACAGTTCAAAGAAACAACCATTTCTTCTTTTTAGTTAACTTTTTAAGTACTTTTTCACTGTTTAACAGTAATGTTGACAACACCATGCACTTGATTGAGTTGAGGACAGTCGAGGGACGCCAGTAGTTTCTGTGTGCCATGCCGCACTGGAATAAATGTCTCCGTCAGGTTCACTGTGGCCAGGCTTGCAATGTCACTGAGAAAAAGAGAATTATTACATACTATAAAAAAACCCTGCTAAAATCATATAGCAACACATATTACACCTCCTAATACAATCGTATTATAACAATAGAAAAATTAACACAATCCAACACAAGCTCCTGGCAATTCATAACTTTTATGTTTTGAAAATTGGTGGCTCGTAAAATAGTTGTTTTCCCATGATATTGGGTTCAATTAATCTTACCCATAGCTAACAATTCTGGCATGCTTCAGTCCCAGACCCTCAATACGGAATATCACATTCTTTAGGACACAAGGCAGTGGATTCTTGAATGTGATTTTGACTGGCACTTCTTGACCCACGACAGCATCGCATACAGGCTGAAAATAAATCACAAGGTTATGTACCATAAAATTTACATTAAGACATTCATGTAAAATCCATGGCCAGTTCCCACCAATAATCATGTAACCCTTATCTTCTAGGCCATCACCAACCCATAGAGAGTTTAAAAGAGAGAACCTGCTAGACTCACAGATACAACCAGATATGGTGTGCGCAGTCTGAAGTGGAACTGAGTGGCCAGAATCTGCTTGGTTTGAGCGACATGTCCAAAGAGATGGAGCTTCAAGGCCGCCTGATCCACTAGGTAGTCCTTATATTCGTCATATCGCAGGGTCCACGGTAGAGTCTGTACTATAGAATGAAAAGAGATAAACAAGTCTCTTTTTAAAACAGTTGCATGCTACATGAATCTGGATACATTTGAAAACAGCGTTTTCGTTTCAAGACCCCACACTAAACGTTGTTTCCATCCACACTAGTGTTTTAAGCGTTCCAAAAGTTTCTTGTCCACATTGAAATTTTTGAAAATACTTAAATCATCTTACTGGGTATGCGTAAAATGTAATAAAAGCTCACTGAGATGATACAGAGAGACCAGACATAATTAAGTTCTCGGCACAATCATTTTAGTAGAGAAATATCCCACCACTAAGAGGTGCGTCCAGGACGCACTCTATCGCCATTCCATGTGTGGTTTACAGCAATTGCGAGTTAATATTCTGTCATCTTTGCAGGAATGTAATGTAAGAATTGTACAAAGTAACATTTATCTTTAGCACACTATGCATGCCATAAATAACCATAAATATCTATCGGTACAATATGTGTCACATGAATAACATTGCTATCCACTTATCCATTTTGGAGAGCATCTTCATAAAGCTCATAAAGTGTGGATGCTGTCTCAGTGTGGATAGAGAGAAAAAGATGTGTTTTCAAATGTATCTATGTAGATGTATCTGCAATCTCTGAAGCTTTTATTATCACTCACCCTCACAGGACTTCAGCTCAATGTTCATTTGGCTCTTCCTCACTAAGGCATTATGGACTCCGGTGTAGTATGTGGCTGCCTCTTGACTGTAGAGGGTAATGGTGCGAGGCGAGTTGCATTTATTCTGCAAAATGATGGAAAGCACAGCATCTTTGCCTACACATGGTCCTTCCCCATGCATGGTGACTTTAACAGTCACATCTTCCGCACAGGGCAATGGATATGTACACTGCTTGGAGCCATGACGAATGGCTGTTTCTACAGCAATACGCTCTTCCTCCGTTCCTGGTAAATGTTAATAAAGTCGACAATTAACTTCAAAGACATTTCCTAAGTGTGACCGTTACCATACTGAGATATGTTCTCACCTTGTGGATGTTTGTAGAGGTGCGTGATATCAAAGCGTTTGTCTGAGCCAACGGCCTTAGTGCTGATGCAGTGACCTACTGCATTTTTCTCAACGTGGACAACACCAAATGTCCCATCACATTTCCGTTGCCAGTAGACTCTATCATTGTTCACCTAAAACATGACATTACATGTTCTAATTACATTACTAATATAGCATAAATTGCATTTATGTGAGAGACAGAACCATTTAAACCATTTATGATGGAATATTAAGGAATTAACGCACTTCTGCGAAAATGAAGGGCACGTCATGCTTCAGGAAGGTCTGTCCACTGCGGATCGCAGCAACAGAGGTGGGGCCGCAGCGGAAGAAGCCCTGGCTGGTCAGCTGAGGAGTGGAATCAAGCACCTGCCAACCTCCAAAACCAGATGGCAGGTCTGAACGAGCCATCCAGGCCTCATTCCACACGTGGTAGTTCCTACACGAAGAGAAGACATTCACTTCATGCACATTCTTTTGGCGACATAAAAAATGTTCATGATACTTACCAGATTGAATCATGGTTCATGTGATCAATCAGCTGAAATTTCTCATCCAAATAGACATCAGTTGTCAAACTAACATCAGTGTCATGAGCAGAACAGAAGTTTGAGACTGGACGAACAGGAATGCCCAAACACCTCAACACTACGAGAAAGAGAAGAAGAATAAGTGCCTTACATCTACAATCACTTTCTCAACCCTTTTTTTCTCCTTGTCCGTTCTGCATGAACTCTTACGTGTGTTGGTGACTCCAGCAAAAGCCAAGCTCTGTCCATATTTGACAGGTATTCCTCCACATTTGTGGTACTGCTTCAGGATGGCACTGCTGCCGCACCAGGATGTAGGAGAAGTTCCATCTCCATAGCAGTTTGACCAGTTACCCACCAACACACCACAGTCTTTGTTGGCAATAACCTGTTAAAGAGAGACCATTGAAAATGTTTTTATGCCTCAAGTTTCATTCAACATCAAATTCAGGATGTTGTGATGAAATGAAGACTCACCATGTCAGACACCACTCTGGAAATGTTAATGGGGCTTCTCCATCCTGAGCAAGGGGTGCAACTCTTCTCCAACACATATAAGCATGCAGCCAAGACTCCCTCCTCAAACTAAGAATCACAGATCAGAGAGGAAAAAAATATCAGGCTTGAGTTTTGTAATACTGTATATGTATGAAAGTTTGGCTCTTACTTGACCAAAGTTCCATGTCCTGCATCCGATCTGCTGTTTAGTTCCATAGTAGATTCTGCCCATGTCATTCAGCACATACTCAACTCTCTCCACCTCTTCATGCAGGTACACACAGTCGTCTAATAAAGTGAGAAGAGAGAGTTGAATTTTAACTGAACAGTTACGGTAAATTTAAAAGTGCTTTCTATTTTTACTCTTTTGCTTAAAAGCTTGTCAGCATATGTGTGTTTGAGTTTCAGATGTGTAATGAAACGTGCACCTTTACACCAGGGGTTGAACAGCATGTAAATGTCATTTTCAGGAACACATGGTGAAGTGAATCTTCCTCCTGCACAGTGAGTCACGACACTGAGTTGGTATCGTCCAACACAAGCAGTCGGAAGAGAGTGCACACACAGTTTGATTCGGTTTTGGTCCTTTTCGACAATTTTTGCCCCCCAGCAGTCTTTCTTGAATTCTTCCACAATTGGAACGATCACATAAGTGCCATCCCGGATGGATGGGATATTACCTGTAAAGCACACAGAAGAACATGAGATTCCAGTGAGGGTAGAAATAATAAACTTTTTTGTCATGTGGTTGTTAAAGAAAGCTGTAACTGACCAAGTATCAGCTCCAGATGAAGTTTGTCTCTATTTGGAATAAAAGCTTGTGTCAGCTCGACCCACATCTGGAAATTCTGTCCTCTACGGATAATGAGGTGATTGCTCTCATAATAATTTGTGTGATGCTCCAGTCGATTTTGTCCTTTTCTGCCTTTAAGGAGGTCAATAGAGCACACCTGCAGCAATGCATCTGAGAACAAGCAAAAGCAGAAAACAATCAAAGATCAGTCCTTAAAATTAGAAATTTAATTCCCACTATGCAGTGCAGTCAGAAGAGTTTATAGTGCTTACCATCACTTCCACATACTTGTATGCCTTTGGAATCATTGCAAGGGTTGATATTGCAAACTGACTGGCTGCATTTCCCTTGCCGCTCTTCCAATTCCAGTTTGGTTCCAGTGCAAATATTTTCACAAGACATGCTTTAAGCTTCAAAGGTGAGAGAGAGAATGGAAAAATTATAGAGCAAAGCTGTCATTTTAGATGGTTAATCATTCAAAATCAATGGCTTCTATAAGTGCTGTATTTTTTTGAAAATGGCAGTCTAATTCTGAGAATTAAAAAAGTAAAGTATAACTTTTGACTAGTATGTTATTCATTTTCTTACCTGATCTTAAAAGATAGATGATAAAATACAGATGCCAGTTTTATAAATGCAATGATTAAGTACTAAATAAAACCAGATCACAAATAAAAATATAATGATGAATGTGTTAATACTTACATTTTAGTAGTTATTGTCCCTGAATGCGACTTGTATCTGTTTATTTACAGAGTAATCAAAATAATTGTTCTCAGAGAGCTTAAATAATAAAGCATGTGAAAGTAGGTCTTGCTGGGATGAACTACTGTTGCTCCAAAAGTGTTTCTCTGCAACACACCGGTATATAATGACCACCTCTCCACCCAAGCTGCCCATAGTGTGTGAAAAAATGTCTTCATGGTGAGTCACACAAGTTTTTTTTTTCCCTTTAAAACAGCCTTTTATCTTATAAAACAACCTTTACTGTAGTATAATTGCTCTAGTTCTGAGCTGTCATAGAAATATCAGACTAAGTAGATAATTATGCAGTATTTTCGCATATAAAGTGAATACAGGTATTGTGGGACACTATTTTGTCAGTGGCATTGTTAAAAAAAAAAAAAAAAAAGATATGAAATGACTATACATTAAATGTCATGTCATAGTTTAGGATAAACTTAATGCTGCTTTTTAGTAATTAAATAATCTAAACATACTGTAATGACTGAGATTAAGTGACCTACTTTTATTCGCCCTATACTGTAGCTGGCCCTTAGCTACTGTTTTCCATAATTTATATTGATCAGATGAAAAGTCTTGAGATTAAAACTTGGTGACTGATATTGCATTTAACCCTCCTGTTACCCTCAAATCTGGGAAAAAATTTTACCCACTGGGGTCAGTTTGACCACAGTTATTTAAACCTCCAGAATATGATTTTTTTATTTTTTTTTACAAAGGTTTATGTCTCAGGTCATGTATGGCTGACAGCATATCTGGTGGGCCCTGGAACCATTTTGATGACAGTAGCAGCACTATGTCTACCCCTTCGTTCAAGTGGGGAGTGGGACCATAATAACGTGAACTACTAGTGGTTCTGGCAGTACTACAGGTATGGTTAGGTTAGAGCCCTAAAACAGAGGGAAGTTGTTTGAATATTATATTGAATATATAAAATTATAGCATGTTATAGTGACCTCAATAAAACAACCAAAGCAAATGTGTGTAAAATTTTTATTTATTTCTTGTGTTTTATACAGCCGCGGGTCACAAAGAAAAAATGTGCTACATGCTACAAAATGTGTACAGGACATTGGAAAAATATCATCATGTTAATTTTATGTTTACAGAGTTGTCCCCATTAAATTAGGAAAAGTCATTCAATCTGAAGCAAAAAATGTGTGTTTTTACAGACGTTAAACAGGGTCAAATTGACCCCAAAGATAATAGGAAGGTTAAATCACATACAAATATTTGTTTATTCTCTTCTTAACAAAAAATATTATTTACCCTACTTGGTAACACTTTACAATAAGGTTGTATTAGTTTACATTAGTTAATGCATTAGTTAACATGAACTAACCATGAACAACATCTCTGTTCAGCATTAGTTAATCTTTGTTAACGGTAACTCACACATATATTAATGCATCTATTCATGTTAACAGTGCAATTAGTTAATGCATAAGTTAACATGAACTAACCATGAACAATGCCTGTAGCTTTACTGTTGTAAGGTTATCTTACTGTACATATTTACATTAGTTTACATAGCAGTTGACACACACCAAGGATGAACTAACTCACCATCTCACTCTAAAGGTAAAAATGCTGTTGTGTACCTTATCAACATTATTCAATAAGCCATTGATTTTGGGCTGTTGGTAAACATAATTCTAAAGTGGGAACCATCTGAACATCAACGGAGGTTGTTCATGTTTATACGCACTTTACTATCATTACTTACATTTTGTGACCCTTATTGTAAAGTGTACACTATATTAACATTACCTGATGTGTTACTAACATTTGTAGACTTATTAACATGACTTACCATTAACAAAGCAGTTATTAATGAAATGTGTGAACCTTATTGTAAAGTGTACACTATATCAACATTAACTGATGTGTTACTAACATTTGTAGACTTTTATTAACATGACTTACCATTAACAAAGCATGTATTAATGGTTTTTGAGAACCTTATTGTAAAGTGTACACTATTTCAACATTAACTGATGTGTTACTAACATTTGTAGACTCTTTATTAACATGACTTTCCATTAACAAAGCATTTATTATTATATACTGCTTTGTAATGAACCTACACATGTTAACACAATGTTAATGTTGAAATAGTGTACACTTGATAATAAGGTTCTCAAAAACCATTAATACATGCTTTGTTTAATAATGTTGATAAGGTACACAACAGCATTTTTACCTTTAGAGTGAGATGGTGAGTTAGTTCATCCTTGGTGTGTGTCAACTTCTATGTAAACTAATGTAAATATGTACAGTAAGATAACCTTACAAAAACAGTAAAGCTACAGGCATTGTTCATGTTTAGTTCATGTTAACTTATGCATTAACTAATGTTAACTAATTGCACTGTTAACGTGAATAGATGCATTAATATATATGTGAGTTAAGATTAACTAATGCTGAACAGAGGTGTTGTTCATGGTTAATTCATGTTAACTAATGTATTAACTAATGTTAATTAATACAAACTTATTGTAAAGTGTTACCCAATAGGTATATGCCAATTATGCAAAATTATGAATATGGACACCAAACTAAAGGAGTTGCTTACTTTGCAAGTTGTGAAACACTTATCATTTGTGTCTCTGAAGGGTGTTTTTAAATTTCAGCTGAGTACTGCCCACTTGAGGGCTTGCGAGCTTCCAGACGGTTTTAAAATGCAGATTAGAATATATTATGTAACAATGCTGTTTTGTATTTTGTTATTTCCTACCAAATATATTAACTTTGAAGGACAAAGCAGAGGCTGTGAGGGACAGACGTACAGTCTTTACAATGGCTCGCACTGTATAAAGTCCTAGATCATGTCATGCTTTATGGAGTTTTTGTCTACTGAATTCTGATTCTGATTGAACAATCCGTTTGTTGTTAAACAACATGGGCTGTATTTACATTGTGGAACGAGGTATCATGTTGCGGTGAAGTACTGTACGGTTTGTTGGGCTAAATTCCAAGCTCAGAGCCCTCAATCCCCTCGGACAGCACGCAAAATACACTTATTATATTCTTTTACTCTATTAGATAATTTTTAAGTGTGAACTCGTGAAAACAAGGGTTCACAGGCCACAGGCTTTTTATCGTAGATTAAATAAAAATATGTATTGCATGAAGAAAAGGCTCAGCACCCAAGGCTCTTTCACCTATTGCCTCAATGGCATATGTCTCAATGTCTTTGGGGCGGATTGCGGAGGTGGATTGCCGCCAACAGCCATTAGGATTGTTTGTGATTTGGTCTTAGTGACTTAGGAGTCATCTTGACTACTCCTAACATTTCACAGATTTAGGAGCTAGTTTTAGCACTAAAATGCTTTGTGAAATACTCTTAGAGCAAAAATGTAGGAGTCCTAAAATTAGGACTGACACACCCATTATTTTTCTCCTAAATCGGAAAGTTAGGAGCTACTTTTAGCCTTAAGATATTTTGTGAATATGGCCCCTGTGCAATCTATTGAACCCTATCTAAAGGGAAAGCTCTTTAAGAGATAATGTTCTTGAAAGGTTAAAACTTTGCTGTGATAAATTGCTATGCCTTAAAATTACTGCTAGATAAGAAGAGATGAAGCACAGAAACAAAAGTCCACAGTCTGACTTTTGTCACAGTCAAAAATCCAATGCTGGTCAATTAATACTGTATTACTATCAACTGTAGCAATATATTTAAAACACACACACACCAATGCGTGCATAAGATTTCCGTAATGGAAAGTTTGACATCAGAGGTGCATCCAAAACTGTCTTCCTAATACTACAGTAAAACTGAATGCAAAGAGGAGGTAAAAACTGCACCAAGAGGAGCAGATAAACTTTTGAAATAAGCTGAACGAGACTGATGTGCCAGCCAACAGTGATGCTATAATATGGTGTTGTTGAACTAAGGAAGCCTAAAAGTGAAAGTGGATATTTGAAAATGTACTTAAAGGGATACTTCACCAATTAGCATTAAGCTTTGTATCAGTAGAAACCCGGTAGTATATTCGAATGGGGACACTTAAATTTCAACTATATTACTGATCTGCCCGCATTGACACTATATCATAATTGAAATTAGCTGATGACATCACCGTTTTCTGTACAGCCGAATCAAATTCTGTTGCATTATTTTCCTGTTAACACTGTGAAGCTGCTTTGAAACAATTGGCATTGTAAAAAGCGCTATATAAATAAAGGTGACTTGACTTGACTTGAATGACCGTGCTTCCCTCCCTCATGTCCCCCTGAGATGAGAGATTTCTGTATTTTGTGTCTGGAAAAAAACTTCAGATGACACAAAAATCGTCATTTAGCGCCATCAGAGGCTTTTTTGGCCAGAAGCTAGAGACTTAAAGCTAGGAGCTAGTTCTGCATGTTTTCAACCTGCCCATAGGGGGTGGGATCTCACTCACAGAATGTACAAATAGTGCCAGCCATTGTTTTTTTGAAGCTAAGCTAACAGACTCTTGCTCTGTGGAGAATAGGGATGTGACGGTGAGGAAATTTTCCCACCGGTTAATCGACGTGTGACAACAGATAAAACCGGTATCACCGGCAGGGGCTTTTCAAATCGCTAATTTTAAACTGAAAGTAAAATGCGCAAGGCCGCTCGGGCATTCATAACGGAGCGGTGCGGAGCAAAGCTAAGCTTAAAGCTTAAAAGTTAAGCTTCCATAGGCATGAACTGAAAACATGCCAGACTGGACACGCACCATGAATGATTGTGCGGCCGTGAATGAATGCTGGGCGGCCGTGCTCATTTTAGTTTCAGTTTAGAATTAGCGCCAATTCGGGGGCGGGTTGCTTATTCTAAATGAAAAACACAACAACAAAACTCACTTAAATAGGCGCTTTTACATTTCGCTTTGAAACCAAATCGTCTGCGATCATCATGTCTGTCAGCTCTTCGCTCTCGTGATGAATGTGATCTGACTCCTGCTGCGTTTGTGCTGCGACTCTCGTTCGGCTCACACTGTATTGAGCAGACACGTTCAGTTTTTAATTGTAGTGTCTGTTCTCTAACTGAACTAAATTATTTTATTACTATAAAAATTAAAAAGACGGTTGGGGCGGTGCCGTGGTGGGCAAGTAATGTAACCAGTAGGCATGGCTTGGGAGTGGCCTCGTAGGGCAGCGAAGCAAGTGCATTCTGCGAGTTGTTGTCTTTTATTCACATAAGCCAAAAATAAATTTTCTGGCTTTTCTCAGTCTAGAAGGCACCAACTTCTAAAATAATTTTATATTTCTACTACATAAATGACCCAATTTAAATACACATTTATCTATCCAGCCGGTGAAATATCCCTTAAAGCACGTAATTCCTCACAATAATTAAGAGATTTGAATCTCTGAGATGTGATTTAAAATGACACCAGATCATAGCATGAAAATTCTTCTAGTTTCTGTGATGTACCAAAGTAGAAAGGAGGAGAAAATGTCCGAACCTTTCCAAATGCATGTTTACGCTGTCCAGCACAAATCCAGTGACCATCAACACTGTTCTGTGTGTTTCCAGCTGTCATTGATGTTTAATATTGATGGACTGGGATGGCAGCATGCCAGAATGATTAATTATGGGTAAGACTGCACTAAAGATTAATAATAACTGTCTGCTATTATAATACATTAGAGTCAGTTAAGAGATTATACAATGCCTTACAGCAGACAATCCTTTCAGAGCAACCCTGTTTTTCAAAAGTACAGTGTTGAAAGCTTATTAAGCACTCCTTGAGAGTTTTGCACTTGCAACTTTTCTTCATCTACTGTGCCACACCTCCCCATATTATATTAATTTAACTGACTGAACTAAATTATGGACGTCTGATAAACACAATGGAATGGGAGATGCTTTGTGTGTTGCTGTGTAATTTTAGTGGTTATACAATAGTCATCTCATTCTTTCTCACTGTTTTTCAGTGACATTTCAAGCCTGAGCACAGTGAGCCTGACATTTATTTCCAAAATGGCCCTTGAACTCGTATCAATGTACTCGTAGATAGATAGATAGATAGATAGATAGATAGAATGGCGGATGGATGGAATGAATACTGGCCGTTTTATTGTTTTCAGTCAAGTCTGACCAGAATTACTAGATAGACTAAAATTATGTCATATCAATTTGCTAAAGCTCTAGTAGAGTCATGTTCTAGTAATCATTTGCAATTGCTAAGGTATGGATGTTTGTAGGTCATTTTGACTTAATTGGTCTTATTAAAGGCTGTTTCTCCTCATTTTCTCAGGCGCCTTCTGGGTGGAGCATGAGCTTCAGGTTGGGGATGGTGAACATATTAGACACAAACATACTGATTTGAAGTTATGACATCAGATTCCTTACTTCCACTCTTCCTTTATCAGTGCAGGGGCCGCTGTTTGTGTTCATGGGGTCTGGAGCAACACTTCACCCTGTCAGTAAAAAGGGAAAAAAAAGAGAATAAAACATGGAAATTAAACACAGCATATTCATTTACAAATTCTCTTGTGAATTTTCATTCTCCCCTTTACAATTTTATGAGTCGTTCTATTTAATAACTTACTAAAAGTCGTACATCAAAGAGTCATCCTTGTTCTGACGATCATCAGAGATAAATGTAAGTAATTGATATTAACTGTAATGCAATTTAACTTCATATAATCATGCAATATTACTGTATGTGTCAGAGCCAATTTTGCCTTAAAATCCCTTACCTAATCTCTTTATTGAAGGGAGTTTCATTCCTTCAAATGTACGTAAAGGAAATGATTTTATTCTTTAAGATATAGGAATAAATATATTCCTCAGTTTTATGACCAATGTCATCGTCTTAAATGAACAGACCTGCTCTGTCATGAAAATTACAGTAAAAGGACACTGCCTAGATTAAAATTTCAGAACAATTAAACTAAGATGTTAATTTGTCCCATTAATTCTCTACAACAGACCATTAAAATGAGCATGCGTGACTCAAAATCCTTTGATCCCTTGCTAAGGGGACAATTCTTCACACTCTTTTGCTATAAGCTGTGGATGGGGTGGAGATCGAGATGAAGTATAAAAATCCCATCTACAGTGGAGACGAACATCAGTGCGATCAACGAGCTGGTTAAAACAGAACTCACTGTTCACTTGCTTCAGTAAATCAAGTTCTCGGTTCAGTTTCTCTTTAACAAGGACAAGGACTAAAACATGTAAGTAAACAGCTTTGACATTGTTTGAAACTTATTATCTGGTTTTATTGTGCACAGATATTGCTATTAGAAAACTAGAATGATCTAGATTTCATAGGATGTTTTTATCAAGAGTTCTTTAGCAGATTATTATTTCTGAAGTCTTTCTTTTTCTGGTTTGATTACGCAAGGAATTAAAAAATATTGGTCTAATAATTTCGAAAACAGCCAAATGAACAGATCTAAAAACATCCAAGAGACCTTATTTACGAATTATTAACCATCGAATGACCAATTACTTTTCATACTAATGCATCTCTTTTTTTGTCTTTTTTGCCAGTATGCCTTTTGTGTACAACCCATACAAAAACCTCTGCACCGTCGGCCGTTTCCCAGTCGTTAAACTGCAAGCGGATGACTGCAGGAAATCAACATGCTACACACCGGCTCATCCTAATCCTTGCGTTAACCCTTGCGCAAACACTTGTGTCAAACTTAATGTTAACCCTTGTGCCAACCCTTGCGCTAAAACTTATGTAAACCCTTGTGCAAATCCTTGTGCAAACCCTTGCTCTGTCCCTTATCCTTACCCATACTTCAACCCTAATATGAACCCATGCGTCAACCCTTGTGTTAACCCATGTGTTAACCCTTGTGATACTCCATACACTAATCCTTGCAACTATGTCACTCCATGCCATGATTATGAGACTAAGGAAGTTGTCATCAAGGAGTGCATGGATGATTGCACAATCAAGCGAGTCTGTGGAAATGAGGGTAAGATCATAGATCTTTGTCCTGCAATGCATGATGGGAAATGTGTTATTGTAATAACTCAATGAAGGATCTGTTTGATATTTAATGGCTTGTCTTCTGCTTTATAGTTTTCTCAGAAGCTGTCCTCCGGGTGAGTAAAGTCGATCTTCTCAAGTGCAGGACCGGACAGAATCGTCAGGAGCATCACACACACTGTTTCCCTGATGATCACCTCATCATCCGCAGAGGACAGTGTTTCAATATGTGGGTTGATCTGTGCCGTCCTTTCAATCCCAGCTGTGACAAACTTCACCTGGAGCTGAAACTAGGTTAGTTACTGTATGGCCCGCACATGCAAGAGGACATGCAGATACAGTATAGAGGAGAAACTTACACTTCTACCCTCACTAGAATCTCATGTTCTTCTGTGTGCTTTACAGGTAATATCCCATCCATCCGGGATGGCACTTATGTGATCGTTCCAATTGTGGAAGAATTCAAGAAAGACTGCTGGGGGGCAAAGATTGTCGAAAAGGGCCAAAACCGAATCAAACTGTGTGTGCACTCTCTTCCGACTGCTTGTGTTGGACGATACCAACTCAGTGTCGTGACTCACTGTGCAGGAGGAAGATTCACTTCACCATGTGTTCCTGAAAATGACATTTACATGCTGTTCAACCCCTGGTGTAAAGGTACGGGTTTGAGTACACTTTAAAATAACATACAAAACCTGATTATATGAAGATTAAATTGAATGTGGAAAGAAAGCTCGATTAAGCTTTATGAAGCTTAAAGTACAATTTTCTCTGTTCTTAGACGACTGTGTGTACCTGCATGAAGAGACGGAGAGAGTTGAGTATGTGCTGAATGACATGGGCAAAATCTACTATGGAACTAAACAGCAGATCGGATGCAGGACATGGAACTTTGGTCAAGTAAGAGCCAAACTTTTATTCATATATTACTAGAGTTTACCACATATCAGACCGCTGTGAATCCAATTGATTTCAATGGGGATGTTGGGAAAAATCCGTCCTGCAAATTATTTTCAACATTTTGGTTTAGCCTTTAAAAGTTACAAAAGTATCTCTTTAAAATGATTATTAAACATTAGCGTAATATATTCCACAGGGTTTAATACACATCTATAATAAAACCAGATTGCTCTCATAAAGACTTGAAAACAGACTTGCAACCTACGTAGTACGATTCACGAACCTATGACTCTTTAAATTCTTTAAAATAACCGATCAAAAGACTCGGGGCTAATCGTTTTGAATAATTTCAGCGAATTCTTCCCTGAATCTGTTAGTGCGGTTGAGCTTTTTATTTGTGTCTGTTAGGTTTGTAATTGGATTTAAATCAAAGTAATTACACAATGAAACAGTTTTTAAATTATGTATGATTCAGTGTAGTTTGTGAGCCCTGCTGTACATGTTTTTTTAATTTATCATAATATCAAATCTCCTCACTCTGCCGTCTGATTCTTAGTTTGAGGAGGGAGTCTTGGCTGCATGCTTATATGTGTTGGAGAAGAGTTGCACCCCTTGCTCAGGATGGAGAAGCCCCATTAACATTTCCAGAGTGGTGTCTGACATGGTGAGTCTTCATTTTTTTTCTTAACAACATCCTGAATTTGATGTTGAATGAAACTTGAGGCATAAAAACATTTTCAATGGTCTCTCTTTAACAGGTTATTGCCAACAAAGACTGTGGTGTGTTGGTGGGTAACTGGTCAAACTGCTATGGAGATGGAACTTCTCCTACATCCTGGTGCGGCAGCAGTGCCATCCTGAAGCAGTACCACAAATGTGGAGGAATACCTGTCAAATATGGACAGAGCTTGGCTTTTGCTGGAGTCACCAACACACGTAAGAGTTCATGCAGAATGGACAAGGAGAAAAAAAGGGTTGAGAAAGTGATTGTAGATGTAAGGCACTTATTCTTCTTCGGTTTCTTTCTTGTAGTGTTGAGGTGTTTGGGCATTCCTGTTCGTCCAGTCTCAAACTTCTGTTCTGCTCATGACACTGATGTTAGTTTGACAACTGATGTCTATTTGGATGAGAAATTTCAGCTGATTGATCACATGAACCGTGATTCAATCTGGTAAGTATCATGAACATTTGTGGTGTCGCCAAAAGAATGTGCATGAAGTGAATGTCCTCTCTTCGTGTAGGAACTACCACGTGTGGAATGAGGCCTGGATGGCTCGTTCAGACCTGCCATCTGGTTTGGGAGGTTGGCAGGTGCTTGATTCCACTCCTCAGCTGACCAGCCAGGGCTTCTTCCGCTGCGGCCCCACCTCTGTTGCTGCGATCCGCAGTGGACAGACCTTCCTGAAGCATGACGTGCCCTACATTTTCGCAGAAGTGCGTTAATTCCTTCAATTTAGCATTCTGTCAGTGTTTTACTTATAATGACTAATGATTCCTGCTGTGTCTCTAGGTGAACAATGATAAAGTTTACTGGAAACGGAAATGTGATGGGACATTTGGTGTTGTCCACGTTGAGAAGGATGTAGTAGGTCACTGCATCAGCACCAAGGCCGTCGGCTCAGATCAACGTGTAGATATCACAAACCTCTACAAACACCCACTGGGTAAGAATTCAAACATATGCCACGAAATACTTACATTTGAACTGGTAAGTGATGTGGTGCAACCCATGCTCCAGACACATTAAGCCATGGTGCTTATGAGGATGAAGTTTGAGTCAATAACGCTCCCTACCATGTCTTTCTCATAAAGAGGTGAAAGGCGAAAAAAGAAACACCTTGATAGTAAAAGTGGATCAATCATTTTAATTGTACTTTCGCCTCCTCCTGCTTTCATTAATCAGGTTCATCTGAGAAGTGCGCTGCTTTGGAAACAGCCCTTCGTCATGGCTGCAGGAGAGGCACATACCCACTGCCCTGCGCTGAGGATGTTGTCTGTGAAGTCAGCCTGAAGGGTGATGGACCGTGTGTGGGAAAAGATGCCGTGCTTTGCATCAATCTAAAAAACAAATGCAGCTCACCTCGTAGCGTCACCCTCCACAGCCATGCAGCAGCCATTTACTACACTGGAGTCAGGAAGACCTTCCTGAAGAGAGACCAGACATGCATTGAGCTCAAGCCCTCTGAATGTGAGAAATGATTAAGTTTGAGTTGCAATGCATGAGACCACACAGTTACTAGTGCGGCTTATGTGTAAAGTTAATCTGTTAGTTATTTAAAATAGACACTTGTAATGAAAGCATGAATATTTATAGGCAAACCTATGGAATGGACCCTGAGTTATGACGAGTATAAGGAGCACCTGGTGGATCACGCCCCGCTGATGCTCAACCTCTTTGGACACGTCGCTCAGACTAAGCAGATTCTGGCCACCCAGTACAGCTTCAGACTGCGCACTCCAGATCTGGTTGTCACTGTGAGTTAAAGTATTTAACTTATTCTGATGATCAGTTGAAACAGTTTAGTGCTGAATTGTGTCTTGTATGTGGTTCTTCTCAGCCTGCTTGTGATGCTGTCCTGGGTCAAGAAGTGCCAGTCAAAATCACCTTCCAGAATCCACTGCCTTGTGTCCTGAAGAACACTGTATTCCGCTTTGTGGGACTTGGACTGAAGCATGCCAGAGTTGTTAACTATGGGTAAGACACTAGAATATTTAAAATTTTCACTGAATTATATAAAGTTGATTGAGTTGATTCAGTTGGTGATCATTTAATTGAGAGAAAAAAAGACATTAAAATATTAAAATTATAGTTATATTAAATAATATTGTGTTATTTAAAATAATTAAAATATAAAAGATATATAGTAATAATAGTGTGTTTCTGTAGCTTGTTACTATTAAATCTAAAAAGTAATTTTTTTGAATATATTAAATATAAATATAAATTATAGTAATATAAAATTGTGTCGCTACAGTTTGTGAAAATTTAATCTAACAAAATTATTATATTAAAAATAATTATTCATATAAATTAGATATTAAATAATAATGTGTTGCTATATAGTTAATTATTTAATCTAAAAACTGAAATAAAAATAATACAAATATATTTATAAATGATAGTTATATTAAATTATAGTATGTTTTTCTACAGTTTACCATTTAAGTTAAAAAATGTTCTTTAAAAAAACTATTAAAATATAAATATATAAATTATAGTAATATATTTGTCGCAAATATATATTAGTTATATTACAGTTTGTGAATACTTAATCGGAAAAAAAATAATTCACATATAAATTATAGTTATATTAAATAATATTGTGTTGCTAAAGATCTTATTTAATCTAAAAAATATAAATATATAAATTCTAGTAATATAAAATTGTGTTTAACAAAAATAATTATTAAAAAAGAGAATTAAAATATAAATTGGATATATTACATAATGTGTTGCTATATAGTTAATTATTTAATCTAAAAAAAATATAAATATATAAATGATAGTTATATTACATAATAGTATGTTTTTCTACAGTTTATCATTTATGATGAAAAAGTATTCTTTAATTTATTATATTATGTCACAATACAGTTTGTGAATACTTAATATAACAAAAAAATTATTGAAATATAATAATACTACATTTTCGTTCTGTTTTCTTCCTCAGTGACATTGCAGGACATGCCACCGTGTGCCTGACTGAGAAATTTATTCCCAAGTGTCACGGCCCACATAAACTTCTGGCCTCATTCGACTGTCCTCAGCTCACTCAGGTGCATGGATTCACCAACATTGTGGTCAAACAGCACTGCTAAACCAATCGAATAACCCAAAGAAAACAAACGTCAAGGCTCCACTGAATAGAAAGCTCTCACATTAAATGGAATTAAATTTCACTTTACCTACCATCTGTAAACATTAAACTTCTCATGATGCATTTAATCGCGACCTAGGATGGTATTGTCATCTCATCTTAAATGATATTTTCCTCTCTTTTGAAGTAGTATTTTGGTGGCATTTATGGGCTTTACCTAGTTTTCAAATGCTATACTGAATAATCACTTCTCATAATCAAGTTTATTTTTACTTTTAATTTTTGATTGTTTTTTTCCTCATTCTTATGAAAACTCAAATAATTGTTTCATGGTGTTGGTTACTCTGTCCTGTGTAGCTTCAGCTTCAAATAAAATATTCCCAGCATACTAAACTGTGTCTGTTTGTCATGCATCTATTAAAATGAGGCTTTATTCCTCGTCATTCAAAATAAGTAATACATTCTTGACTTATATCCTTTCCAGAACAAGTAATTTTATATTCACATAAATCCAGACTTTTGCAGACTGCTTGTCATCACTGGTTTCTAAAACCTCAAAAACATTGATATAGAGCATTGCTTCGCTGGTAATAAAAAGATAATATAAAACACATGTCAAGTCAAATAATCAAAAGAAAACAGAACTGATACTACATTTAGTGTTAAAATATATATATATATATAAAATGGTCTGACATCTGAATCTACCATCCAGTAACAGCTGATTAAGTCCATCCAGTTATCCAGGCGAAAGAAACGCATTCAGTGCATTGTACTGAATCCCTGAGAAATACACGGCAGTCTTGGTCTGATTCTGAATAAGCATCTATTCTGCACAAACACATCTGAATCCAGTTCAGATCACGTTTTTAGAAAGATTAAACGAACTTTGAGCATCTCCTCATGCAAAAATCTTCATGTTAAGCGAGAAGGGAAAACATCTTGTAGGGTCTGATTTTCAACAAGGCATTGATTCATGAGCACGACTTCGGCGAGAGTGCAAGGTCCCGAAACAGTACACTGGCTTCAGAAAGAGCAGATCAGTCAGGATTGGTCTGAAGGGGTCTTGTGTCTGACGGTAATATGACTCGCTGCTCATCTATCCGTTTGGCCTGGGAGCGAAGGATGAGGCTGAAGAAGTCGTCGTCTGGGACTGTGGGGCCTCTGGTGGGAGGAGGAGGAGGAGCACACCTCTGATCATCCAGTCTGGATCCCTGTGCAAGTCAAAAACAGACACTGAACATACGCCTTCAAAAGGATGTGATATGTAATATTTAAAGAGGATCTATTACGCTTTTTTACATTTTCAGCTCTCTTCAGTGTGTAATGTTGATGTTTGAAAAAGGTCAAAGCACAAAGTCACTCCAAAGTGTTCTCTATATCAGTTTTCTTCCAGGAACGAACGCATCACAATATTCCTCATTTAAATAATTCCTGCCAAAGGCATATGCGAAATATGGGCGGCCCTGGTTGAGTTAGTTAGTAGTGTGTTAAAACTCGCGGTTATGGCAAGGGGTGTGACATTTCCCAACACGCTTCAAGCGCTTGACCAATCACAACACACTGATCCAGCTGACCAATCAGAGCACATTGCGCTTTTTGGAAAGAGGGGCTTCATAGAGACAGGTGCTGTGTCCGAAATCGCCCCCTGTACCCTTAAATAGGGATTTGTAGTGGTGTCCGAAACCATAGTGGACGTGCACTCATTCAATCCCACAATGCACCATAATAGTGTACAACTGATGTACACCATAGACTGTAAAAAAATATGGACGTAGTGTCCGTAACGTCACCCATAGGTTTCTGAAGAGAGTTTTTGAAGCGTTAAGTTGGCCGTTGCCATCTTGGCAGCGCGTCACTCCCGGATAACTGACAATGGGCAAAGAGGCGGGACGTGGGTGGAGCTGAGGTGATGTGATGACTAACAGACAGCAGACAAATGACAACCCACCTGTCACTCAAAATGGCCACGCCCTTAATTATGCAGAACTTTAAGGCTTTATATAATGTAAACGAATAAGTTATAAATAAAAAAAAAATCACCCCCCTCACAATTGTCATGAAGGGCAAAATTAGCCCAAAAGACCAAAACCACTCAATGACTGCAGAATACCCATAATGCACTGTGAGGGTCGAACTAAATGAATCATCCATCCATTAATTTTTCAAACCGCTGGTCAAATGTGGGTACAGCGTAATATCATACAGGTATAAATTACTTTTAATTGATTATTAAATTGTTTAATTAAGGTTTATGCATAGCTTCCATGACAGAGTTTTATTATTACTGGAGCTGCCAGTTTGCTCAGTCAAATGATTATTAAACACCAAGCACAAACTATGCAAAAGCAGCAGCCCTTCCGGCACACTCCGACTACATTAGTGGATTAATATAGAGAATAGTGAATGAGGGTATAGGGGGTGATTTCGGACACAGCCTGGGAAGAGAGAAGCTGCAATAATGGAAATATGTGAAAAAGAATGTGTTTTTTGAACATTCAAGCATGAACCCTATTCTAGTAGAGCCCAAAAACAAAATCAAGACTTTGTAAAAGGGCATAATATGGCCTCTTTAATGATGCAGCCTAATAATAAACATCATCAACCTGGCACTTAATCAGCATGTCGAAGAAGTCTTCATCTGGTTCTTTGCCATCGGCCGTGGCCATGAGTTTGCTGAGAACATCCTGGCTGTGGCGCTGGTCCAGCCGGAGACCCGGAAGATTGCTCACACTGACCCGCTGCTCGTCCAGCCGACGGCTCTGCGAGCTGGCCAGCAGGTCTAGAAAATGGCCAGGCTGTGCCGAGGCCTCCTCTTCGGACGCGGAAGTAGCTGAAGGTTAAAAACAGTACAGTGTAGCCCAATTAAATTCTGCTTATAGCACACTACCGTTCAAAAGTTGGGGTCAGTAAGATATATATATATTTTTTTATAAATTATTAATTATTCAGCAAGGACACATTAAATTGATCAAAAGTGACAGTAAAAGTTTATAATTTTACAACACATTTCTATTTCAAATAAATGCTTCAAATCAATGAATCCAGAAAAAAAATGCATCACGGTTTCCACAAAAATATCATCATAGAATGATTTCTGAAGGATCATGTGAGACTGAAGACTGGAGTAATGGTGCTGAAAATACAGCTTTGATCACAGGAATAATTATATATATATATATTTAAATATATGAAAATAGAAAACAGTTATTTTAAATTGTAATAATATTTCACAATATTTCTGTCTTTACTTTATTTTTGATCAAATAAATGCAGCCTTGTTGAGCAGAAGAGACAAAAATATTTTTTAGATATTCCCAACCACAAACTTTTGAAAGGTGTATATATATATATATATATATATATATATATATATATATATATATATATATATATATATATATATATATATATACACCTTTCAAAAGTTTGTGGTTGGGAATATCTAAAAAATATTTTTGTCTCTTAAAAAAGGAATTTTACACTTTTTAATCATGGTATCTTGATATATTTCTAAAGGTTAACGCCATGTCCTAACCAGGCATTATGCTCAAAACTGACAAGCAATTCCTTCCAAATTCCCACTTCATTTAACTGTACATTAAACATCAATTTTCTTCAGATTGGCTGCGATTTTCTCGTGCGGCACAGTAGTTTAGTAATCAATGTGGACAAACAAATTGCTTGTCACTATATACACTGCTATAATTGTTACACACTAAAGGTGCGTTCCCACTGAAAGTCTGTTTTGCATAACATAAAATAACTTAAAATAAATTATTTTCTTTAGGCTTTAAATTGCTTTCAGTGTGAATGCATCTTAAGTGATTTTATTGCACATTCATATAGTACAAGTATAGTCTGCACAGGTCAGTACAGTCAGGGAGGAAGGTTCGACTCACGTTTCCTCAAGGCTACGGACGGAGTTTCACGGGGAAAGGAAGGGGCAGGAACACGGCTTATGCCATCCTCTAATGAGCACCTTTGATCATCCATACGGCTGCCTTGGAAGCGGCTTAGAAGGTCAAAAAAGTTGTCGTCACCCAGAGTGTCTGGAGTGTACTGTGGAAAATCCCCATTCAAGGAAGTTATAATTAAAACAATAAATAGTACAATTCATCATTTAAAAACTGCAAAACTCAAAAAGCCAGCAACATTTAGAAAATTTGCATGCACTCTTTAAAATCTAAATTATAAAATTGATTGGATAATGCAGTATTCCAGCCTCTCTTTTCAGACTGTTACCAATGTGTTTTGAGACCCAACACTGCTAATTAAAGTCACCATGAAATCAATAACTGACTATGTGTATTTAATGGAATATTGCAGTATTTATTATAAATTTAGATTTAAATTTATCCATGCACATCTTTTTTTTTAATTCATGTGCCCTTATAATCAAAATAACTTCCCCTCCCTCTTGCAGCGACATCTCTTTTCTTCTCTGATGACGTGTTTACTGGCGAGAGGGCAGGGCAACCTGTCACTCACATGAGATCCACCAATAGCAAACCATCCAATCAATTTCACTCAGATATATACACCGATCAGTTAATATTGCTAATATTGTGTTGGTCCTGCTTTTGCTGCCAAAACAGCCCTGACCCGTCGAGGCATGGACTCCATTAGACCTCTGGCACCAAGATGTTAGCAGCAGATCCTTTAAGTCCTGTAAGTTGCGATGTGGGGCCTCCATGGATCGGACTTGTTTGTTCAGCACATCCCACAGATGCTCGATTGGATTGAGATCTGGGGAATTTGGAGGCCAATTCAACACCTCAAACTTGTTGTTGTGCTCCTCAAACCATTCCTGAACCATTTTTGCTTTGTGGCAGGGCGCATTATCCTGCTGAAAGAGGCCACAGCCACCTGGGAATAACGTTTCCATGAAAGGGTGTACATGGTCTGCAACAATGCTTAGGTAGGTGGTACATGTCAAAGTAACAACCACATGGATGGCAGGACCCAAGGTTTCCCAGCAGAACATTGCCCAAAGCATCACACTGCCTCCGCCGGCTTGCATTCTTCCCATAGTGCATCCTGGTGCCATGTGTTCCCCAGGTAAGCGACGCACACACACACGGCCATCCACGTGATGTAAAAGAAAACGTGATTCATCCGACCAGGCCACCTTCTTCCATTGCTCTGTGGTCCAGTTCTGATGCTCACGTGCCCACTGTTGGTGCTGACACCTTTCTATCAGAACCAGCATTAACTTCTTGAGCAATTTGAGCTACAGTAGCTCGTCTGTTTGATCGAACCACACAGGCCAGCCTTCGCTCCCCACGTGCATCAATGAGCCTTGGCCGCCCATGACCCTGTCGCCGGTTCACCACTGTTCCTTTTCTTTAGACCACTTTTGATAGATACTGACCACTGCAGACCGGGAACACCCCACAAGAGCTGCAGTTTTGGAGATGCTCTGACCCAGTCGTCTAGCCATCACAATTTGGCCCTTGTCAAACTCGCTCAAATCCTTACGCTTGCCCATTTTTCCTGCTTCTAACACATCAACTTTGAGGACAAAATGTTCACTTGCTGCCTAATATATCCCACCCACTAACAGGTGCCGTGATGAAGAGATAATCAGTGTTATTCACTTCACCTGTCAGTGGTCATAATGTTATGCCTGATTGGTGTATGTCACAATACAGAAGAAAAGACTATCACAACTATCACAATGTCATGCTGACTTTAAAGGGGTCTTTAAGGTACCTGTGTGTCCAGAGGGGCTGAAGTTGTGCTGCTGCTGCTTTGGTTCTCAGTAGGTGGACTGGAGTTTGAACCATTCAACCTGTGCTTTTTGCTCCTGAAGCGATTGATGAAGAAAAGTTTGGAAGATGTCTTGGCTATGGATGTTTTGGACGTTGGTGAGGGAGTTTTCTGAGGGGTAGTAGTCTCCTCACAGGCCTGCCCCTGGGTATATGAAGCATAAAGACTTTATAGACACACTTTTGTCGATATGCAAAACATTAACACTGTGAAATGTAAGTGACAAAATGTATATGTGATGCATGCAAGTCCTAGGGCCTGGTATTAGGATGTGTTTTGGTTGATCGGATCACTAGTGGGCGACGCTAAATACAGGTGTAAACGGGGTCTAAAACGATTTGAGCTTGTCCACTTTTGACCACTTCCAGAGGTAGTTGAAAACACATTAGACTGGATTGCTTTCGTTGTGTAAACGCTCATGTGGCCTACTCTCCACCTACTGACCTAATGCGTAAACATTATGGGAAGCACGCTAGACAGGCAGGACAATGTTCTCACACCATTCCTGATTTCTAACACACACTCTCCCTGTGTTTGGCAGGTCTTGTGGCTGTCAGAGCAGAAATGAAAGCTGCTGCTCTCTGTATGTTTTTCCGTCGTCTCTGGGCGCGTTCATATGTAAATTGTGCAAGATTATTTTGTCTATTAGATTGAAAGATCTGAAAAAGCCCATACATTTACCCCTCATAGACCCTCCCCTCAAAGAAATCAGGACAGAAGTGGTTGAAAGTGGACAAAAGAGACGTATGTGTCTCCCTCGTCTACTTGTGATCCGATCGATCAAAACTCATCTTAATACCAGTGTATTAAGAGTTTACTTTAGGCAAATTCACACAGAGAATTAATTCAATCAAAAGCACTCTGGTCATTCAGTTATTTTAATGCAAGACGCAACCCATCTAACAATATAGATTTTCCCCAATTCTTATTACTGAAATGGGAACAAAAATAGCATGCATGGTCTAATGTCATGGAAATGGAAATCTCTAATCAAAATGTAATAAATAACTTGCTGCTCTTCTGAATCGTTCACAATAAAATCAAGAATGTGCATTAAGAAAAGAAATCTTGTCAATGTTGATGTTAAATGAAAAGTGTTTTTACATCATAAAAGTGCATGTTGTACAACTATAATTGTATAACAGTAATTCGAATCACAAAAAACTTTTAAGTAATGAGAATAAGGGATGAATATGACATGAAAATTAATTTATGATTTACAAATCTCAATAAAATTATCTTTATTTTCTTCTTTTGTAAAATATAATTTCTTATTTTTCTTGCTTTTATTTTGATTTTTGGCTTAGTTTTTTCTTTATATTTTTCTTTTCTTTGAAGCTAAATATACTAATTTCTTAAAATAAAACTAATATATACATATACATATACATACATATATACATACATATACACACATGCACTTTTATGATGTAAAAACACTTTTCATTTAACATCAACATTGACAAGATTTCTTTTCTTAATGCACATTCTTGATTTTATTGTGAACGATTCAAAAGAGCAGCAAGTTATTTATTACATTTTGATTAGAGATTTCCATTTCCATGACATTAGACCATGCATGCTATTATTATTATTTTTATTTTTTTTGTTAATCTCACTACATGTCTAGTCATCGATCCCAATCCCTAGTCTTTAGTTTTGTGTATATGATGTTTTGAACATGTTTAATGTCTCACCGTATTTTTGTCAGAGGTCAGTTTCATGAGCTCCATGTTCTCCATGCTGCGTCTGCGGCTTCCTCTGGATCTTCCATCTACACAAAAAAAAACAAGGATATGATTCTCATTCTTTGCAGATCAGTTGTGCTAAGAGGATCTATTGCTTATAGCTGAGAGTACATACAGCTGTATGATGTCAGCATCCCAATTTACTAATATTGTTGATGCCAAGCATATTAAAGTTGCACAGTCATTTTAGATGTTTAAAATGTTTTAATGGTTAATGTAAATTATTTTATGTAAAAAGTAAACCATGATCCAAAAAATTAAAAGGAGGATGATTAAGTGATTTTTTCCAGTTTGAACATATTTAACCAAAATGTACATCTTTTAACCAGTAGATGGCACTATCACCAAAACTATAGTACTCTCGAAGGACGGTACCAACAACAAAATTTTAACATGCTAAATACCTGAAAAAAATTTGTTTGAATATTTAGGGAATGAAATTAAAATATTTGAACACTTTTAATGCAATTCTTTTAATCAGATTTTTTTAGTTATTTGATCATTTTCAATATTCTGAGATGGCTTAAATGGATGGGGTTTTTTTCAATATATATTTTTTCTCAGAATTTTATTTTTTATTATTGCTTTGTGGTTTGTAAATTTTTAAGCGTTTCACTATCACATCCTTCTCCAAATATTGTTTTTCCTCCCACTCTGTATGCATCATAAAAAACGTATAGAGAAAAAAAAACTGTGTATGACTGTGTATTTTATAGGATGGTTGGTTTGAATGTTTGAGGAGAGTTGTGTGTGCTGTTACCAGGCGAACTGCTGTCACCGGACGGACTCTCGATGAAGGCAGAGGTGTTAGTGTTTGAACTGTTTTGCTTCAGACCCAAAACTAACTGCAGGTCAGATACGTTCATTCTAGCCGTCAGCTCGCCACTGCGGTCTCCAATCTGAGGAGTGCACACACATACAGGAAGGAACAAACATTACTGGAAGTGCTAGTCCTGAAAACACACACTGTGGGGGAGAATCTCATGAAGCCTGTTGGAGTTGGACTCACATTTCACCCCACAATCAAAAGAAAGAAAGACATTTTATTTTGCTTTGCACTCACATAATTTTTATGACACTTAAGCAGGAACATTTGTCGTCGTCGTCTTTTCTGCATTTCTCCTCTGTTCTAGCTTGTTTCCTAATCTAGCTTTCTTATAAAGCTGCCACTGTCTCTGATGAATATTTACAGTTCTGTGATCAATTGTTTATGTTCCTCTATTGTAAGTTGTAAGATGCAAATACATCTGCATAAACACATAAATGTCAATATATTTCCCCCCATTCTAATTACAGAGATGGAGGAAAAAAATATCCAATGTCACATCAGCAGAACAGGAAAGTCTTTTTTACATCACAAAAGTGCATGTTGAACAAAACTATTATTTATTTATTTATAATTAAAAAAAAGTATTGAGTTACTGTAATTAGAAGCACAGCAATTGAGAATAATTGGAATTTAGGTACTGATAATGATCTTAATTGTCATAAAAATAATGTCATGAAAAATGTTACTAAAACTAAAACCATGAAAAAATCTTGTTCATTACTTAAAATAAAATAACCAATAACTGAAATAAATTTATACTTAATAAATCTTAAAAAGTGTACTTTTTTTAAATTAAAAAAATGTATACAAACTACAAAACAACTAAATTCGAAAACTTTAAAATTAAAACTATAAACATAAAATTATTTAAAAATATTATCAAAAACTAAACTACAATAACTTTATTTTCTTAATGTAAAATAAAAAGTATTCTTATAATTAATAATTGTTTTATTTTATTTTTATTTTTTATTGAGATTCACTCGTGGGCTTTCCTGCGCAGGCAGGAAGTCTGTTAGTTATCTCAGTGAGCCAAGCACACACACACAGACACACACAAACACACAAACAGACACACACGCACACAAACACACAAACAGACACACACGCACACAAACACATGCAAACAAAACACACACATACAAACACACACACACACTCACGCACACAAACACACATGCACACAAACAAACACACACACACAAACAGACACACAAACAGACACACACGCACACAAACACACACACACACACAAACGTGCATAAACATACTCCCACACGCACACACACACAAACGCGCACAAACACACACATGCACACAAACAAACACACAAACAGACACACGCACACAAACACATGCAAACACACACACATACAAACACACAAACGCGCATAAACATACTCGCACACGCACACAAACGCGCACAAACACACTCACGCACACAAACACACACACACAAACAAACACACATGCACACAAACATAAACACACACATACGCGCACAAACACAGTCGTGCACACAAACAAACACACCCACTCACACACACAAACATAAACACACATAAACACACACACAAACACACACACCTCTTTTGAGATCTCCATATGTTTTTCCGCAAAGCTCATGGCCTGCTCGTGGTTTCCCAGTGCAGTGTATGCGTTCCCTAAACTCCAGCACGCCCTCCCTTCTCCGATCCTACACACAGTGACAGGAGGAGGATTAGACCTCATAAACAGCAGCACAGACAGGAAGTTTCAAAGACAGCCTACCTGTCCTTGAGGTCCTGAGCGATGATGAGATGTTTGAGGTGATAGTCTATGGCTCTCTCATAGTCCTGCAGTAGTGTGTAGGTGTTGCCCAGACTGTAGCAGGCCTGCGCCTCCACGGCCCTGTCCTTCAGCTGCCGTGCCAACTGCAACGTCCGCCTGCGGGATAGACAAGACACTCATCAAAATGACCTCTAGATGTGCCCCGAACACGCTTGAGACCACCACTGTCGCCTTTGGCTTGCCTAGTTGGGGTTTAAAAAGACACTTAATATTCAGTAATATTATTGATTTGACTGCACAAGAACAACGGTTGAAACTAATTAAGCTGAATAACGACACTATTGTCTTCTGTAAAGCTGAATCAAATTCATTTCATAACTGATTAACTTTATACAGTTATTGAACTGAACTGAATCAACACTGAACTGACTTGAGCTGAATAATGACTCTATTGTCTTTTTAGAGAATTTGGCTCATGTTTGATGATGTTTGATTACTCTGAAGCTGCTTTTGAAACAATCTGTATTATATAAAGCACTATTTAAATAAATATGACTTGACTTCATCTCATACAGTAAAGTAGAGAAGTGCATGTTTTTTTGGACATGTGTCCTGGTAATTCCATAATTTTAGGCATGAATTGTTGAGCCAAATTAATAGATGCATGTTATATAACACTTCTGAAAAACACTTCCCAGTAAAGATGTGAATGAATGATCAAGAAATGACACGTAAAATAAGGTTACAACAACTGTTCATGGATGCATGTTACTTTTCACATCTGTACGTCACGTTTATTTAATCAAATCTTAATTTAAGTTAATTCAAATCTATTCAAGTTTGCTTGGTTTTATTAAAGAAAATGTATTGATTTATGAATGAAGTCCTTTGCATATATGTTCTGTATTAATTGTCCCTTGTGTCTATTTTTTGTCTGTAACATTGTGCTACTGTTTTGGCAAATAGTGTTTAAAATGCTAAATGTTTGCACTAAGGTCTCTTGGCAAACTACATCTTGTTTTCTATGCCTTGCCAGGGGAAAAAATGACAATAAAATTGACTTCAATGTAATCTCTATAATAATGGAAATTAAATTAAGGCCCTAATATATACAGTACTGTGCAAAAGTCTTACATTGGCATTTTCACAAGAAAAATGTTTTTAAGCCAGTTATTTATATATTTTACTGTAGTGTGTCAGTAGGAAATATCAGTTTACATTTCCAAACATTCATTTTGCAATTAATTGTAACAATCCAGTTTTTTATGCACAAGAAGTCTGATAGCAGCCGGTCTGATCTGATTTCACCATCATCGAGTCTGTCTGTGATTACATGAAGAAACTAAACTAAACTAAATCCAGAAGAACTGAGGCAACATCTCCAAGACACTTGAGGAAACCTTCCTGCAAAACTACATGAATAGGTGTAGGAATAGATGCAGGTGACAAAAGCCGTTTTAAACGCAAAGGGTGGTCACCCCAAATATCGATTTGATTCATTTAATACAAGTTAATTCATAAAAAAAGCTATTTATGTTATTATTTTTGACAGCATTCTCACTTTAAAGCATTCTGACAAGTGCCTAAACTTTTCACAGTACTGTAGTTTTGCAGGAAGGTTTCCTCAAGTGTCTGGGAGACGTTGCCTTAGTTTTTCTGGATTTAGTCTGTCTCAGTTTTTTCTGTTTCTTCATGTAATCACAGACAGACTCGATGATGGTGAGATCAGATCACACCGGCTGCTATCAGACTTCTTGTGCATAAAAAATAAAAATAAAAATCTCACTGGATTATTACAATTGCAAAATGAATGTTTGGAAATGTAAACTGATATTTTCCACTGACACACTACAGTAAAAGATATAAATAACTGGCTTAAAAACATTTTTCATGTGAAAATACCAACGTGCCTAAGACTTTTGCACAGTACTGTATATAAATAATAAAAATATATAATATAAAATAAAAATGCTTTTTTGACTAGGAACATGAAATTGTCCAGCTATGACGTCTTGTTCCACAGGAGTATAAATATGAGGAAACACAAAGGCCAAATTCCCTTAATCATCCATCACAATGAGGAAAACCAAAGAATATAGTTCTGATGTGCAATGTGAAGTTCCAATCAACTAAAGATGTTACGAATCTGCCTGACAGAGGACGTGTGTCTATATTGGTCTAATGCACAGCGAGGAGGAAAGTTTGAGTGGCCAAAGACTCTCCAAGGTTCACAGGTGGAGAATCGCAGAGATTAGTTGAGTCTTGGGGTCAGAAAGACTAAAAAATAAATAAATAATCAAGCAACCCCTACATCACCACATGTTGTTTGGGAGTGTAGCGTCTGGAGTCTCTCTGGACAGGATCAAAGAGGAGTCGATTCCACCATAAACGTCAGAAAGCTTTTAGCCGCATATAAATTAGGTTCCGGTACCAAGGAGTCTGAGGAAGATGGCATTGTGGACAGTTTTGTGGCTTGGCCGAGGTAGAACAGACAACACCGTTAGAATCCTGTGAGAACTTCAGTCAGATCACAATCTCTCCCCCTATTAACACATACCCCCTCCAGACTCTTTCCAATACACAGACACAAACATTTTCTTTATGTAACTTTAATTAAACTATTCCAGAACGTATATGATGATCCCTTTATGTATGCATGTTACTTATGTTACACTCTACAATGTATGTGTGTGTGTGTGTGTGATGTTAAAGTCACATTTTAAATGCTTGTATTAATCTGTAAAGAATGTATTTCTGCTTCTATACCTGCAAATCAAAGTATGTTTGGTATCTGAATGTTCACCGCTCTGTTTCCTAACCAACGATGCACAGTAGGTGACTGTGAGATAGATCATGAATTGTTTAGCTCCTTTGGAGTAAAACTATAATAATTCTGAAATCATCACATGGACATTCCATTAGGTTATAAACCAAGACAAAGGAACTCTCTCCCACCTAAAGTCCACACCTATGATTGGCCATTTCAGGAAAGATGGGCGTATGTTAATCTTTGCTCAGTCATCTTCCAAAACTCAGACGAGACGATCTTCTTTTCCTCCCCTTTTCGGCATTTGCTCCAACCACCTTCAAACTTCCCACGGATTGAGAACGCTCCGGAAGGACCAAAAGAGAACACGCTCCAGCTCAAAGAACGCTCTGAGAAGACTCACGAAATTTAGATGCGTTTTAAGATGTGTACCAGTTTACGGTGATATTATTCGTTGCTGGCTCTCGGTGGTTATGTTGGTGAAATTGCCATTCCTGAACCTTTCCTTCCTCTCTCTCGTTCTCTTCTTTTCATTCTCTTTCATTACTATTCGTTGTTCTGTATATACATGTATTCTTTGTGTAGTCGTATGTATTCGTTGTATCAATTATTAAAACCATTGTATCCACGTTTGATTGTCATTGTTGCCGCTCACAAAGCATGGTCACTTTAATTTTCAGATCTAGCTACGAGCTCTCAAGTATCTTTGAATACTTTAATTAATATCCTAATAGTTCGGAAAGTTTATTCTTCGTGACCAGAAGGATAACCTTCCCGAAGATTTGATAAGAAAGAATAAAACTTTATTTGAGTTGCTAAAAGATTGTACTGTTCGTTCGTTAAATGAACGGAACAGATGAATTTTGAATTAATTCTAATTCAAAGATTGTTCTGTAATGATTTAATATATATTTGTAGTTAATTGCAACCCATTGTTGTTAACCATATATATATTGCATAAATACCTAGGTTAGGTATTTCCCTTTTTGGGTGATTTGGAGATTTAAAATTGAATCATAACCAATTGCGATTAGTTATAAATAATAAAATATTAATAACCATAATTCCCTATTGAGCTCATTTAATTTATTATTATTATTATTATTATTATTATTATTATATATGTAGCCGAGTCGCTACAGGAGGGATTCAGAAAAATCCTCCTCGCTCATCCAGAAACAAACTCCAGCATATTCAGATCAGACACGACTGGAGCTTCAAAAGGGACCTGGTTCTGTGGTCTGATGAAACTGTAAAAAGAGCTTTTTGGCAGCAAATCCACCAGATGGGTTTGGTGCAAACAGGAATAAAAAGTACCCCATGCCCACAGTTAAAAATACAGCTGGATCTTTAATGTCGTGGGCCTACTTTTTTGCTGGAGGTCCTGGATATCTTGTTCAGATTCATGGTATAATGGATTCTAGCAAATACCAGCAGATAAAAAATCAAAACCTGACGGCCTCTGCTAGAAATCTTATAATGGGCCGTGGTTGGATCTTCCATCAGGACAACGATCCAAAACAAACATCAAAATCAACACACAAATGTGTCACTGAACACAAAATGAAGCTTCTGCCATGACCGTCCCAGTCCCTGACCTGAACCCTATAGAAAATGAGTGGGTGACCTGAAGAGAAGAAGCACCAACATGGATCTGTGAATCTGAAGGATCTGGAGAGATTCTGTACGGAGGAATGATCTCTGATGTTCTCCAAACTCATCAGGCATTATAGAAAAAGACTCAGAGCTGTTATCTTGGCAAAAGGAGGTTGCAAGAAGTATTTAATAAAAGAGTGCCAATAATTATGGCCAATGTGTTTTGGAGAAAAAGGATAAACAATGCAGATTTATTTTTACAGCCACCTTTGTTCATAATTCTTACCACAACTGTATACTGTTAAAAACGTAGAAAAAAATATTGAAACAATAAATACAATAAAATAAATCAAATCAAATTAATTAAATAATTATTGTTGTTGCTTTGTTCACATTCCTTGCTTGTATATTGTTAAAAACGTAAATATTTTAAATAAATGAAATTAAAATTAAATTAAATGCAAACTGACTTGTAATGTTCGGCTGCAACTTCAAACTGCCCAAGGAATATGTATGCATTTCCAAGGTTGCAATATGCTCTCCGCTCTGCGGCTCTGTCTCCAAACTCCTTTGCAATAAGCAGACGCTGTAAAAAGAAGCATTATTAATATTTACATCATGAAACATGTACATCATAAGTATTTTCAGCACTACAGATGTACAGACTACAATTTATTTATTGTATATGTAGTGATATTTATTTTAATTATCACAAGTACAGTGTTATATAAATATTATTATAATTAATTATTGTTCACACAATAATACAAACTTTCTAAATAGAAACCACAAGAACACTTAGATTTAAAACTAACAGCTTATTTAGGAAACTCTCAGTATGAAATACCTGCTCGTGGGCAAGGACAGCATCCTGGAAGTTTCCCAGCAAATAGTGGGAGTTGCCAAGGTTGCCGTAGGTCCTGCCCTGTGCCGCTCTGTCCCCCAACTCCTTCACAATAGCAAGATTCGCTCTTCAAACCGAGACGTACAGTATAAGATACAGTAGGGGAGATAAAATAAAAACATAAAATAAAATAATACGTTTAGCATTCTTTTGAAAAACATTACTGCCCGTGACCATGAGGCCAAACAAATCTCTTTCAGAAATGAAATGTTTTGTCTTTTGGCACATGTGTGTCGTCTACACACTAGTTTTGGGCGTTCAAAAGAATGAAAACAACAAATGCCGGCTCGCTTACTCATAGTACTCAGTTGCTTTCTTTAGAGCGATGCGTGCCTCCTCGGGAAAGTCTCCAGGGTCCATACCACTCCAACATATGTTCTTCCCCTTGGCGTGGTACACATTCCCATAATTATACAGCGCTCGAGCCTGCCCCACCTAACAAAACCACACACAGACACACGTCCAGATAACACACAACCAGCTCGGATTAAACATCTAAAACAGATTGACAGCTTGCATTTAAACTATGTTTATGGTCTGCTAAAATAGATCAAGCCATGTCTTTGGATTACAGGACAAATGTGACTTCCAAAAACATCCGAGGCAAACATGGCCATTCAAGTGGAATTTAAAGGAATAAAATGATTCTGTCATCATTTACTCGGCACTTAGACGGGAGATATAGGCAAGCATCATTATATCACATTCATCTTAAAACACAAGACACTTTGAAAAGTGTTTAAAAACTGAAAAATGCTTATGGCCTTATGACAATTTCCAATGTAATCTATTCACAATTTTTTTTGTATTTATTTAAAATGGCATTTATTTATTGATATTTGATTAAATGAAAATAAAACTAACCGTTCAAATAAAATTATTTAATATATATAATATAATATATATATATATATATATATATATATATATATAAATTATTTATTATTTATTAAATTATTTTATTTGAACGGTTAGTTTTATTTTCATTTAATCAAATTATGACATAAACATATACATGTCATTCATATATATATATATATATATGATATATATTTAGGTGAGTGTGTATATATATATATATATATATATATATATATATATATATATATATATATATATATATATATATATATATATATATATATATATATATATATATATATATATACACACACACACACTCACCTAAAGGATTATTAGGAACACCATACTAATACTGTGTTTGACCCCCTTTCGCCTTCAGAACTGCCTTAATTCTACGTGGCATTGATTCAACAAGGTGCTGAAAGCATTCTTTAGAAATGTTGGCCCATATTGATAGGATAGCATCTTGCAGTTGATGGAGATTTGTGGGATGCACATCCAGGGCACGAAGCTCCCGTTCCACCACATCCCAAAGATGCTCTATTGGGTTGAGATCTGGTGACTGTGGGGGCCATTTTAGTACAGTGAACTCATTGTCATGTTCAAGAAACCAATTTGAAATGATTCGAGCTTTGTGACATGGTGCATTATCCTGCTGGAAGAAGCCATCAGAGGATGGGTACATGGTAGTCATAAAGGGATGGACATGGTCAGAAACAATGCTCAGGTAGGCCGTGGCATTTAAACGATGCACAATTGGCACTAAGGAGCCTAAAGTGTGCCAAGAAAACATCCCCCACACCATTACACCACCACCACCAGCCTGCACAGTGGTAACAAGGCATGATGGATCCATGTTCTCATTCTGTTTACACCAAATTCTGACTCTACCATCTGAATGTCTCAACAGAAATCGAGACTCATCAGACCAGGCAACATTTTTCTAGTCTTCAACTGTCCAATTTTGGTGAGCTCGTGCAAATTGTAGCCTCTTTTTCCTATTTGTAGTGGAGATGAGTGGTACCCGGTGGGGTCTTCTGCTGTTGTAGCCCATCCGCCTCAAAGTTGTGCGTGTTGTGGCTTCACAAATGCTTTGCTGCATACCTCGGTTGTAACAAGTGGTTATTTCAGTCAAAGTTGCTCTTCTATCAGCTTGAATCAGTCGGCCCATTCTCCTCTGACCTCTAGCATCAACAAGGCATTTTCGCCCACAGGACTGCCGCATACTGGATGTTTTTCCTTTTTCACACCATTCTTTGTAAACTCTAGAAATGGTTGTGCGTGAAAATCCCAGTAACTGAGCAGATTGTGAAATACTCAGACCGGCCCGTCTGGCACCAACAACCATGCCACGCTCAAAATTGCTTAAATCACCTTTCTTTCCCATTCTGACATTCAGTTTGGAGTTCAGGAGATTGTCTTGACCAGGACCACACCCCTAAATGCATTGAAGCAACTGCCATGTGATTGGTTGATTAAATAATTGCATTAATGAGAAATTTAACAGGTGTTCCTAATAATCCTTTAGGTGAGTGTATATTATAATATATATATATATATATATATATATATATATATATGTGAACAGTTAGTTATTTGTGTTTTATCAATAAAAATAAATTCTATTTTATTTATGTCTGTTTAATATGTTTATTTATTATATGCATCAATAAATAAATATTATCAGTCAATAAATGCATTTATAGACCATTTTTACTTTTTATTGGCATGGAAAATATAGGTTAAAAAATATCACAATATTATTGAATGTTCGGTTGATAATGAAATATAATAAAGATAACCATATATAAATCAATTTTGGGAATTATGGGAAAGTTAATAAAAAATGAATTAAGAGTTTCAAAAGTATTCATATTACTGTTTATTTTAGCAATTAAATTAATATAATTGTATTATTTTTAATTTATTAATTATGTTTAATTATTTTATCAATAAATAAATATTCTTATGTATTTATTTACTTGCTTACATAAAGAAACAAATCAATAAAGTCAATAAACACATTTAAACAGCTTTTTATTTTATTTTATTTTATTTATTTTTCTTTTAGCTGAACATTTTCTTCGTCTCTGCAAGTATATAGTGACTGGGAGCTTCAAGCCCCAACAAGGACAAGAAGTGCCATAAAAACAGTCAATACTATTCAATGTGATATTCCCAGTCTGATGAGATAGCTTCCACCGTGGCTGTCACATCTTATACACACATACACACACATATGTACTTTTTGCCTTGACATGCCAAGTTTGACATCAGCACAGAACAGCATTGATTCCTGTAGATTCTTATATAGAAAATATCTTATTTTTTATGTTTCGACCGAAGAAAGAAACCTCATACAGGTTTTGAAAGATAGAAAGATAGTAAATGATGACAGAAACTTCATTATGGCTCAAGCGATTGTATTAAAGGGCCTTTAGATCCATTTAGCACCTCACCTTATCATGGAGCATCCTGGAAATATCCAGGTGTCTTTGGCAACAAACTGCTGCTTCGTCATAGCGTCCCAAAACTTTCAACGTATTTCCAAGGTTTCCACTGGCTTTAGCTTCTCCCAGCTGATCTCCGATAGTTCTAAAAGAGTCATAATAATAACAACTTGTTATTTTATATAATGATATAATCCTACTGGCTTTAAAACAGTGACATAACATTCCAGATTCAGACCTGGTGAGCGTCAGGTCATGCCGATGGTATTCCAGCGCCTTGTTGTAGTCGTGCAGGTGGAAGTAGGCGTTGCCCAGCTGACTGTAGATGGCGCTCAAAATCTGCAGGTCTTCTGTGCCCACCTGGATGGCCGACTCAAAAAAGGAGACGCCTGCACGATAATCTCCCACTTTACACAGCCGCTCACCTTCCAGAGCCAGTTCCAGACACGAGGCCTCCATCCTGCAGGGGGCAGCAGAGAGGTGAGCAAAGAGCATGATTAGGAAAATAAGGTAGTGTTCAGACGTAGGCTGCGGCCGAAATCGACAAATTCAGTATGTCCAAATTTACAGTACCTCGGCAAAAAGTACCCGGATAACCTACTACTTCTGGCGGGATTCTGAAGTGTGCTTACGATGGACCCATGAGGCCACGGGAGACGATTTATGAATAGCAGTTAAGCAACGCAACTGACGCTGGTAGGTCACATAATAATGACAACAAATTACATTCATACTACACCAATCAGGCATAACATTATTCCTAATATTGTGTTGGTCCCCCTTTTGCTGCCAAAACAGCCCTGATCCGTCGAGACATGGACTCCACTAGACACCTGAAGGTGTGCTGTGGTATCTGGCACCAAGATGTTAGCAGCAGATCCTTTAAGTCCTGTAAGTTGTGAGGTGGGGCCTCCATGGATCGGACTTCTTGTTCAGCACATCCCACAGGTGCTCGATTGGATTGAGATCTGGGGAATTTGGAGGCCAAGTCAACACCTCAAACTCATTGTTGTGCTCCTCAAACCATTCCTGAACCATTTTTGCTTTGTGGCAGGGCGCATTATCCTGCTGAAAGAGGCCACAGCCACCAGGGAAAGGGTGTACATGGTCTGCAACAATGCCCCATACACAACAAACTGCAATGCACTGTGTATTCTGACACCAGCATTAACTTCTTGAGCAATTTGAGCTACAGTAGCTTGTCTGTTTGATCGGACCACACGGGCCAGCCTTCGCTCCCCACGTGCATCAATGAGCCTTGGCCGCCCATGAGCCTGTCGAGCTGCAGTTTTGGAGATGCTTTGACCCAGTCGTCTAGCCATCACAGTTTGGCCCTTGTCAAACTCACTCAAATCGCTATGCTTGCCCATTTTTTCTGCTTCTAACACATCGACTATGTTTACTTGTTCAAAATGTTCACTTGCTGCCTAATATATCCCACCCACTAACAGGTGCAAAATTGTCAAAAAATAGAGAGTATCCTAGTATGCATAGTCGGTTATGTCTTAAGTGAACGTAAACAGTTGATAAAGTAAACGTATGTGTACAGTATCAGCATATTAGATCCGTGCATTCACTCTTAAAGGATTAGTTAACTCCAGTATTAAAATTTTCTGATAATTTACTCCCCCATGTCATCCAAGATGTTTATGTCTTTCTTTCTTTAGTCAAAAAGAAATTAAGGTTGAGGAAAACATTCCAGGATTTTTCTCCATATAGTGGACTTAAATCAGGTACAACGGGTTGAAGGTCAAAATAGGTAAAGGTAAAAAAAACGATGTCGGACAATTTTGAAGTTAGAGGAGAAAATGAGATGTTTTTCGCCCTTCGACCTACGTGACCTTTCCAACTTGATTACGTAATGTGTGGCGCATCACAGAGCTAGTGCAAGACGGCATTTGTGGTTAAAAAGTATATAAACTTTTATTTTTTTTAGAAAATGACCAATCGTTTAGATAGATAAGACCCTTTTCCCATGGGATCATGTAGAGCTCTTTGAAGCTGCATCGAAACTGCAATTTGGACCTTCAACACGGTGGACCCCACTGAAGTCCACTATATGGAGAGAAATCCTGAAATATTTTCCTCAAAAACCTTCATTTCTTTTCGACTGAAGAATGAAAGACATGAACATCTTGGATGACATGGGGGTAAGTAAATTATCAGGAAACTTTCATACATTTTGATATGCATTTTGACAAGACTACTAAAAGAAAAGAGCAACTAAAGGTTTTTAAAACCTAACGATCAGTCCAGTATTTGTGTTTAAGCATATTTAAAGATTATTCAGACACTGCAGAGGTCTTTTTGAGAGGTCTTATATTTGAGGAACAATGAGGGTGCGGGTTCTCTTGACAGCTTCCATTTGAAGTCCATTTATTGTAAATGCACTTCCCATTATTTTCTAAAGCATTCCACAGATATGGTAGAAAAATCTAGAAAGAAGTATTACAACACCAACATCATTAGGTCTGCGCTTACACAAGTTCTCGAAAATGTCTTGTTGGCTGACAATATGAATGACTTCCATATTAAGAGTTCAAATGGTGTCATAGAATGACTAAGAATCTCAGCTTCCAAGAATCAAGGAGACACCGCCTGTAAACCTTCTCAAGTATTTGAGAGTGTGTGTCCATCAGTATGTTATGTATATACATTTTTTTGTCTGAAATAAGTATACTTTTGGTAAAACTAAAATGTGAAGAGACAAAACTAGTCAATCACAACATATCTGATGTCTAAAATACAGCAATATTTGGAGAATGAATGAAAATAAAAAAATTAGCTAGAAACTACACGTCTTGTCTCTAGGAATAATTGTCAACACTGAGAAAAAAAACCTGTTCATTACTGCATCATCTCTTATGCTCTTATGCTCTTATGCTCACTAAAGCTGCATTTATTTGATCAAAAATACAGTAAATACAGTAATATTGTGAAATATTTTATTTTAAAATAAATGCTTTCTATTGTAAGATATAATTTATTCCTGTGATGCAAAACTTTAACAAAGAGTTTTCAGCATCATTACTCCAGTCTTCAATGTCACACGATCCTTCAGAAATCATTCTAATATGATGATTTTCTGATTATCATGAATATTAAAAACAGTTGTGCTGCCTAATATATTTTGTGGCAATCAGGATTCTAATAGAATGTTCAAAAGTGTTCCTCTGAAATACAAGCCTTTTGTAACATTACAAAATATCTTGACTTTCACTTTTGATCAATGTGATGTGTCCTTGCTGAATAAGCACCTACAACCAACTTCCTAGCAATCATCTCAAACACCCTGACAACCCCTTAGCAACCACATGACAATTATCAAACTCACCTCACCTTTTATCCTTTTTCTTTTTATAAAATGTAGTGCAACGTCCAAACATCTCAATCTTTTTGATGACTTTTTCTCCTCCAATGTGATAGACACGTTTAATTCTCCACGGGGTGCAGCCCGAGTGCCACGGCTTCGACCCTCTCAGACACATCACGAAACAGATTTACCTCTTCCAAAAGACACCAAATTCCAGGAGAACCCCCTCTGTGAGACCTTTCCCAACCTTCTACCCCTGTGAGAAGCCTCTGCTTTAGCATCTAAAATGTTTTGTTGTTGACAGGTTACGCTGGGTCTCGTACACATAAACGCAGGGTCAGCGGTAAGCCTGCCGAGAACAGATGCAACAGTGCGACACGCTCATGTCATCTACGGACACCCGATGGCAAGTGTCAATTCCAATTATGAGTTAGACGACACATGGAGATTATCATACGTAAAGGGAGAAACAGAGTAACTCTAATGTGCTTTGAACAGCTCCTAAACCCGTTATTCCAGTTGGGTGGGTCGACCTCATAAAAAAATGTTGTGCAGCTTATAATTTTTTTTCACTTGCATTCTTAAAAAAATAAGCGTTTTTATTGGCATCTACAGTTCCATGAAGAACCTTTAACACCCATTCCACAAAAGGTTCTTTATAATGGAAAAAGGTTCTTAAAAGAACCATTTTTGTCTTAAAGTGTGTTCACACTTGTAGTTCGGTTCTATTAATTGGTTCTTGTGGGTTTTTTTAAATAAAATGATACATTTAGTCCTGATTCGTTTAGCATTCACACATTCCTTTTTAACATCAAACCTAAATATACAAAATAAAAAAGCGGCTTTTATGATGCATATTTTGCAACGGAACTTGTTGAACATCCAAAACAATGCTGTGTGTATGATGGTATTTTGACCAACTGAGAACTCGTGAAGAGCTTATAAAATGTGTAAAGGAGTCAAAACAGCGTCAGGAATCCCTTCGTCACACACACAAACGATGATCTGCTGTGAGGAGACGCGGTTCTGACGCCTGTAACGAACTGTGATGGGCAACATCGCGACTATGACGAGAAAAAACAGGTATGCTTGAGCATTCTGTCCTTTTTAGGGTCGCATCTTGTGACATCATGTCCTGCTTTTGGTTCATTTACATGACTTTGGTCTGTCTTGTGTACATATTTCGAACTGCACCAGAGTTTGTTTGGAAGCGGAGAGAGACCCATCTTTTCAGCGGTATGGTCCGCTTGTTTGGTGCACACCAGGGTTCAGATGGCAGCGTTCACACTTATTCAAATGAATCGCACTAACAGAGCAATCGCACCATGGTTCGTTTTAATCGATTAATTTCCATTGCATGAAAAGTTTTTTATAGTGCAAAAAGTTTCTTTAAAATTTTTATATATTCATAAAAAAAAGGTACTTTTAAGAACTGTTCAATGGAAGGTTCTTTATGGACCCAAAAATTAGGGCCCTATGATTTTCTGCGATGCACAAAACACAGAATCCAGTCATAAAAACTTGAGAATTTACTGTACAACACAGAATTTCAAGGAATTTGACAAATTTTTGATGAATTAATAAAAACAGGTCAGTACACTTAAATCAAATCGCGATATATACTACTGTCTGTGAATATTAAACCGCAAAAAGACAATTTTAATATGAATACTGCATGTTCTGCGTGCCTCTGTGTAAATGAATGAATGGTGCAGACGTGCAGTTTCATTTACATTTTTTTTATGAATTCAATTAATTAGACATGCTTTTTGATTGTTAAAATTTAATTAAACTATTCAAATGGAATCTAGAAACCTTAAAACAGCATTTGGATAAAACGGAATTTGAGAAAAAAAAATTTTTTACTACTTTTTATGGTACTACTATTCTTGCTTCTTGAGGACAGCACTACCATAACCTTTCTCAGTGTTCAGAATTAGAAAGTAAAACCAGCCAAAAATACCCAAGAAATGACTAGTCTTTGGAGTCTAGTCATACTTTTGGCTCAAACCAGTAAGCAAAAAACCTTTTGTCCAGGCAAGCGCACAATTTTCTTGAGAATATGTAAAGATATAGCTTCTCATGCCATTAATAAGAGTTAGCGAGAAAGAGCATGAAGGCTTCAGAACTGTGTCAAGGGACAAAGCAACCCAAGAAAACCTCCTTGAATCAATTAATCTGCAGAAGTAGAATGAGATGTTGTCGTGAAAGCGAATCGACTCAAGCCAGATGAACAGCCAGGTAACCAAGGCCACGCTGGAAAAATCCATTAGACCAAGTTAAATCCCACGCTTTGCCCAGAGTGTCCTGGCGGCGTTCACATGCTCTAATTTCTTTGTCCTCAGCGAGGTGGGACGCGGGCCGAGCGGCTGACGCGATTTCTCCACTGACCGACGCAAATGACTAATTCGCACCATACATTAACTCATACTTCTCATGAAGTAATGAATTTCACTGATTCTTGCTGAAACACCAGGCATATGTTGCTCATTATTTCAAAAACTCTGACATTAAAGGGACAGTTCAATCAAAAATGAAAATTCAGTTATTAAATATTCACCTTCATATTGTTCCGCAAGTTCTGTGGAACTCAAAAGAAGAAAGTTTAGCACAATGTCTCTTTTCATGAGTTGTTACAAAAAAAGTCAGGCGTTAGAAGATTTGGAATAGCCTATGAATACAATGGACTACTATTATGCTGGTGCTTTTTGTCCTTTTTGGAGCTCGACAGCACCTGATATGCTTTCATTGTATGGAAAGGGGAAGAGTGAACATCCTGTTAAACATCTTTTTTGTTCTACAAAAGAAAGAAAATCATATAGGTTTGGAATATGACGGTGAGACAATTTTTTTTGATAAAATGACAACATTTCCATTAGGGATGCACGATATATCGGCCACCATATAGGTATCGGATCCCAAATCCCGATACATGTTCATTTTTAATGTTATCAGCCCGATAAGAAAATTTGGCCATTATATTAAAGCCGATAAATAATGGATTATTTCCTTCAGCTGAGACACTTCAGATGCGCACTGTTCACCATGATGGTTTTCAATCGCTTGAAATATGATTAGAAATCACTTCAAAAAGGAAAATACAGTTCAGTGCAACATGTGCAGCACAAGTCTGTCATATAGCCTACATAAAATTATAATGAAAATGTACTTGTGTGCTTGGGACATGGCTTTAATGGTGAGACTTTAGTTTTTGTAATTAGGCTCTCAAAAATGATATAAAAATGTGGATTTAGATTTATCAGCCAATATATCGGTTAAAGACTTTCAAATTTAAAGAATTATCGGATATCAGTATCAGCCAAAATTGTCATATTGGTGCATCCCTAATTTCCATGATTGGGGGAAACATCCCATTCCCATCCCATTCCCATCCCAACCAGGGTTGCCAGGTTTGCGTAACAAAACCAACCCAACTGCTATTCAAAACCTACCCAATCATGGCCAAAACTAGCCCACCAAAAAAACAACCTATGCAACAGTGTAAAAGTCATTCAGCCCAATTTGGCGAACTTGGCAACACTGATCCCTCTTTCAGGAGCTTGTGCAGGGCTCGACAGTGTGACCATTTCACTCACATTTGCGACTAAAAATAGATGTGTGCGAACTGTACAATGTATTTTGGAGCGTGTGTGCGAATAAAAAATCCCTGCGGATCAGTTTTCTTAAATGTAAGATCATAAAAAGTCAAGCATCTTAATTATCATTTTAGGCATCTTATATTTTGGGGATGGAAAAACATAAATCGCGATACTGCCTAATGTGATAATTAATCTTCAAAAGGCTATGGTTTCATTAAATAAATGTGAGCGTGTCACATTTCAAAGCCTGAACGCAGCACTGTTGTGCGTTCTACAGGCTCGCACAATCACATTTGTGCCAAGCGATTGCTTATGAACTAATGCTGATCAATTATGACAATGTTTACTTTACTGTGTTTATATTGTAATATATTGTATACCGTTGTAAGAACGGATATTTTGTCTCCCTAAAGCAAATTTGAATGAGCATCCTGCAATAACAAAGCACATACATTTCAAAATAAGAGTCCCGGCCTGTTTATTAAATAAAAGTCATGCAGTGTGTCCAATTTCCAACCCGGTTATTATTTGGTTACACAAACTGTATGTAATTTAATTTGATTTCTATTTAATTTAAAGTAAACTAATTTAGCTTCTGTCTGGGATGCCCCGTCACAGAAAGGAAAAACTAAGATTATTTGATTTTACTAGTATCAGTGTTATTATAGTTAACAAAAACCAAAACCATAAAATAATCTCTTTACTTGAAATAAATAAATGTTAACTGACATAAAATAAAATATGAAAAACTTAAACTTTTCTAATTTTCATTTAGTTGAAATTAACATGTTATTTAGTTTCATTAACCTGATGTACCAAATTAAAACTGAAATAAAAATGTATAAAAACTATAGACATTAAAAAAAAAAAAACAGAAGTAAACAGAATTACTAAAACTTAACTTAAATTAAAATGAAAGCAGAATTAAACTGAATTCAAAATATTAACAAAAGCTATAGTATCTCCGGGATACTAAAATAACAGTAGTATGGCAAAACCTGTTACAGTGAGTTTTATATATATAAATGCAGAAATTGTTAGTTGCGCCCCTAAGGTTTCTAAATGCGAGTCTAAACACAGGTCCTCCTTGGGAAAAAAGTACACGTCAATCCCTGTTGTGGGAGCCATGACCTAGTGGTTTGCGCATGTACTCCGAAACAAGCTGAGCCGAATTCTCACCAATTATTTCCTGTAAATGTTGGATAAAACACCCCCCGAAAAAAAACAACAACATAGGCCCTTGACTCATCTTTTAGTTCCATTGTGAGATGGTCCTGCAGTATTTCAGGATGTACGACAGCAGTAGAGACTAAACAGTGCCAACAAGCAACGACCCTCCATTTTAATTATTAAACACAGCTATTAAAAATGTACACACGGGAGATCTCTCGACCAACCTGAGCCCTTATTCACTCGCCTCCACCAGCAGCACTGTATTACATTTCAAACCCTGTTTATCTGATGGAAAAACAAGCGCACGTCAATGGAAAGAAAGACAAGTCTTTCGGTATTTACAGCCAGATCTGTTGCGTAAAACAGTCCATAAACATGATGAGTTAATAGAGGATGGATGCACATCAAAAAATGCCTGTAGTTAAAAGATTTAACTTGTTAATTTATGTACCGCATGGCAAGACAAGTCTATTCTCCTACCTGGAACGGACATGAAACGCTTGATCTTCATCTTTTGTGATCGCATCCATTTAGATTCATAGTAAAAGTCCAAGTTTGGAAAAAAATGCAACAGCAAACACTATGGAGATTTGGAAATTAATCCAATATCATGTCATCATAACCCTAAAACAAAGGACAAACTTAAAGATGGAGCGATGATGTCCAGGTTTTCACCGTATCTAAACCATCGACCATCTGACAGGCGAGCCACACTAAAGAAAGAGTCTAAGAAATATGATCCTCTCTCTCCCACACACACACATACACGCATTGAGGTGTTAGTAGCTAATGATTTCACTAAGAAAACAGTCATTGACTGATTAAACCACAACACGCTGTACACTTCCACCCTACAAACTAATTCTGACATAGTATGTATCATGTTACATCTCATGTGTGAGGCTGAACCTTGACTTCCTCGTGAGCAACCATCCGATCATCAAAAGACACTTTTTCCAGGATGGAAAGTTGACGTTGTTGTATTACAGTAGCTATGTTTCCATCCAAAGTTGAGAATTTAACTTAAGCGCAAAGTTGCTTTAAAGGAATACGCCGACTTTTTGGGACTTAAGCTTATTCACCGTATCGCCCAGAGTTAGATAAGTTTATACATACCATTTTTATCTCTGTGCGTGCCATAACTCTATCCAAATGCACCCACCGCTAGCCTAGCTTAGCACAAAGACTGGAGGTAAACGGCTCCAGCTAGCCTACTGCTCAATAAATGACAAAATAACACCAACATTTTCCTATTTACTTGTTGTGATGTGTATAGTTACATTGTGTACTAAGACAGACGGAAAATGAAAAGTTGCAGTTTCTAGACTGATATGGCTAGGGACTATAACCTGGATTATTACGCAGGAATGAGAGTATAGTCCCTAGCCATATCAGTCTAGAAAACTGCAACTTTTCATTTTCCGTCGGTCTTAGTACACGATGTAACTACACACATCACAACAAGTAAATAGGAAAATGTTGGCGTTATTTTGTCATTTATTGAGCAGTAGGCTAGCTGGAGCTGTTTACCTCCAGTCTTTGTGCTAAGATAGGCTAGCGGTGGGTGCGTCAGACAGAGTTATGGCACGCACGGAGATAAAAATGGTATGTATGGACTTATCTAACTCTGGGGGATACGGTGAATAAGCTAAAGTCCCAAAAAGTCGCCGTGTTCCTTTAATCGGGAAGCCGATTACATTATAAATGACTTGCGTCTTAGCGCGCAGACGAAACACAATAAACTCTGCCGTGCTACAGTATCTTGTGTTCGGAAATGCAATCGTGTGAAAGGGAAGGGAATTAAACCAAATCATTTTGATGACTGACTTTGGCTCAGGAATTTCAGAACGATCAAACCAACATTTGAGATGCTGTGCGATGCGATTGGTCCAGTTATCCAATCACATCCACCGTTGATGCAAAGAGTTGCATTTTTTTGTTGCACGTCAAGGGATTTATTCGGTACATTTGTTTTCATCGTAGTTTATGCACGTCTTCTTATCGGATTAAAAATGTATCCGCCTCAATTAAGCACATACATTGTTTTATTCTAGAATTTATGCGCATCTTGGCATTTCCATCCAGCGTTTTTTATGCAATATCCCAAAATGCACTTGGTGGATGGAAACCTATCATTGGCATGATAAACCCTTGTATGCGAAAAAAGGGTGTTAATTTTAAAATTAAAGGGATAGTTCACCCAAAAATGAACATTTTGAAAAATGTCAGTAACCAAACAGTTACCAGACTTCCATAGTATTTTTTCCCCATACTATGGAAGTCATTGGGGTCCATCAACTGTTTGTTTACCCATACTCTTCAAAATATCTTCTTTTGGGTTCAACACAAGAAAGAAATTCATACAGTTTTGGAACAACTTAAGGGGGAGTGAATGATGACAGAATTTTCATTTCTGGGTGAACTATCTCTTTAAGAACTGAAACCATCACCATCAATAATCTTGATGAATGATTTCATTTGAAGGGTGACACATTAGACATCACTTACTCACCCTCACACTGATCCAAACCCACCTTTGTGACTTGATTTCTTGAAAGAAACATAAAAGAAGACATTTTCAAAAACATTACAATGGCCTGTCAAGCTAAAAAATTGGCAATAAAGCGCCATAAAAATAGTCCATATGACTCACATACTATATTGAAGTCATATGATAGCATTGTGTGCATGAAGAAAAGCCCAAGAATCAATGCAATTTGGCTTTTTGATATCAAACCTGCATGTAGTGATGCTTCTTCTAAATTTGAATATATACGTTTATGCAAATGAGATTTGAGAGCTATTGTGAGAGGGGATGATATTTTAGGAAATAACTTAAATTCTGCTGTTTTCCTCCCACAAAGTTATCATATGACTTCAGAGGACTTGAGCTTGACGTGCATGACCTTTAATGTCATTTTGGATATTGTCATCTTTAAAATATCTCCTTTTGCATTCCACAGAAGCAGCATTGTTACTGTTTAAAACTAAAACTATTAAAAATCTCATTAACTGAAATAAAGCAGAAATAAAATAAAATATAAATATTAGATGAAAAACAGAAAAAAACTAATTTTAGAAAGTTTGTTTTGCCAACTAACTTTAAATAAGTTTAATTAGTAATACTACAATTACTCAAATAAGAATAAATGAAACCTAAAGAGATATTTATTAAAAAAAATAAAATAAAAAATAATACAAATTTACAAAAACATTTTAAAATTTTTATAAAATTTCCAAAAATATTAATAAATACTACAATTATTAGTATAAAAACAATACTAAAATAACACTGCACAGAAGAAAGTTCTTGGTTTGGAAAAACAAGAGGGTGAGACGTCATTTTAATTTTTGAATTGAACAACAATCGTACAGACAGTAGGAAAATGCGTCAGAAATCATATTTGTTGGTACTTCAGGAATTCCTTGTATTGAGCATTGTTCACTTTCAAAACTGGATCAACGGACAGTCTGGATACTCAGGAAAGGGCTGTGACCTTCATTTCGAGCACAAAAAGTTAATTTGATCACGGCCAAAAATAGTGGTTTTGTGGCTCCTTTCCTAAAGTCCTGAGCCAGTTTGTCCAGCAAACTTCAGGCCAACTGCAAGTTTACTCAAGCGTACAAACTTCCCTGCCAGTGTAATTTCACTGAACAAGCATGCCAGGAATATTCAATATGGTCTGCACCATCATTTCTCTTCATGTTTTATTTATGCCAACAGTTCCAGAAACATTACGCCACTTATTCAACCACCCTGTAATGGTGACAGCAGCTTTGTGAGCAGTAATAGTCCAGATTAGTCAGTCTTTTCAATGAAATAAAACACAAGGTACAGCCTGTAAACAGCTGTGATTCATAAACTGCAGTGCTGACACAAGAGCTGCTGTGTCCATTCTGTCAGCCGGAGTCTATCCAGGTGTTTAAAAAAAATCCCACGGGAAGAAACTTTGGGGAACTACTTACAATGAGTCTCACGGTCATATTTCACCCCCAAATTAAAAGAAAATATTATTTTGCATAAAGAAAATGACGCCTACTATTGTGTAATTTAATATTTGTATTGACATATTTTAATGAGAATTAGATGAATTTAATGAATTAGCAACAGGCATACGTTTCATATTGATAGGTTTTACTTTTGCTTCACTTTCTCGTTAATGTTAATGATGAGTCTAACTATTTAATTTGATTTGTTATGTTAATACACTTTTTTATATAAATATTTTATATGAATTCTTTATTTAAATTATACAGGCCTATAATAATATAAACACAGTACAATTTAAATAATATATCATTATTTTGGGGGGATTATAATAATGGCAATGATATTGTTTCGTTTGAAAATTTAGAGAGAAAAATGTGCTTAATGTCACAAAGCACCTTTTGTTTTTATGCAAAATATAATTTACATTTTTTCACCCATTTTTATATTCAATAAAACTTATTAGTGGAGTAATGCACACTATGTTTAGACACAACTGGTCATGGTCAGCATACATTGACATGCCTTGAGATAAACTGTAAAGTTCATTTTGACTAATAAGTCGTTTTTGTACGAAATCTTCATAGAAGCAGCAGTAAATGCATGCAAGTCGTTGCTCAAGAAAGACAAGGAAGTACTTAATATGCAACACATATACAGAATAGTTCAGTGGAGAAGCTGTTCATCCACAACTAAAAATAAATAAATCGGAAGGAGAAATCAAACTCATACCTTAGACTCTGTACTTTAAAATGTGCAATAGCGCTACATGTCCTTTGATGGAAAAGTTTCTCCCTTTTTCAAGAAGCATCGAATAAAGTTTCTTTCTCTTACTCCGCCATGTTTTCTCAAGACACTTTCCTTTCCTAACTTTTTTTCGGGAAAAAAAAAAGAAGCGTCTTTTGCTTTGGCACGCCAATCATTACACAGGCGTTTGTAAACGCCACGCCTCGCCATCATGCCTCTGTGCTGAAGTAATGCCCACGAACGAATCGTTCATTTCAACAGACTCTTTTGAATGATTCGTTCGAACCGATTCCCCAATCGCAAATAATGTGAATAATGTGAAATTATAATTTATGGAGGACTAAACCAGCAAAAACAATAAATAAATGTATGGATAATCGCCTAAAACGTGCTGGGGGAAATAAAAAAAATGTTAAAGGAATTCAATGCTAATCTGAAAGTTTACTGTTTTTTTCCCTTTTAACCGTTTATTCATTTTTTAATGTAACGCCGTATTTATTTTTCCTTTGCGCAACATGCTAATGAGGAAAAATGAAAAAAGTAAGCTTTCAGTTGAACAAATTTCCTGTAACATTTTTTTATTTATTTCCCCCAACATGTAGATGTAGAATTTTGTGGATTTATATACATATTTATTTATTTTTGCAGGTTTCGACCTAATGCTGAGCGATTCTTTGAATGTTTTGGTCAAACCGATTAACAACGCGTTTGTAAATCACTTAACTGAAACAGGTAACTCTGTTTTAGACTTTAAGGACGGGGGTAATGTTATTAAAAATATTTAGGAAAATTTAATAGCCTACAAGAAGTAGCCTAATAATTAACATAATTCATTTATATTATTAATAGACTAATACGTTGTTAATTAACAATGTTTAAATTATAATCAGCACATATTAAACACGATATAGACTATAAACTAATCCAAAAAAATTATTTTAACAACAAAATAAAACGAACTGATTCGCGGTGAATCGATTCACTGAACTGACCGTCTGAACGAATCAATTCACTAAAATTAACTGGACTTCCTTTAGTGCTAGATGAAGCCTTTTACGCATTATTTCTGTCGGCTCCTCAATTTGGTCATAACTGTAAACGGAAGACTTGGTTATGCAAAAAAAACACTTCTAAGGACTATAAAAAACTAAACTTCAAACGTAAGAGTAAATATAGTAGTATTGACCAGCAGAGGTCACTGACGGACAGATTTTATTACTGACGGACAAATCTGTCATTTTTTTCTAAATGACTAAAACACTAAACCTCTATGAACCAAATTCACATTAGCCTAAACCAATTTGTCAAATAAACACTCTTTCTGTAAAACCTTAAACAAGTTCCACCAAGTTAGGCACCATTTGAAAATCTCGCTCTCAAAACGATTACAACACAGTTGTACGGTGGCCGAGAGCTCAACGCGCTGAAACTGAAGAAAACACCAGCAAATAGAAAAAAACACCAGCAAATAAAGAAAACATCTTCATCAGTTTGACAACACGTGTGCTGCAAAAGTTCACAACCAAATACAGAAACACGCTGCAAATACTCACAACGCAACAATACACATACGATCAGGATGTTAAACAAAAAAGGTCCCAGACATATTATTAACCATTTTACAATTCTCAGAGAGGCTTGCGTGAACATGTATTCATATTATTAATGAATTATTATTAATAAATAATAGTTTATTTAACAATTTACTTGATTTTATTATCACGGGATATGACGTGCGCTGTGAATCGTTGTCTATCGTCGAGCTCCGAAGGTTGACGTCACGCAGCCTAAACTCCGCCATTTTGGCAGGCAAACAAGGGAGCACGGCTGTAGTATTGGTATCTACACTCACCTAAAGGATTATTAGGAACACCTGTTCAATTTCTCATTAATGCAATTATCTAATCAACCAATCACATGGCAGTTGCTTCAATGCATTTAGGGGTGTGGTCCTGGTCAAGACAATCTCCTGAACTCCAAACTGAATGTCAGAATGGGAAAGAAAGGTGATTTAAGCAATTTTGAGCGTGGCATGGTTGTTGGTGCCAGACGGGCCGGTCTGAGTATTTCACAATCTGCTCAGTTACTGGGATTTTCACGCACAACCATTTCTAGAGTTTACAAAGAATGGTGTGAAAAGGGAAAAACATCCAGTATGCGGCAGTCCTGTGGGCGAAAATGCCTTGTTGATGCTAGAGGTCAGAGGAGAATGGGCCGACTGATTCAAGCTGATAGAAGAGCAACTTTGAATGAAATAACCACTCGTTACAACTGAGGTATGCAGCAAAGCATTTGTGAAGCCACAACACGCACAACCTTGAGGCGGATGGGCTACAACAGCAGAAGACCCCACCGGGTACCACTCATCTCCACTACAAATAGGAAAAAGAGGTTACAATTTGCACGAGCTCACCAAAATTGGACAGTTGAAGACTGGAAAAATGTTGCCTGATCTGATGAGTCTCGATTTCTGTTGAGACATTCAGATGGTAGAGTCAGAATTTGGCGTAAACAGAATGAGAACATGGATCCATCATGCCTTGTTACCACTGTGCAGGCTGGTGGTGGTGGTGTAATGGTGTGGGGGATGTTTTCTTGGCACACTTTAGGCCCCTTAGTGCCAATTGGGCATCGTTTAAATGCCACGGCCTACCTGAGCATTGTTTCTGACCATGTCCATCCCTTTATGACCACCATGTACCCATCCTCTGATGGCTACTTCCAGCAGGATAATGCACCATGTCACAAAGCTCGAATCATTTCAAATTGGTTTCTTGAACATGACAATGAGTTCACTGTACCCCCACAGTCACCAGATCTCAACCCAATAGAGCATCTTTGGGATGTGGTGGAACGGGAGCTTCGTGCCCTGGATGTGCATTCCACAAATCTCCATCAACTGCAAGATGCTATCCTATCAATGTGGGCCAACATTTCTAAAGAATGCTTTCAGCACCTTGTTGAATCAATGCCACATAGAATTAAGGCAGTTCTGAAGGCGAAAGGGGGTCAAACACAGTATTAGTATGGTGTTCCTAATAATCCTTTAGGTGAGTGTATACTTGGTCGAAAAATAATTTAAAACCAGACAATTTAAACCTTACTATTTCAACATGGTGGACAGCTGCTGTGCGCCAGGATGCCAAAATATGCGGGGGAAAGCAAAGGGAAATCATTTTATCGTTGTTGAAATGCCATGAATTTCAGTTTATTCTTCTTTTGCCTGACGTGACTACTGATAAAAATAAGTTCCCATTAAATACGACACTTAATCATGAATAACTTAAGTGCTTTTATATATAAATAACATTCAGAAACGGTAGGATATTTGAAACGAAATTAAGGATCAATAAATAAATACTGAAACAAAACAAAAAAATAAGAAATTACATTTATTGATTATGACTGATTTTATTTGACATGCACAACACGGACAGATGGGGCAGATGCACACAGCGCCGCTGTTTTGGACGGGTTTGTGTTAACCTATTCACATGTTTTCTCTCTTAAAATGTAAGCGCGTGTATATGTTAGCATTATCATATACGTGTAAAGAATTCAAGTCTGTCATATAAAACAAGAGCATATTGAGGCAGTTCAGTCTGCCTGCTAGTCTATCTGTTAATGTTACTCCTGATCGGAGGCTTCCGTAAATATTAGATTTAGGCTTCAACTAAGTTTAATGGTGCAACGCAAAAATATTTAGTAGTGCATAAGTTGTAACTCAGTGCCCATTTACGTCAAAACTAGTCTAGTTGTAACTTGGTGCAACAGGTGAAAGCTATCCGTTCATTTATCGATACACGTGAAAAGTACCCCGGGGGCATTTTAGGGATCTGTTATGTTTAATCTATCAAGTTTTGCTATGTACAGGTCTATGTCTTTTGAATTAAAGTGCACAGTGAACTCCGTTGCCTGGCGCCGGATGTTCCTGCCTGCCAAAATGGCGTCGTAAACACAATGGGTCACGTGACCTCCGGAGTTCTATTGTTGATGAAGACAAATGTCACGTCACAGTATTGGAAATGTGTGCGTTTTAAACCATAAAGTCAATGGATATCACACATGTGCAAACTTTGCGCTAGTTATGCTGGGGAAGAAGTCTGAAATCCCAGTCAATTATTCACTGCAGAAAGTGAAACAAAACACTGAATATGTTCTGATAACAGTATATAACTTTATTTTATTTTCTTAATATTTCTCTGGTGGCCCATACGTAGCCTAGTAATAAAAATATATATAATAGATATAGGCTATATATTTTTTTTTTTTTTTTTTTAAATGAGGAGTTAGCTAATTGCACTTTTAATTATAAAAGTAGCCTAATAATCATCATCATCATCATTATCATCCAGATAATCGCAGAGGGGGGCTTGAGATCGCCAGGCCTGGTTTTGCAGGTGGCATTGGCTGTGATGTGGACAAAGTCCTCAGGCCGGACCCAACATGAAGACGTGATGCTTAGGCAGTTCCACAAGTCTTTTGAGTGCTTTGAGTTTTTTAAAGCCTTTATGGCTTTTGCAGTTGGGTTACTGTATTTGTACAGTATGCAAGTACTGAATGTACAGACAGTCTAATATACTTTCAGTACAATACGTAGGCCTATGGCTACTAGTTTGTTCTAGGTTGGTTGGGGAGGGATTGAAAATGTAAAAAAAAATACAATCTCTGTACAAACAATAGCATTTGTCTTTGGAATAAAATTAAAGAGAAAAAAATACTATGTATACTATACTTGCAGTGCAAACAGTGTACAATTTATTCAAAAAAAGTATTTATAATAACTTTTTTATGTAATTGCAAAATTTATTTACTTTGTTACAATATACTATTTTTCTGTAACTGCATGCTTTAGATTCTATGTTCTACATTTTGAAACTTTTGGGGGTGAAAACTTTTTTAATTTGAAGATCAAGGTAAATTGTACTTAAGTTGTCTTCCGGGAAACACATTTAAACAAAATAAGAAAAATTTGGACATCTTCGTCCTGTTCAAAAGTTTTCAGTGAATGTTGTGTTTGAGTCCCTCAATTGTCCTCAGTGTGAAAAGATGGATCTCAAAATCATAGTCACTGCTGGAAAGGGTTCAAATATGCAAAAGATGCTGGAAAACTGAGCCTGAAGGATTTTTCTGAAGAATGTTGGTCAGTTTTAACGGCTCAGGACAAACAAGGGACTCATGAACAACCATCACAAAAAAAACAGCCGTGGATCATCCAGGGAACGGAATTAAAGGAACATGCCGACTTTTTGGGAATTTAGCTTATTCACCGTATCGCCCAGAGTTAGATAAGTCCATACATACCATTTTTATCTCCGTGCGTGCCATAACTCTGTTTGACGCACCCACCGCTAGCCTATTTTAGCACAAAGACTGGAGGTAAACAGCTCCAGCTAGCCTACTGCTCAATAAGTGACAAAATAACGCCAACATTTTCCTATTTACATGTTGTGATGTGTATAGTTACATTGTGTACTAAGACCGACGGAAAATAAAAAGTTGCAATTTTCTAGACCGATATGGCTAGGGACTATACTCTCATTCCTGCATAATAATCCAGGAACTTTGCTGCCGATGATGTTACGCAGCGCCTGAAAATAGTCCCCAGCACGCTCTCTGTGCAAGCAGGTTGTCACGGTGGTTATGTTGACAGAAGTTAGCCTATTTTCAGGCGCTGCGTAATATCATTGCGCCACTGCACCCATGGTACGGCAGCAAAGTTCCTGGATTATTACGCAAGAATGAGAGTATAGTCCCTAGCCATATCGATATATATAAACGGTATGTATAAACGTATCTAACTCTGGGGGATACGGTGAATAAGCTAAAGTACCAAAAAGTCGGCATGTTCCTTTAAGAATCAAAGGTACATAAACTTTTGAACAGGGTCATTTTAATAAATTCAGCTATTTTTTTGTATTGTGGACTATATTTGAAAACAATTTATGTAAAATATCTTATTCAGGATAGTACTAAATAAAATAAAATAACATGCATTTTGTCTGATCTCTCTTATTTTGTTAAAATTATTCACATTTTCTGCAAATGCATGGTTCACATACTTTTTCTTGCAACTGTATATGTAAGACATTAAAGCAAAAGATCAAGAGCACTTGAACTCAAAAATAGGTACACGTACAGATTGTGTCAGCTTGCTTATGCACATATAGCCGACACAAACATAAGCACATGAATGATGAGATCAGCTTAACTGCACTATTAAAATCAATGACACAGGTAGTCCTAATGCATCATAAAATTGGGTAATATTTCCATCTCTGTAATGCACTCTGATGATTTGATGCATTAGTTTTTCTGAGCTAAAACACATTTCCCACTTTACCCACCCAAACCTCAAACACAAAACCAAATCTTCAAACTACAGTCAGAGAACATCAAACAATTGCCTCAATTTTTATCTGTGCTCAAAATCAAATAATGCTTTCAGATCATTCACACAGCCAGTCAAAATATAAACAGAAACTACATCAAAAAGTGGAGAACACAGCATCCAAACTATGCAGTTACATAATTTTTTAAATATTGTAACACATTAAATTCATTTTGCAATTATGTAAAAACTATGTGCACTGCAATTATAGTATTGTTTTGAATATTACTGAATGTCTGTATATTCAGCACTTGCATACTGTAAGAAAAGACAGTAGTCCAACTGCTAAAAAGTGCATGAGATTTGCAGAAAGAGTGATTTATTCGACAAATGGGTTTAGGCTATTGTGAATTTGGTTCAGAGAATGAGGTTTAGTATTTTAGCAATTCACACTTAAGGCCACTGAAAACCTCGGAAACAAAATAATGTATTATATATTATAAATACAATATTTATACAAGACTTTTACAATTATTTTATTAGCTGTTTATAGGCAACAGAGTATAAATGCACATTTTGTGAGAAGAGACAAGATAAGAAGTGAAGAGACGAGAAGAAACAAGCAGAGACGAGAAGAGACGAGAGAAGTAAGACGAGAAGAGAAGAGAAGGGACGAGAAGAAACAAGCAGGGACAAGAAGAGACGAGAAGAGAAGATACGTTTTTGGAAACAACTTTGACAAACAAAAACACTCCACAGTTCAACACATTGACATGTCCAGAGAAGGTGAATTACTTGAGTATGGAGGAACAGTGCAGGGCAGATAAAATATAATTGCTTGTTTTTAGTTTGTTCTGATATGTTGGGATGTGAGAAATATAAGACAGCTCTCACTAGCGGCTCCACCTCTGCAAATGCTCTATTCTGCAGTGACACTGACAAAATTAACCCATAAATAAAATAAAACCATTTCTGCTCTCAGAAGCCGCAACATTTCAGTCATTTTCGAGTGACCAAGAATCAACCAGCAGAATGGAAAAACCAGGGCTTGTTACACTTTTAGCTCAAATGAATGTTTTCGAGTCAATGTCTGCAGAGACACATAGAGTATCAGTCTTTGCTACAAAGATGCTTTACAACATTTACACTATTACAGAAAAAATTCTTGAACATATGTTGCACAAATCGCAGGGCATGTTGTTACACTATATGGGGTAAATTGTCACAGTGGGAAGGATTTTATGGGATTTTCAGCTAAATTTAGACAGTAAAACAATTATGAAACACAAAACAACCCATGAAATAAAAATTAAAATGTAACATTAAAAAAAAATCAAACCAACAGAAATTGCAACTAACAAAAACATGTGACAACTTGCCCCGATTACATATATCTCACTCACAATTATATTGCAGGTTTTTTTTGGAGATTTTTTATTTTATTTACCTTTAAATTACTAGATTTGATCAATAAATAATAGAATTTAAGCACATTATTTTAACTTAAATTCCAAATAACTCTCCAATTTATGCAATAACCATAGTAGTGAAGCAAAGTAGCCTTGGGATGAACTGGCCGTTGCCATCTTGGCAGGCATCACACATCACTCCCGGATAACAGAAAATGGGCACGTGGGCGGAGCTGAGATGACGCGATGACTAACAGCAGATAAATGGCTGTTCACCTGTCACTCAAAGTGGCCACGCCCTTAATTATGCAGAACTTTAAGGCTTTATATAATGTAAACGAATGAGTTATAAAAAAAATTCACCCCCCTCACAGTTGTCATGAAGGGCAAAATTAGCTATATAGACCAAAACCACAATTTGTACCAGGCTGTAAACATGTTTTTTTCTGCTGTAAAGTTGGGCATTTTAACATGGGGCTCAATGAGATTCTGCTCCCTTCTGGAGCCTGTCGATGAATTGCAGTTTAAGTCACTTCCGTATTGGCTTCAAGGGAAACTGCGGGAGGCTTGGCAATAACAAGCAGAACATATCTCACATTGGGTCAATTTGGGTGTCTCTGCCGACCTCTTCTGGGAAAAATATATTAATATAACATGATTTTTCATGACTCTTGCCACTAGATGGTCTTATAGCTCTATATGGAGTTCTCTGTTCCGCTGGGTCCTAAAGTTAGTTCTGGAGTTTATCTCTTTAGTATGCGTTCAGATACACATGCAGACATTATAAAATATTTTTTGGGGGGTTTTAGCATTTTTAGTTTTAATTCCTCGCATTTCTGAGGGGGTCAAATTGACCGCGAGGGAAGGCTTTGTTACTGTTTTTATTACAACCACATAAACTCCTCGAATCCAGTCAATTTGTGTGTGTCTCCGTGGTTTAAGTGCGGAAAAAGTCTTGGACCACTCCGATGAATACTCAATTTGAATTTATTTATTTTTTATTAAAAATGAGTTTTGGGTCAAAATGACCCGAGGGACGGATGAAAAGAATAGGGCAGAATAAAACACTAAGCACCAAGGCAAACTACAACTACAGGTTTTATTTTACCATGTAAAACAAAAATGCATAGATAACAAAAAGCTCACGGGGGAAAAGCATACCGTAGCGCTATTTGGACGGTAATTGTTTCTCATGTCCATAAAAAAATACATTTGCATGCCACCTCAGTGATAAAACTCGTGAATTCGGATGGTGATTTATTCACGGTGGAAGAAGCGAGTTTTGTGATCATACGAACATGGGAACGCGCTGCTCACGTGGTCATTAGCATGATTGTCTGCTGTAAATAAAATGGCGGCTTGGAAAATAATAAATAAAATAATCTTTTTTCATTTATTATTAAATAAATACAATTTATTAATTATAAAAGTAGCCTAATAATCCGCAGTGGTCAAAAAGGATATAAACAGTGAATTTTGAAGCGATCTCTTTTTTTTGAAAAATCAGAGATTTGGATGTAGATTCGGACGGCAATTAAATTACCACACGTCCATGGTGTTTGTCCCACCCCACCCCACCCCACCAGAAACAATTACCGTCCGGATAGAGCTCTTGACTACAACATAATCAGTTTTTAATATTTCCTTGGTTCTCTCTAGTTTTTGCATGTGTTCATAATTTCTTTGACAAAGATTATTTCCGCTTCATTGCATTATCACCATTAATATAAAACAATTGCTTACAGTACAATACAATGTACAACACAATACACAATATGCTTACAAAATCTTGAACACGTTTTTAATAGTATTTGAATAAAGGGGGAAGATGTCAATTATCCAAGACCAGACATCACTTTTGGCCACTATATTTGACAGCAATTTTGTAACGATAAATTCCAGTATTCACATTATTTTAACATATTTCCATGCTCTCTAATTAATCGTTTTGAGTGTGTATAATTCACAGATTTACTGCAGCCCAAATGCACAGTATCTGGACACTTAAGCCATTTTTAAAACTGTCTGAATACTTTTGATGTCTCACTTTAAGCCATTTATTGTCATATAAACAACAAATGCAGTTTGCATACAACAACAAAACAGTGTTTCATTCAGATGTTAGTGTTTTATGGAGGCACTGGTGAGTTTTAGTGACTCTAGAACGGAGTGTCCATCTGACTTCCTTTGGCTCCAACAGGGACGACAACGTAACTCCCCTCTTGATATCGAATCCATCGTGAGCGTATTTCATTCTGAACCTGACAGACAAACACATATATGATACATAAATCACACTAAAACCCTATAACCACTATACTGTATGTAGACTAAAATTTCATAACGAACAGTGTCTAAAAGATTAATTCATACAGTGGTTTTGTTAGAAAAGGGTTTCATTAAATGCAACACATTTTTACACACCTTTATCGTGAGCACAGGCTGAAATTATTATTATTCATCCTTAATTGCTTATTGGCCTTTGAGCAGTCCTCTTGTAATTCCCCAATCTGTTTCTTAATCAAATTAATAAAGACTGGCAAACATGTTTGTTGAGGATTTTATTGGGCCAGATTTTGAGTGCAAATGTTGTTTAGTCCTCTGAGAATGCTGATTATCTCCATTTAAACACAAACCTGACTTGCATGCATTTGACAGTTTTTAAACTGATAAGGGCATTGCACTTATAGAATCTAGCTTTCAGCACATTATTTTGAATATTGGTGCTTATTTTGTATTTAATGGTGTGTGAGGGCTGTCAAACAATAATCACTCACCTCCTGGTTCAGGAAGCAGTAGAGAACCGCCACAATAAGGCCCTTAAGAAAAAATCAATGAAAAGGAGAAAGTCAGTGTCTGTAAATTGCAGAAAATGTTCCTCAGATCAAACATCTACAAATATTATGAATCCATCTCTCTTCCTCTCCCTTTCATCTCAGATTGAGTGCTTTGAGATAAATAAAAAAAAATGCTTTTAACAGCATTTCTGCAGGGCCATACTTATGCATTATCATGGATGTATCTGTGTTTTGAGCCAGTCAGATCAAATCTTAATCCACCAGGAGTGTCCATGAGATTAAAATGCAAGAAAGTCTAGTGCTAAAGTATTCATCCGCAGTAAGGAATTGACTTGCAATGTGTGCGTAAGAGAGCTAATCCAGATATTTCCATACTAATGATGACATCCAACAGCTGAAGTTTTACAAGTGTGACTCTGAATATAAACCTGATAGAAATCGTTCATGAATTTACGTGCTGTCAATTGTTCTTTAGAATTCAAAAGGGTAAATTCAGAACAATGTACATACTCTTTTCCATAAAAAAGGTTCATAGAAACCTCACTGAAAGTCCTTCCTAAAACGGACTCTTTTCAGTGATTTAAAAACATACAACTGTGTAGCACGATTCACCAACGAATGACTCCTCTAAACCGGTTCTTTTTAGTGAGTCAAAAACTTGCAGCGCAAACACTTTAGTCCAATTCATGAACAAATGGTTCTTTTCAGTGAATCAGAAACATACAACGTAAACTGTAAAGCACGATTCACCAACGAATGACTCCTCTAAACCGGTTCTTATCATCAAAAAGTCGATTTATTTCACTAATTCCATTCAAAAAGTGAAACTTGTATATTATATTCATTCATTACACACATAATGATATATTTCAAATGTTTATTTCTTTTAATTTTGATGATTATAACTGACAACTAAGGAAAATCCCAAATTCAGTATCTCAGAAAATTAGAATATTGTGAAAAGGTTCAATATTGAAGACACCTGGTGCCACACTTTAATCAGCTAATTAACTCAAAACACCTGCAAAGGCCTTTGAATGGTCTCTCAGTCTAGTTCTGTAGGCTACACAATCATGGGGAAGACTGCTGACTTGACAGTTGTCCAAAAGACGACCATTTGAGACCTTGCATAAGGAGGGCAAGACACAAAAGGTCATTGCAAAAGAGGCTGGCTGTTCACAGAGCTCTGTGTCCAAGCACATTAATAGAGAGGAGAAGGGAAGGAAAAGATGTGGTAGAAAAAAAGTGTACAAGCAAAAGGGATAACCGCACCCTGGAGAGGATTGTGAAACAAAACCCATTAAAAAATGTGGGGGAGATTCACAAAGAGTGGACTGCAGCTGGAGTCAGTGCTTCAAGAACCACTACGCACAGACGTATGCAAGACATGGGTTTCAGCTGTCGCATTCCTTGTGTCAAGCCACTCCTGAACAACAGACAGTGTCAGAAGCGTCTCGTCTGGGCTAAAGACAAAAAGGACTGGACTGCTGCTGAGTGGTCCAAAGTTATGTTCTCTGATGAAAGTAAATTTTGCATTTCCTTTGGAAATCAGGGTCCCAGAGTCTGGAGGAAGAGAGGAGAGGCACACAATCCACGTTGCTTGAGGTCAAGTGTAAAGTTTCCACAGTCAGTGATGGTTTGGGGTGCCATGTCATCTGCTGGTGTTGGTCCACTGTGTTTTCTGAGGTCCAAGGTCAACGCAGCCGTATACCAGGAAGTTTTAGAGCACTTCATGCTTCCTGCTGCTGACCAACTTTATGGAGATGCAGATTTCATTTTCCAACAGGACTTGGCACCGGCACACAGTGCCAAAGCAACCAGTACCTGGTTTAAGGACCATGGTATCCCTGTTTTTAATTGGCCAGCAAACTCGCCTGACCTTAACCCCATAGAAAATCTATGGGGTATTGTGAAGAGGAAGATGCGATATGCTAGACCCAACAATGCAGAAGAGCTGAAGGCCACTATCAGAGCAACCTGGGCTTTCATAACACCTGAGCAGTGCCACAGACTGATCGACTTCATGCCACGCCGCATTGCTGCAGTAATTCAGGCAAAAGGAGCCCCAACTAAGTATTGAGTGCTGTACATGCTCATACTTTTCATGTTCATACTTTTCAGTTTCTAAAAATCCTTTCTTTGTATTGGTCTTAAGTAATATTCTAATTTTCTGAGATACTGAATTTGGGATTTTCCTTAGTTGTCAGTTATAATCATCAAAATTAAAAGAAATAAACATTTGAAATATATCAGTCTGTGCGTAATGAATGAATATAATATACAAGTTTCACTTTTTAAATGGAATTAGTGAAATAAATCAACTTTTGATGATATTCTAATTATATGACCAGCACCTGTATAGTCCAATTCATGAACAAATGGTTATTTTCAGTGAATTAAAAACATACAACGTAAAATGTGAAGCACGATTCACCAACGAATGACTCCTCTAAACCAGTTATTTTTAGTGAATCAAAAACATACAATGTAAACTGTTTAGCATGATTCACCAACAAATGACTCCTCTAAACAGTTTTTTAGTGAATCAAAAACATGCAGTGCTAACTGTATAGTACGATTCATGAACAAATTAATCTTTTCATATGGTTCTTTTTAGTGATTCAAAAACATACAGCACAACCAGTGTAGTCTGATTCACAAACAAATACCTCTCTTAATTAAACTGGTTGTTTTTAGTTAATCAAAGACATATAACACAACCAATGTCCGATTCATGCAAGAATGAAAGACTCTTTTAAGCCAGTACTTTGAAAAGAATCAAAAACATACAGCACAAACAATGTAGTAAATGATTCACAAACAAATTCATTTTACGAGTCTAACGTTGTAATGAATTATTCAAAAACACTCACAAACTTTCTGTACTATTTTACAGTAGTTTTGAGTAGTTTATAATTTTAGAATAATTGTACAGTGTTTTACAGAAGAAATTCAATTTAAAGATGTTGGACATAGGGCAGTTTTTGGTTGTGTTGATTCCTAAAATAAACAGCAAATAAACTGCATAGTTTTGCCTCTGTTGTTAATTTTTTTTTTTATTAATATTTTTGTAATGTATCAAGCACCAAGGTTTGCTTTATCAATTACAGCATTAGCTAAGAGAAAATTTCTTTTTTTTAAAGTATAAAACACATTATAAAAAGAAATATGCCCAAACGAATCAGGAATTTGTGAGTTGGAATTGAATCAGTAAATATGTATCAGTAACCAGCCCTACCAAACATCATTGGGTTTCATGTTGTTTGAAGAAGAATTATATTACATTTGTATAGAAGAGTGAAGCATGTATTACTTTAGTGTTCCACAGAAAAACAACAGCATACAGGTTTGGGATGTCATGCGTGTGAATGACAGAATTATCATTTTTGTAATTTCAGATAAGTGAGGTAACGGAAGGCTGCTGTAGAAATGTTTTTAATTGAAATGCAGAAATGTCTGTGCTACCTGAAAGATATCCTAGGATCTGAACAATGCACAAGTGATAGCCTTAAATCAAAATCTCAACACCTTAAACTCATTGTTGTGCTCCTTAAACCATTTTTGTGGCAGGGCGCATTATCCTGCTGAAAGAGGCCACAGCCACAAGGGACCGTTTCCATGAAAGGGTGTACATGGTCTGCAACAATGCTTAGGTAGGTGGTACGTGTCAAAGTAACATCCACATGGATAGCAGGACCCAAGGTTTCCCAGCAGAACATTGCCCAAAGCATCACACTGCCTCCGCCGGCTTGCCTTCTTCCTATAGTGCATCCTGGTGCCATGTGTTCCCCAGGTAAGCGACACACATGCACCCGGCCATCCACGTAATGTAAAAGAAATCGTGATTCATCAGACCAGGCCACCTTCTTCCATTGCTCCATGGTCCAGTTCTGATGCTCACGTACCCACTGTTGACGCTTTCGGCGGTGGACAGGGCTCAGCATGGGCACTCTGTCTGATCTGTGGCTATGCAGCCCCATACACAACAAACTGCGATGCACTGTGTATTCTGACACCTTTCTATCAGAACCAGCATTAACTTCTTGAGCAATTTGAGCTACAGTAGCTCGTCTGTTTGATCGGACCACACAGGCCAGCCTTCGCTCCTCACGTGCATCAATGAGCCTTGGCTGCCTATGACCCTGTCGCCGGGTTCACCACTGTTCCTTCCTTGGACCACTTTTGATAGATACTGACCACTGCAGACCGGGAACACCCCACAAAAGCTGCAGTTTTGGAGATGCTCTGACCCAGTCGTCTAGTCATCACGATTTGGCCCTTGTCAAGCTCGCTCAAATCCTTACACTTGCCCATTAACAGGTGCCGTGATGAAGAGATAATCAGTGTAATTCACTTCACCTGTCATAATGTTATGCCTGATCGGTATATATATATATATATATAGAGAGAGAGAGATGTCTTGAGATACCAAACCTGTCACTGATACAGCCGTAGGCTCTGTAAAGTGCAATCTGAAAACCGCCTGCACGATTTAATCATTTTCACATTCGGGTGAGCTGACATGTCTCAGTAGTAAAGACAAAGAACACAATCTTACTTCAATGTTAGCCTTCAAAGAAAGTAATTAGCACTAAAAACCGCACATCACGGATATTATATTGACTTAAACTTTTACAAGAATTTAACAGCTTTCCTGTTTTGTTTCTCAAACTCCTGCATGGAATTAATCTTCAAAATTAGTTACCGGCCCTCCAGGAAACTCAATTAGTGTTGCGGCTAACTAAGTAATGTCTCTAAATCCCAAATGTCCATCTTCTGTCTCAACAGATCAATAGTGAGTATGAGGTCTGCTCTGAGGTTGTTTTGATCAGAGCTCATCGACTGTACAGAGGGGAGCATATCTAAAGACTGGAATACACCACATGACTTCTGAACAGATTTTAAAACATACACTTGCCGACTTGAAAATGGTTGCAGAGAAAAGGTGGGTATCATACACTAAGGGCCAGATTTATTAACAGCGCAAACCCTCTTTTGGTGTTAAAAAACTACTGTCAAGATTTATTAAAGAAACGCAGTGAAAAATTTGCACTGAGAAGGCGTGGACAGGGTTATTTTTGTGGCTAACCTTATCATGCAAGGTGATTTACTAAGATTTGCGCTCGTCAATTTACTCAAAAAAGCATGTCTTAAACCAGACACTAATTTGCGCTGCTCTTGGTACATTGTGTTGGTCATTATGGAAGTGCTCTTTCATTTGCGTGTCGTAGTAGATCATGCGCTGAACTTTCCACTCCCATCTGCGCTTTTATGGGATTGCGCTCTCATGCTAATATGTCCTGTTTAGTAAATCTGGCAGCACGTGTTTCTAAAATCAGCTCAAAATATCAAACATGTTTGATATAATGGTAATAATATAACTTTATTTTGATGGTCCCCTTTAGACATTCTGTTGACTACAAGTAATTTTGCAACATGTCAACTAAACTCACATTAGTATTAGTAGAATGTTAGTAGACTGTCTGCTTAATATCCACTAACACTTTATTTTGATGGTCCTCCAACAGAAATTCTAATGACTATAAGCAAAGACTTTATATATAGAAAGACGTTGCACTCCGATTACTTATGAATGGGAGAAAGTGCAACGCCCAATATGGCGAACAAGCCCCGCCTTCTAAATAAAGAAGCCAATCAGCGATTGGTAAAGTCATCGTGTCACTGCAGCTGCTGTTAGAAGCTGCGGTTGCTATAGAAACAGGCAGTGTTCTGAGACAGGCGTTTAGGATTGTTAGCATTAGCTTTGTCCAGGCTAATAAATGAAGTTTTTTTGTCATGATTTGAGAATTTAGAAACAAAATGTATGCAACAGTTGTCAGATTTCATTGGTGATTTCAAATATGAAATTTAATCATAAGCTTGGCAAACAGTTTTGGAAAATTTGATGAGAATTTGAGAATTTGATGGAGATAGGAGCTGCACTTGAATGCCCAAGAGGCGTTTCAAAGATGGCCGCCGTATGAAATGACTTGTCTTAAATGGACTTTGGATATAATCAGACCGGATAGAATCATAACAGTCTGAAGCTTAAAAAAATAAAAATAAAAATCAGAGCCTGTGCCCATCATGCATGAAGTGACTTTCTGTGAAATCTGTCAACTCTGACTGCCAAAAATCTGAAGACTGGCTCTGACTTTTGGCAACTATCGTTGATGCGTACAGACTGAAATTGGGGTGAACAACTAGGCAAAAATCAAGTAGTGTATTCCAGCCGTAGTAAGTCTATGTTCAGTAAATCACACTCCTGCTGAGGTTTGGGTTTAAGCTGTGTTGTGCTGATAGTGAGCTGGATAACCTGGAAGGAGCCCAGACACAGCTCGATGCAAAGCCGCAGGCTCACATTGAAGTAGTCTGGGAGAAAGCTGAAGATCATGTAATGCGTGCCGAAGAGAGGGATGAGGAGGAGGGTGGACTTGGTCAGTCGCCTGAGAGAAGGAGAGATAAAGGATGGAGAGGAGGAAGGGTAAGAGGTTATTAGGTAGTGCTGGGTGCTTTTGCTGAGTAGATTTTATGGATTCAAACGAGTAAAATCATAACATTGCATGACTTTAAACAACACTTTTAAAGGGATAGTTCATGCAAAAATGAAAATTATGGCAACATTTACTCACAATGTCATCCCTAACCTGAAAGATGAATGGGGACAAACGCTGTGAAAGCTCCAAAAAGGACCAGAAAGCATCATAAAAGATCATGAAAACGTGAAATTAGTCTATATGACTTGTAGGCTATATGTTGAGACCGATTTGAGAGATTTGTGTAAAAGAAATCCAGCATGTCATTTTATGTCATGATGATATATTTGGTGGTGGTTAAGGAGATTCCCCCCTTCTATATGTAAAGCGCGTTGAGTACCCAGAAAAGCGCTTTATAAATGTAAAAAATTATTTATTATTATTATTATACGAGATAAACGACACATGGATGGAGAATGAGGTGTGTCTGTAGCAATTAACTTTTACTGTCTTCTATGGTAAAAAAATTAAATAAAATAAATATTTTATTAGGATGAACTATTCATTTAACATTCACAGGTTTCTTCTGTATATGCACATATATGTGAATATTCATAACTGCATTATAAATACTTTGAGTAATGTTCTAAGCTTTTATTGCTTGTATTGTTTTTCATTTGCAAGTCAGTTCATTTGCAAAACATCTGCCTAATGAATATGCATGAATGTAAACATGTGCAATGATGATTATAATTGCTCTGTTAATTTTACACAAATGTAAAATGTATTATTTATTTATTTATTTATAGAAGACAGTTCACTCAAAAATGGAGAAAACAAACAGCCCTGATCCGTGAGGCATGGACTCCACTAGACCCCTGAAGGTGTGCTGTGGTATCTGGCACCAAGATGTTAGCAGCAGATCCTTTAAAGGGTTAGTTCACCCAAAAATGAAAATTAGACCATGATTTACTCACCCTCAAGCCATCCTAGGTGTATATGACATTCTTCTTTCAGACGAACACAATCAGAGTTCTATTAAAAATGTCCTGGCTCTTCCAAGCTTTACAATGGCAGTGACTGTTGTGTCATTTTTGAAGTCCATAAAAGTGCATCTATCCATCATATAACTGCTCCACACAGCTCCGGGGAGTTCATAAAGGCCTTCTGAAGGGAAGTGGCGCATTTGTGTAAGAAAAATATCTATATTTAAAACTTTATAGACTAAAATAGCTAGCTTCCGGCAGTCAGCAGTACGCAAGTGAAAGAGTAAAAAGTTACGGTGAAAGAGTAACCCTTGACCCTTGAACCCCTGACGCATGCGTATTGACGAACGCAGAAGAGCAGAGTATAGAGCAAAACAAAACACCGTTCATGAATTAGAAGTCTAAAACGAGACTTTTTCGATATATAAGAGAAGAGGAGCTTGAGTTTGTTGCCCAGCACTATCCGCAAGAGTATACACCTAGGATGGCTTGAGGGTAAGTAAATCATGGTCTAATTTTCATTTTTGGGTGAACTAACCCTTTAAGTCCTGTACGTTGCGAGGTGGGGCCTCCATGGATCGGACTCGTTTGTTCAGCACATTTTTTTGCTTTGTGGCAGGGCGCATTATCCTGATGAAACAGGCCACAGCCACCAGGGAATACCGTTTCCATGAAAGGGTGTACATGGTCTCCAACAATGCTTAGGTAGGTGGTACGTGTCAAAGTAACATCCATGGCAGGACCCAAGGTTTCCCAGCAGAACATTGCCCAAAGCATCCTACTGCCTCCGCCGGCTTGCCATCTTCCCATAGTGCATCCTGGTGCCATATGTTCCCCAGGTAAGCGACGCACACACACACGGCCATCCACGTGATTTAAAAGAAAACATGATTCATCAGACCAGGCCACCTTCCTCCATTGCTCTGTGGTGCAGTTCTGATGCTCACATGCCCACTATTGGCACTTTCGGCGGTGGACAGGGTCAACATGGGCACCCTGCCTGGTCTGCGGCTATGCAGCCCCATATGCAACAAACTGCGATGCACTGTGTTTTCTGACACCTTTCTATCAGAACCAGCATTAACTTCTTGAGCAATTTGAGCTACAGTAGCTCGTCTGTTTGATCGGACCACACAGGCCAGCCTTCGCTCCTCACGTACATCAATGAGCCTTGGCCGCCCATGATCCTGTCGCCGGGTTCACCACTGTTCCTTCCTTGGACCACTTTTGGCAATGCTCTGACCCAGTCGTCTAGTCATCACAATTTGGCCCTTGTCAAACTCGCTCAAATCCTTGCAGTTGCTTATTTTTCCTGCTTCTAACACATCAACTTTGAGGACAAAATGTTCACTTGCTGCCTAATTATATATATATAATCTGGCAAAAACTTCAGATTCTTGAGAGCATATGCTGTCATTCACAGGAAATATAAACTCAACAGCAGCAAACCGTCATTTTGGCAAAAAAGAGAGTCTCTTCATGATAACAGCATTAACTGGATACATAATAGCCAAACACATACACATTTCTCTCTCCAGATAATCTGTGCAGGTCAGTGCTCTTAAAAATGAGCAGAAATTTACTGGAAATGATCCTGACACGTGGATATAAAAACAGTAGAAATATGATTGTTGCTTGGCAACAGCCTACATTTTGGCCAATTAACTATATGACTTGGCAAAAGAATGGTTTGTGATTATTGTTAATGTTTCAATTGATTACCATAATCATATACCAAGGTACTTAAAATAACACCATAGTACTACCATTGTACATGCCCAATAACCACGGTACTACCATGGTTCCATATCCCAAAAGATGTACCATGGTTTAATTTCATTGTTAATCCTTCAAAAAAAAAAAACTACCAAAAAGTACAGTATTTTGGACATTGTGAGCTATGCCTACTGGATGGTATTTGCTTCTGCTTAAGCCGTCAGCCTGCATTATTTCAACTTTTAAAAATAATTGTGCTTAACTGCGAAATTCCTAGTAAAAAAAACTACATTACACATGATGCTGTGCAGAAAATTACACCAATCAGAGAGCCGATACTTAATATGTGTTTATTGCAAAATATGCATACATATACAAACATTTGTTTATATATATATATATATATATATATATATATATATATATATATATATATATATCAATATATATATTTTCAAATACTTATTTGCTTCAAATCAAGGTTTGTGATGTGATTCACCTCGTAGCTGGTTGGCCTAGTTCAGGGCTTATAACTTTAAAAGGCTTTTTTAAAATCCCAATGGTAAAAATGAATGGAAAAAATACAGTTGAAAAAGTAGGCGGGCACTAATGCACTCTATTCCCCCGGTTATAACACATTATAGTAATGCCATGGGCCTGTTTTTCAGTGAACGCACCATACAGTCTTTTTTTACACATAGCATGGTATTTATAGGGTACAACAAGATATTCAAAAAGAAAGATGGTATTAAGATGGTACTTTCTGTACGTCCAAAATACATGGTAATGCCATGTTACTATTTTGTTTGTGAGCAGTCTCTTGTGGGCAAAACAATAACTATTAAAACTTGTTTTCTTTAACTGAAATAAAATACAAATATTAGATGACACTTCAAGTAAAAATATTTGTAATGTTGAAGTACTAAAATTACTACAACTGAAAAAAAGTAATTAAATAGAAATAACACAAATGACAAAAGCACATAACAATGTTACAAAAACTGAAAATATAAAATGTTTTGAAGGCAATAAAGCCTATCAGAAAAACAGATAGATAGCTTAGATAGATAGATAGATTTGCTAGCACATTTTCGTGTGCTGCTAGCATGACTTACCGTGTTGTTAGCATGTTTTAACGTTTTGCTATCACATTTTAACATGAATTAACATGTTGCTAGTATGTTTTAACGTGTTGCTAGCATGAATTAGTGTGTTGCTAGCACGAATTAGCATGTTGCTAGTGAGTTGTTAACACGATTTAGCATGTTGCTAGCATGTTTTAACATGTTGCCAGCATGAATTAGCGTGTTGCTTGCACACATAATTAGCATGCTGCTAGCATGTTTTGAAAAGATTTACCAACCTGAGTCAGAACAGTCTGAAGTTTGGTGTTTGTAGTAATAATAATAAGTGTAAATTGTAGATCAGTAAGTTGGCTTTCTCAAGCCAACTTAATAATACCTAAATAACTCTGCTTATGGGTTATCTCATAAAATACCTAAAACAGCTAAAGCAATTTTATTCCCAGTAACTGTTCTCATGATATCTGCTGGACTCTACGGGGGGTTCGGAGTACAGTAGAGATGCTAGAGGCTGAAAGAACAAAGGCACAGCACTTCAAAACTATCAGGGGATCCTAACAGTGACGATGACACGTCAAGCGCCGTTCTGGGAACACAATTCTATTTCCTGTTAGCATGCGAGCTTTGCTTCAGCTTTACATCTGTAGTGCTTATCCAGTGATCTCAAAGCCTCGCTCCATGCATTATCAACACATCCCTGGAGTTCATGTGTGGTTATGGGATTTAAAAGAGCAACTATCTGGTTCATTTTTCACTATAGTATCCTCCACTGCATAATACATTATTTCTAAATAATCTGACCCTAGTTACATTGATTTTCATTGGTCATTCAGTCATTTTAAATAATATTTAGCACTTGAATGCAACCAATTAATATAGATGTTACCATATGAAGCACAACCTGACAACATATTTTTACAGTGCAGTTCTGCAGTTGATGGAAAAATAAAAGTTGTTAAAAGAAGTAGGTTTCAACTTTCTCTTCTGAGAAATTAGCATTGTTATCATCATTCAGTATTTGCTGTTTTTGATCAAATAGACATTGTGGCGCCTTGCGAGCCTGTCTGAAACGAGTTTCTGAAATAAAAAATAAAGCTAAATAGAAATATTATTAAAAAACAAAAACTTGGATTATGCGGTTGCTTGGTTATATTGTTTATAAAGTTATAAAGTTTGTTTTGCTATTTCATCATTGTGTGCTTTAATAAAACCACCAACTGTTACACATAATAGAATTTATAAATGAATAAGTAATTTTAATAAATGTATAATTAATAAAATAAATTAATAAAATTGATTAAACTAATCTAAAATAAATAAATAATTAATAAAAAAAAAAAAAGTATTCAAAATATTAATAAACACTGAATTAACACTGCTACATTATAATATTTAAGGAATATGTAAACATTAGTTCATGCATTATGAACTAAACTGAACAATATAACAGTATCTGTCAAAAGTTTGGGAAAATTACATCTTTTTTACATGTTTTTGAAAGAAGTCTCCTCTGCGCACCAAGGCTGCATTCATTTGATCAGAAATATTGCTACAAACTAAAAGAACTGTTTTCTATGTGAATATATTTTAATATGTAATTTATTCCTGTGATCAAAGCTGTATTTTCAGCATCATTACTCCAGTCTTCAGTGTCACATGATCCTTCAGAAATCATTCTAATGATGATTTGCTGCGTTTGCTGCTCAAGAAACATTTATGATCATTATCAATGAGTGCTGCGAAATATTAGGATTCTTTGATGAACAGAAAGTTCAATGAACAGCATTTATTTGCATTGATTAAAGCATGTATTAAATAGGAATCTTTTGTAACATTATAAATGTCTTTACTGTCACTTTTGAACAATTGAATGCATCCCCTGATTAATAAAAGCATATGAATTTCTCCTTTTTTATCTTACCACAAATGTTTGAGTGGTATAATTCTTTTCACAAAAATGTTATGCAGGAAAATCTGTTTTCATCACTGATAATGATCATAAATGTTTTTTGGTCATCAAATCAGCATATCTGAATGATTTCTGAAGGATCATGTGACACTAAAGACTGGAGTAATGATGCTTTAAATTCAGCTTTGACATCACAGGAATAAATTACATTTTTAAAATGTATTAAAATAAAAAACATGCTAAATGCTTTTAGTTCATAATACCTAATGCATTTACTATAGTTGAGGTATAGAACCTAGTAAATTGTTAGGGTTATTGTAAAGCTCTCACTGCTATCAATCCCACAATCCCCCACGCAAACCTGCCGCTTATCTCCCACAGAGAAGGAATTGAAAACACCCACTCATCGCCACACATACCGCTAGTGTCCCTTCAGATGTCCCGGCTCATGGGTTTGTGTTTTCTGTTACAGCTGGCATGTACCTGTACTGAGCCGAATTGTTGAACTGGATCAAGCGAGGGTTCAGTTTCTGCACCAGAATCCTGATAATGTTCATGAAGAGAAGGAAGTTCACCTGATCGGGCAAAAAACAGACATGAAAATAACTGTGTGTGAGTCCATTCATTCATCCATCCATGTCCTCATGCGTTATCTTACCCCTATGGATACTACAATGGGACCCTTGATGATCCACCAATAAGGAGAATCTTCATTTACGTCCCAGCACCTAAAAAATAAAAACTTCAACGTCTTAACCATGTAAGATGCAATAAAGCAGCAAATTATAAAATCCATTGCTTTATAATAAGTGAATCATTCATTCCAGAAGAGTGTTGCAAAATGTGCAATTACTCTGTGTCCTCAAAATACACTCTGGAGCAGATCCAGAGGACGATGCAGACCAATGGAACACCTGCAGGAAAAGACGAAAGAGAGACAAAAAGATTATGATGTTATCTTAAGCATCGTTCAGACTGTCGGTCCAAATCCAATTTTTTTTTGTGTATATCTGATCAGATTTAGCAGGTCAATGAGATTTTTGCAAATCTGTTTTCAAATCTCATTTTTGGAAATCTGTTTCAGTCTGACTGCTCTGGTCGGATTTTGCGTGGTTTATGTGACTTTCATACACCACGTAAAACGCAAACGCCAGACATTAGCCAGGTTTCCATTCAAGGATTTTTTGGGGGAAAAAAAAGTTTAGTGCATCAAAATGTTTACTATTATAGCTGATGGAAATGCCAATTATCTGTAAATTTTGCATATGTCGACAAAATATTTTTCTGTTTAATTTTTGCGATATCAATACTTCAAATGTCGTGAAAAACTAGTTTGGAAACGGAAAAAGGGCTTTAACGCAAATAAATGTAGTGTCACATGACAGAATTAGCCATGTATAGGCGTGCGTGTTCGTGGCGTTGCTCCCGTTAAAGCACAGTTTCTCTGTAGTTCAAGGACGCAATAAATCTTTTATATTCATATTATTAAATTGTATATTTAATTTTATTACTACTTTATTACTGCTTTACACCATTGCATCTGACGCTTTGCATTGCACTTGGTGATGTAAGGCTTGGATGCAGCTGCTCGGCCATGGAAAACCATTCCATTTTGCTCTCTACGCACTGTTCTTGAGCTGATCTGAAGGCCACATGAAGTTTGAAGGTCTGTAGCTATTGACTCTGCAGAAAGTTGCCGACTTCTGTGCACTGTGAGCCTCAGCATGCGCTGACCCCGCTCTGTGATTTTAGGTGGCCTACCACTTCATGGCTGAGTTGCTGTTGTTCCCAATTGCTTCCACTTTGTTATAATACCACTGTGATTGGAACACCTGAATTCAGTGATTTGGAGGGGTGTCCCAATACTTTTGGCAATATAGTGTATGTATACAATTTAATACAGATTAATATTTCCTAATTTTGTATATTATTGATATAAAGTCAGAATTGAACGATATAAAGTCGCAATAGTTTATATCTCACAATTCTGACTTTATAACAATAATATACAAATAATAAGCCTATTACTAAATAGCCTATTACTACTATACTGACTATATAAACTCACAATTGCAAGATATAAACTCACAAATCACAATAAACTCACAACTTTTGTAACTGGCAGCATGAAATAAAGCCATCCTCCTATGTTTCTGCCACTGCCTCAGAAGACGGATCTGAAAATTGGATCTGAACAGTTGCAATACACAATGTGGACAGTCAATAATTTTAGATCAGATTCCAATCGGATACACAAATAATCGGATTTGGACTGACAGTGTGAACGTAGCCTTACAGAGAGTGTTCAATGCAACTCAAAAAGCATGGATAATATACTTTTAATGATGATCATGATAATGGCACTGAATGTAGAATCTGGAACTTTGATCCAGATTATTTCAACGATACTCAGAAAGAAACATTAAAAGAATATTAAGAGCTGTGCTGCATGGAATATTAAGTGTCTTTTAGTTAAATTACCAAAAATTGGCATAATCCAAAAATGTATAATTTAAGAAATTATAATTATATGTTTATGGAAATTAGACAGCATTCATGAAGTATTAAAAATATTTGCACTAGAAAAAGGCCATTTTCAAGTGCTTTCCATATTTCTAAAACTAAGCAGATCTCCTAAATATCATCATGAAATGCAGTTTGGAATCCATTTAACGTCCCTAATGTGATGCAAAACAGGACTTAAGGATTTAAAATTTCAGGAATTGATTGTAAAAAGCATTATATATACATATATATACCAGAATGTATCTGTGTTTTGATAAACAAAAAATAATTCATTAGCATAACATGCACTGATGCATCATTCGCAATAAGATCAGGAACGTGTATAAGAACGAGAACAACGATTTGCACATATAGTTATATTCACTCTATGTTGAGTACTGCATCTACAATGTCATTTGAACTGTTTGTTCTGTCAATTGTCTGCTCAAATCAAAGACGATGGAGGTGCCAATCACGAGAGCTGTTCTGACACTTCTCAGCCCTCCCAGGGTCCCGGAGACCATAGGAGAGCGAGACAGACAGAATATAAATGGAAATTGAGAAATAGAACAACAGAAGGATCATGCCATACTTCACTGATTGGAGCCGCTGAGACTATAATAGCTGCTAACATGAGAAAAATAATAGACTTCAGAACCATAAATGATGATAGATTAAGTAGCCAAGAAACAGGTATTATAATGTACAGTTAGTTGGTCATTACTGCAAGAATAAAACGCCAGACAAAGTGATCACGACATATACATTACCATTCAAAAGTTTGGGGCTAAGATTTATTATCTTAAGTTGGTTAGTTTTAATGTCTTAAGAAGTCTCTTCTGCTCACCAAGGCTGCATTTATTTGATCAAAAATACAGTAATATTGTAAAATAGTATTACCATTTAAAAGAACTGCTTTCAATTTGAATATATTTTTCAAATGTAATTTCTTCCTGTGATGCAAAGCTGAATTTTCAGTGTTTCAGAGCCATAAGGGTTTGTTGTGCCCAAGCTGTGCGTTCTCTCTCTCTCTCTCTCTCTCTCTCTCTCTCAGTGGCTGCGTCTCAATCAGCTCCCGAGCTTGTGAATCAGTATATTCATGAATTCGGGCACTGGTAAGGACAGTAAAGGACTCTGGCTCACTACACATTGGGACACTGATGACTCTAATTCCCAGTGACATGACAACGTCCTCATTGTACATCACTACTGGTATTTATGAACAACACCAGAGCTGATATCTTTCTGACATTATTTGTAATGTTATTTAAACACATTATTTGCAATATGATAAATACTTTGCTTGTTACGTGCAACATTTCAGTCGTGTTAGCTAGATTATGTTCATTACCAACCCATTCTCACTCCCAAGGCTTCAAAATTTGAAGAATGTTCAAGTGCCTTCTGCGTCACAATGAAGAAGCTAAAGGTACCCCTAGGCGTCACTATATCGATGCGCAGGGTACTCCATTCATTTCAGTTGTTTGCCCAATGCGTCAGATCAAGACGCATTTAATTCTTTGCATTTGTAAAAGTAGACATGATTTTATGAATATGTATAGGCTACTTTTATATTTTGGACCCAACTTATATTTTTATTACCCAACTCCTACCCTAAACCTACCCACTTCTAAACAATATAAAACACGTAACAGGCAAATTTTTAAAAAAAAAGTCACAGGTATTTATTGCAAAAACTGACCAAAAACTCATGTTGCATTCCAAGTCTTCTGAAGTCATGATATCTTCATGTAAAGAACAGAGTTGATCTTAATGTTTTAATCGCTGAAATGATAATCCCGCCACTCCGTGAACACACTCATTCATATCTCATTCAAATGATACACCTGACTCTTTAGCATGACATAATCGGTCACAAGACACAAGAGATTTTACAATCAAAGCTGACGTAATGGCACAATTGGTCACGAGACATACAAGAGCCAATGCAATTTCACTATGAAATCTGACGTAACGGGTGGCAATTTTTGAAATTTGATGTGTGCGTGATCTTCGGCGGATGGAGACGCTGATCGCTTTTGCGGATTTACACAAATCAATCCTTTGGCCTAGGAACATTCGGAATATTTGTACTTTTTGAATAAATTGTGCCTGCAGTCGTATCTGCCTGTAAAATACACAAATGGGTAGGTTAAGGGATGGGACGGGGTTGGGTTACATGTTCAAACGTGTCTAAATAGCATAAATAAAATAGATGTAAATAAAATTATGCTGGCTGATTAAATTGAGAATCACACTCCAACATGCTTCAAATTTTGACGCCTTGGGTGTGAGAACCCATCAAACGATGTATGTTTATCCTGAAATATAATAAAATAATGGTTTGTATTTTAAAAACATCTATCGTGTGTCATTATGCCTAGTGAGTTGGTTCACGTGATTTATGTTTCACGCTTCAGAACTTACGTTAAGGGAACATATGAGCATCGATGCTCCCTGGTTTTTGCTGTGCATTGTGGGACTTTTTAGGGAGCAAACGTTTTAGTGCACTGGACGGATTCTGCGACTGAGACAGCCCTTAAAATGGCAGACTCCCTGATCAGTGAACTAGGGAGCTGATTGAGGGTGTGTGTACACGACATCGTTTTCAACTGAAAGCGAAAACTTTTGGGCAGTTCATTTACTCGACAACGGTTATAATATGTGTAAGTGTAACATAATTTGTATTGTTAAATAAAACAAGCAAAGTAAGTAAGTTTGGTTGTTATATTCGTGTCATGTGAGTTCAACTGCGCTGTCAAAGTGTCTATTTACAACGTGATTTTGCAGCGTTGAGTATTGTAGCCAATCACTGGGATTTCTGTTGAAAATAATGATCAGAGGTTTTTAATTTACCGGTAGTGAGAATCCGCTCAGTATCTCTCAAAACGCTGAATGAGTTTATATTTAGCGCAGGTTTTGTCAGTGCAAACAGAGGACCCAAGAGCGATGGCGGTTCAAACACAAGTTTATTGACGAAAGGAACAAAGGCAGTCAGCCGTGCGGAAGACGCTGAACCAGAGAGAGCGTAAATGGGAGATTAACACGAAGACCACAGGCATACGTTAGCAATAATCCGAAAAAAGAGCAGAGCGAACAGCGGGGAGAAATAGCAGAGAGAATTGTCCAACAGCTTACAAACCCTATAAACGGGGGAACCTTCAGCAAGAACTGGCATGGGGCGGGAGGGAGCACGAATAACAGGCTTAATGCAAGAAATGTGGAATACCGGATGGACCCGTCGCAAATAACAGGGTAATCTGAGACGCACCACTACCGGACTAAGCATCTTGACAAATGGAAAAAGGCCCAATGAACCGAGGCGCTAGTTTGTGCGAGGTGGATTGAAGGGGCAAGTTAAGAGTGGAAAGCCACACTTTCTGGCCGCAGACGTATCTAGAAGCCTTAATGCGTCAGCGATTGGCAGCGCGTCGCATGCGCTCACAGCTTTGAAGGAGCGAGGTTCTCACCCTTCTCCAGGTGCGTTTACATTGCTGAATAAACGCCTGTACCGAGGGAACGGAGCTCGCAGATTCCTGAGACGAGAACAAGGGAGGTTGACAACACTGAAATGGAGACAACCCAGTGGAAGACGATGGTAAAGAGTTGTGAGCGTATTTGGCCCAGGGCAGCAGCTCGCACCAAGACGAGGGATTCTGAAACGCCAATCTGGTTAGCTCGTTCGGCTTGCCCGTTAGTTTGAGGGTGAAATCCCGACAACAGGCTGGCGGAGGCTCCAATCTGCCAACAAAATTTCCTCCAAAACTGAGAGGCGAACTGTGGACCTCTGTCAGAGATAACATCAGAGGGTAGACTGTGTAAACTGAAAACATGGTTGCAAACAGCCTGCACGACGGATATCGTGTACTCTTGTGGGCCACAAAAACCTCTGATTGATGGCCGCTAGAGTACCCCTAGCCCCAGGGTGAACAGTCAATTTGGAGGAATGGCCCCAGCAGAGCACCGCCTGACGAGCAGAATCTGGAACAAATAATCTTCCCTCGGGACAACGACGAGGAACAGCGACAGCAGCGAGTGCTCTCTTCACCACCGATCCAATTCCCCAGACGGCAGCTCCGACCACACAGGTATTGTGTAAAATCGTCTCTGTTGTGGAAGCGGCCCCTGGCGAACCAAACTGCAGAGAGAGCATCTGGTTTCATATTCTTAGACCCGGGTCGATAGGAAATCTAAAAGTTGAAATGACCAAAGAAAAGAGCCCTACAAGCCTGCCGGGCATTTAATCGCTTAACGAACGAATGTATTCTAGGTTTCTATGGTCTGTCCAAACAATGAATGGAACTGTTGTGCCCTCCAACCATTGATGTCACTCCCCTAGGGCTAGATGGATGGCCAGTAATTCATGGTTACCTATATCATAATTGCGCTCCGAAGGCGAGAGTCGATGAGAAAAGAACGCACACGGATGAACCTTCCCGTCAAGCGTGGAACGCTGCAATAGCACCGCTCCAACGCCGACGTTGGTTCCTTGCCACTGTCGCCTTTGGCTTGGCTTGCTCAGTTGGGGACACAAAATTTTCAACTAAACATCCAAATAAATTTCATTTCTAAACTAAATTAACTATATCAACTAAATTACGGATCTGCCCATATTGTCGCTATATGACAATTGAAATGAGCTAGATGACTGACCAGTTTTCTCCAGAGCGGCTGTACAGCCGAATCAAATTCTGTTGCATTATTTTCCTGTTTAACACTGTGAAGCTGCTTTGAAACAATTGGCATTGTAAAAAGCGCTATATAAATAAACTTGACTTGACTTGACAATAAATTGACTCTCAATGTCAGGCGTGATCAAATTAGGCGCGGTGGTAAATAACCTCTTGAGGCAATCAAACGCGATCTAAGCCGCCTCTGACCAGGAAAAACACGACTTGGATGAGGTAAGCGCAGATAAGGGCGTGGCTACTTGAATTTCTGATGAAGCGCCGATAGAAATGTGTGAACCCCAAAAATCGTTGGAGCGGGGAACGGGCCACTCAGTAACGGCTTGCACTTTAGCCGGGTCCATACTGGTACCCTCTGCTGATACCACGGAACTTAGAAACGTCACGGACTTCGCGTGAAACGTGCATTTCTCAGCTTGAACGAAGAGACGGTTCTCTAAGAGACGTTGTAATACACAACGGACGTGCTGGACATGAACCTGAAAAGAAGGGGAGAAAATAAGTATATCGTCTAGATACACAAAAACAAAAATATTTAGCATGTCCCTCAAGACATCAACCAGAGCCTGAAAGACAGCAGGAGCGTTGACGAGCCTGAACGGTAGGACCCGATATTCAAAGTGTCCTAGGGGTGTGTTAAACGCAAGATCTCGAAAGCAGACGACGAAGTGGCAAGGGGTATCTGTTCTTGACAGTTATGTCGTTTAGCCCACGATAATCTATGCAGGGACGCAAAGAGCCGTCTTTCTTTTTCACGTAGAAGAACCCCGCTCCGGCGTGAGAAGACGACGGGATAATAGTACCGGCAGCGAGCAAGTCAGCAAGATATCTCTCGAGTGCCTCGCGCTCCGGAGTAGATAAGGAATAGAGTCGGCCACGGGGCAGAGAGGTCCCCGGGATAAGATCAATACTACAATCATTAGGTCGATGGGGAGGGAGAGAAGTGGCCCAGAAACAACTAAACACCGCCCGCAGATCATGGTACTCCTCTGGCACTCCGGACAAATCACCAGGTTCTTCCTGAAACACAGAAACAGGAGGAACAGCAGAAACTAAACGCTTAACATGACAAGACAGGTCCCAAGACAAAATAGTCCCCTTAGCCCAGTTAATCTGGGGATTATGTTGTGTTAACCAGGGATGGCCCAACACAACAGGCGAGACAGGCTTTATGGTTGCCTGAGACAATGAGACTCACCGGGATGGTGGTTTGGACAATTCTAGAAAGCACCCGGCAATCCAGGGCAAAGACCGTGATAGGGTCCTTTAAGTCTATGAGGGGAATACCCCGTTCTAGCGCCCATCTCTTATCGATAAAACTGCCCTCAGCTCCAGAGTCGATGAGCACAGAGCAGGAAACTGTAGCGCTGAACCAGCAAAGAACAGCGGAGAGAGTGGTACTGGTCTTGGGCGACGGGGAGAGAACAGTAGCGCTCCCAGTCTACTGGCGAGCCCTGGCTTTTAATTCCGAGTTGCATGGGCTCGTACTCCGGAGGCGGTGCAGGCGAAACAGCTACTGAGGATTGGGCTACTCGTTGCTCGAAGACCACGCCTCGGGCTCGTCGGCGCAGTTTGAAGCGTTTATCAAGGCGAATGGCCAGCTCGACTAACTGATTCAGCTGGGAAGGAGGCTCGCGGGCGTAAGTATCATTTTTAAGGTCCATATTTAAGCCCTCCAAGAAACGTGCAACCAGAGCTGGCTCATTCCACTCACAGGTGGCCACCAACGTGCGGAATTCAATGGTGTAGTCAGCAACAGACCGCCTCCCCTGCCGCAGCACCGCAAGAAGTCGAGATACCTTAGTCGAATACCTTAACCATCTCCTCCTTGAAAAAGGTGAAACGTTGGCAGCACACGGTGTCTAATTTCATTTGCAAGTTTTTTTTTTCATGAGACTTTTAGACAAAAATAGATTTTTAAATACTATAATAGTGATTGCTGGTCACTATCCTGCTATAGTGGTCATTTTAGTTTTCATCAAGTGTTAGTTTTCCTATATCGCAAAACTTTTAGTTTTACAAATGATGACAATCTTTGAAGGATGAAAAAAAAAGTTTTTGGTCATCACATTAAAAATAACATTTATATTGGATAATATTTAGAATTTTGAGCTTTGAAGTGCAGGAAAAAGTTGTGTGAAGTACTTAAAGTGGGACTGTCATGGTGAGGGATTAAGGACTAAATTCTCCTTTTGCCTTTTTGTTCCTTTAATAACTCACATAGTTGACACTACAAGATAAAACTCATTTGTGATGGCCAGAGGACAGAGCGTGTAAGGTGACAGGGTGGTGATGGCTGTAGGGACAGAGTCAGACGTATGAGACGTACGATATGAGAGTCTCACCCCAGCCCAGCAGAGCGAAACTCCACAGACAGCGGCGGCTGTGCGGGAAGGCAGAGACCAGCAGAGAGTTCAGATACACAGCTTCAACCAGCAACCAGAAGAAATTAGTCAGGACGCAATAATGACAAAATACCACAGACGCCTTACAGGCCGCCTGCAGAGAGAGAGGACAACGAGAGAGAGACACTCTGAGAATGATAAAAAGGACATGACAGCAAAAAACTGGAGAGGAGGGAGATAAGCAGGTGGAGAAAGTATGAACTCAGCAGGAAATAGAGGAAGGTGAATTTTTCTTTAAAAAATTAATGTAGCTACACAGGACTCGAAGAAATCAATTAATTTTCCATGAATAATGTACAAAATAGGGTTTAAAACTGTTATAAACCTTGAAATTATGTCATCGTTCTTTTTACACTCTAAACCCTAACGCTCAAAATACTTAATTGGTTTGAGTAGGACAAACTTAAATTAAACAAATGAGTTCAGTAAAATTAACTGTTATGAGTACTTAGAACTTTCTTTTTCTTATGAGTTCACAGCACTGATATATTTCAAGTAAACTGAACTGTTTCATTGTTTTGAGTTGTATGAACTCATTTCTTCATTTAGACTAACTTAAGTTTAACTGAAACTGGGCTGGGATTTTTTATTTCCCAGCATGCTTTGCCCATAAATGCTAAAATTAAGTGTTATATAATGTGCATAATGTGTATATTTTGTGCAAGATTAATGGTAAGGGAGATTTAGTAGTGATTATTAATGTTTTGTTATGCGAATTTAGAAGAGTTTAATGTGGGTTTTTGGAGGGATACCATCATGGTGACAAGTGGCGCAGGTAAGTTACATGTTTTAAGTTGCTGTATTAAGTTGCTGTATTTTCTGAATTAGTTTGTTATAGCAAGCAAAATATTTTTGTTGAGATAACCTGATAATTTTAAGTCAAATTTATAAATTAGTGTACTCAAATATTCAAATTAAGTACAAAATAAAAATCTTACTTAAACTTTGAGTTTCTTCACTGTAGATCCTTGTATAGTTGTCAGAACAAGTTAAGTAAATCACTCATTTAATTTGCAAGAACTCAAAATAAAAAAAGTTAATTTCTTTAAAAAGTTAAAAGTTAATGTTAATTTCTATCAAAATGTATGAGTTAGCTAACTCAAGTTAGGTGCAATTAACATGCATTAGTACCCAAACTCAAAACTTGATAGTTCTCCTTTTTTGAAGGGGTCATGAATTGAGAAATCAACTTTCCCTTGAGCTTTTGATATAAAAAAAGTTAATGGTAACATAAGCATATCTTGTAAGTTTCAGAGCTGAAAACTTTTATTGACAGCTGGCTCAGCAAATGATCGATCTGCGAATGTGCTTCCCTGTGACGTCAGAGTGCAGTGAAACGCCGCCTTAACCGAAGAAGACAAACACCTAATTCTGTAGCGCCGCCCACCGATTCGTGCCTGGTATGTTAGATAAAAACAGGCCTCACGTGGAGCTAAACCGGATCGAACTTCCGAGCAATAAAGCTTATGGCATGTTTCAAACATGCTATAACCTTCCTTCGGATTCTATTGAACTTTATTTTTAATGAAGATCCAGCTCACGTGGGGAAGACATTGCATTTGTTCTCTTCATTTCACCGGATTAGTTTGTAAACAAGAGATTTCCACGCTGTCACAGGCTTTGTATTTGAGTTGGTTCATTGTCCTGCGATTCGTGATCAGACTCGAACATGTATCTTAAATAGTGAAATACATACACTCACCTAAAGGATTATTAGGAACACCATACTAATACTGTGTTTGACCCCCTTTCGCCTTCAGAACTGCCTTAATTCTACGTGGCATTGATTCAACAAGGTGCTGAAAGCATTCTTTAGAAATGTTGGCCCATATTGATAGGATAGCATCTTGCAGTTGATGGAGATTTGTGGGATGCACATCCAGGGCACGAAGCTCCCGTTCCACCACATCCCAAAGATGCTCTATTGGGTTGATATCTGGTGACTGTGGGGGCCATTTTAGTACAGTGAACTCATTGTCATGTTCAAGAAACCAATTTGAAATGATTCGAGCTTTGTGACATGGTGCATTATCCTGCTGGAAGTAGCCATCAGAGGATGGGTACATGGTGGTCATAAAGGGATGGACATGGTCAGAAACAATGCTCAGGTAGGCCGTGGCATTTAAACGATGCCCAATTGGCACTAAGGGGCCTAAAGTGTGCCAAGAAAACATCCCCCACACCATTACACCACCACCACCAGCCTGCACAGTGGTAACAAGGCATGATGGATCCATGTTCTCATTCTGTTTACGCCAAATTCTGACTCTACCATCTGAATGTCTCAACAGAAATCGAGACTCATCAGACCAGGCAACATTTTTCCAGTCTTCAACTGTCCAATTTTGGTGAGCTCGTGCAAATTGTAGCCTCTTTTTCCTATTTGTAGTGGAGATGAGTGGTACCCGGTGGGGTCTTCTGCTGTTGTAGCCCATCCGCCTCAAGGTTGTGCGTGTTGTGGCTTCACAAATGCTTTGCTGCATACCTCGGTTGTAACGAGTGGTTATTTCAGTCAAAGTTGCTCTTCTATCAGCTTGAATCAGTCGGCCCATTCTCCTCTGACCTCTAGCATCAACAAGGCATTTTCGCCCACAGGACTGCCGCATACTGGATGTTTTTCCCTTTTCACACCATTCTTTGTAAACTCTAGAAATGGTTGTGCGTTAAAATCCCAGTAACTGAGCAGATTGTGAAATACTCAGACCGGCCCGTCTGGCACCAACAACCATGCCACGCTCAAAATTGCTTAAATCACCTTTCTTTCCCATTCTGACATTCAGTTTGGAGTTCAGGAGATTGTCTTGACCAGGACCACACCCCTAAATGCATTGAAGCAACTGCCATGTGATTGGTTGATTAGATAATTGCATTAATGAGAAATTGAACAGGTGTTCCTAATAATCCTTTAGGTGAGTGTACGTGCGCGCGTGTGTGTTATACACGGCTCGCGGTTATATCCACCGATCAGGCCGGCCAAGTAATAAAAAATAACATTCCAATTAATTGCGGATAGATGAGAGATAAATCATTGCATTTGTTTGATAAATACATTTTACAAGCCCTGTGGGCGAATCATTCCGGCTTTCTCCACACTGGAAGTTTTCAAAACAATTCCTCACGTGTAATGACTGGGGAGCCAAAGCTCATTATAATATGCAAAACTGTTATCCAATCATAGCAGTGGGCGTTTACTTTCAAGTCATCAGTGCGGCACGCCTATAAAAACTGAACGTTTTAAGAGCTAGGATCAAAACCAGGGTAGAAAATAGCCTATTACTTATTCATTATGATGTTTTTTAATGTAAAAAAACATCATAAGTTGACCTCAGACAACAGTATAAAAAAAAAGCCAGTTCATGACCCCTTTAAAATTGGGAACAACCTAACTCAAAAAGTATGTAACTGATTACCTCAAAGTTTTTGATTTAGCCCAACTTATTCGGGTTTACAGTGTAGCAAAAAAGGTGCTCATATTTTCTATACATTAAATACACTACAGTAAGGTTTGGGGTCTTTTTGGACAAAGGAATTAATGCATGTATTCAGCAAGGATGGAGTAAATTGATCAAAAGTGACATTTATAATGTTACAAAAGATTTCTATTTCAAATAAATGCTGTTATTTTGAACTTTCTATTCATCAAAGAATCCTGAAAAAAAATGTATCATGGGTTCCACAAACATATGAAGCAGCACAACTGTTTTCAACATTGATAATAGTCAGAAATGTTTCTTAAGCAACAAATCAGCATATTAGAATGATTTTTGAAGGATCATGTGACACTGAGCTACCCTAGTGAAAAAAACTATACCAACATGTATTTAAAATACATTTATTTTATACTACAAATCCATTAACATATTTACTGACATATCACTTGAGACTTACTGGTATAAATATTATAATTACACTTTATTTGGAGTACATTTTTATTGCACAGTGCATGTGTTTAATATCACTATTAGTAAGTATGATCTCAGTATAATATCAGTCTTTAAATGCGATATTTAAAGTGTACCTAAAGTTGCAATAGTTCCACTTTAGCACAATCAAATATACTTAAGTATATTTTTAGTTGGACCTCAGCACTATTTCTGGATAACTAACTTAGTATACCAAAAGTACAACTGCAGGGTATTTATATTAAGTGCATAAATATGTAAATGTATGTGTAGTATACTTAGCATAAAATAAATTTATTTCAAATATATTTTGACATTTATTTTTCACTAGGGTAATGATGCTGAAAATTCAGCTTTGCATTTTTTTTTTTTAGAATATATTAATATAAAACAAAATTTTCACAGGAAACAACATAGACAGGCTGTCAGGTCTGGTGTGAGTGACAGACTCACCGTAGAGAGTGTGCAGTGATCTGTGTCGTCACTGGCGAACAGCGTAGCGTCTTTGATAAAAACAGCCACAGATTTTAGGATGAAGGTGAAAAACAGCTGCATGTGGATGTAGTTTCGAGCACAGTGTAATCGCCTATAACACAAACAGAATTATTTTAATTATATAATTGTAAATAATACAACCTTCTTCTAATGGTGCAGTAACTACTTAAACTAGTTTAGTTTTACAGTACTTTTACTTTTACAGTAACTAGTTTACAAGCTCCAGGCTGATTTCAAGTTGTAAAGCCAGAGTCAAGTTTATGTGGAGAAAGTATCTAGATATATGCTAAACGTTACTCACAAAAGAGACTAGCTATATTAAAACAGTATTTTTACAGTAACTTTAAGGTTATGTCAGTGGCATGTTTACATTTTTTTTGTCCACCAAGCAAGGTACCTGAAGAGCAGCAGTATTACCACAGCAACAGAGAGAGAGAGCAGAGACGCTCCATAACCAACAGTGTAGATCAATTTCACAGTGGCAAAATATGACTCCTGAGGGACAAATGAGCAGAAATCAATTACATCTACATGTATTTTCAAGTAAATTACATGTTCAGTTAAGAGTCTGTTGAATGAATGAATGAATGAATGAATGAATGAACTGTATTATCAGTTAAACAGCATCAGAAGATGATACATTGTGGTCATGAAGGAATGGACATGATCAGCAACAATACTCAGGTAGGCTGTGGAATTTAAACGATGTTTAAATGGCACTAAGAGGCCCAAAGTCTGCAAGAAAATATCCTGCACACCATTACACCATTACACCATCAGCCTGAACCGTTAATACAAGGCAGGATGGATCCATGCTTTAATGTTGTTTACACCAAATTCTGACCCGATCATCAGAATGTCGCAGCAGAAATCGAGACTCAGACAATCTTCTATTGTCCAGATTTGGTGAGTCCGTGCGAACTGTAACCTCAGTTTGCTGTTCTTTTCTGACAGGACAGGAGTGGCATCAGTGTCTTTTGCTGCTGTAGCTCATCCATGTTGTGCTTTCAGATGCTGTTCTGCAGACCTCGGTTCGGTTGTAACGACTGCCTATTTGAGTTACTGTTGTCTTTCTATCAGCTGAACCAGTCTGCCGTTCTCCTCTGACCTCTGGCATCAACAAGGCATTTTCGCCCACAGAACTGCCGCTCACTGGATATTTTCTCTTTTTTTGACCATTCTCTGTAAACCCTAGATATGCTTGTGCATGAAAATCCCAGTAGATCAGCAGTTTCTGAAATATTCAGCTCTTCTGGCACCAACAACCATACCACATTCAAAGTCACTTAAATCACCTTTATTTTCCATTCTGATGCTCAGTTTGAACTTCAGCAGACCATATTGACCAGGTCTGCATGCCTAAATGCATTGAGTTGCTGTCATGTTATTGGTTGATTAGATATTTGCATTAACAAGCAGTTAAACTGGTGTACCTAATAAAGTGGCTGGTGAGTGTGTGTAAATAGTGCATATACACTATATTGTCAAAAGTATTGGGACACCCCTCCAAATCATTGAATTCAGGAGTTCCAATCACTTTCATGGTCACAGATGTATAAAATCAAGCACTAGGTATGCAGACGCTTCTACAAACATTTATAAAAGAATGGGTCCCTCTCAGGAGCTCAGTGAATTCAAGCGTGGTACTGTGATAGGTTGCCACCTGTGCAATAAGTCCATTCATGAAATTTCCTCACTTCTAAATATTCCACGGTCAACTGTTAGTCATCTGCCATCTGCCCTGTACAATGAAAACCGGGATTCATCCGTGAAGAGAACACCTCTTCAAAATGCCAGACGCCATCGGATGTGAGCATTTGCCCACTCAAGTTGGTCATGACGACGAACTGCAGTCAGGCCGAGACCCCGATGAGTACGATGAGCACTCAGATGAGCTTCCCTGAGATGGTTTCTGACAGTTTGTGCAGAAATTCTTTGGTAATGCAAACCGATTGTTGCAGCAGCTGTCCGGGGGGCTGGTGTGTTTACATGTGGTCTGCGGTTGTGAGGCCGGTTGGATGTACTGCCAAATTCTCTGAAACACCTTTGGAGACGGCTTATGGTAGAGAAATTAACATTCAATTCACGGGCAACAGCTCTGGTGGACATTCCTGCAGTCAGCATGCCAATTGCACATTCCCTCAAAACTTGCAACATCTGTGGCATTGTGCTGTGTGATAAAACTGCACATTTTAGAGTGGCCTTTTATTGTGGCCAGCCTAAGGCACACCTGTGCAATAATCATGCTGTCTAATCAGCATCTTGATATGCCACACCTGTGAGGTGGATGGATTATCTCTGCAAAGGAAAAGTGCTCACTAACACAGATTTAGACAGATTTGTGAACAATATTTGAGAGAAATAGGCTTTTTGTGTACATAGAAAAAGTCTTAGATCTTTGAGTTCAGCTCATGAAAAATGGGGGCAAAAACAAAAGTGTTGTGTTTATAATTTTGTTCAGTGTATATATATATATATATATATACACAGATTATCATTAAAAATGGGCAAGTGTAAGGATTTGAGCGAGTTTGACAAGGGCCAAATTGTGATGGCTAGACGACTGGGTCAAAGCATCTCCAAAACTGCAGCTCTTGTGGGGTGTTCCCGGTCTGCAGTGGTCAGTATCTATCAAAAGTGGTCCAAGAAAGGAACAGTGGGCGGCCAAGGCTCATTGATGCATGTGGGGAGCAAATGCTGGCCAGTGTGGTCCGATCAAACAGACAAGCTACTGTAGCTCAAATTGCTCAGTTAATGTTAATGCAAGTTAATGCTGGTTCTGATAGAAAGGTGTCAGAATACACAGTGCATCGCAGTTTGTTGCGTATGGGGCTGCATAGCCGCATCAGAGCATCAGAACTGGACCATGGAGCAATGGAAGAAGGTGGCCTGGTCTGATGAATCACGTTTTCTTTTACATCACGTGGATGGCCGTGTGTGTGTGCGTCGCTTACCTGGGGAACACATGGCACCAGGATGCACTATGGGAAGAAGGCAAGCCGGCGGAGGCAGTGTGATGCTTTGGGCAATGTTCTGCTGGGAAACCTTGGGTCCTGCCATCCATGTGGATGTTCCTTTGACACGTACCACCTACCTACGCATTGTTGCAGACCATGTGCACCCTTTCATGGAAAAGGTATTCCCTGGTGGCTTTGACCTCTTTCAGCAGGATAATGTTATGCCTGATCTGTGTATATGGGGTCTTTTCATGGAAAAACAACTTGAGAAGCAGAAGTGAATAAATGGAACATTTTTATTCAAATATTTGTAAGTATGAATTGCAGAACATCTCATTGACCTCTGGGATGTCATCCTCAACACTGCAGGCCTCATGGTAAGGAGGGTACGGCCGTGACCAGCCTCCAGCGCTGCAGTTACGACTCACTATACCTAGAGTAATCAATCAAGGTCAAAAGTCAAGGGCAAATCAAGCAAGGCAAACTCTAAAAGCTTTTCAAAAAACATGTAAATACTGTATACTTATTCATTCACTGGCAACTTTGTTGGCATTTCTTGAGGATTTCATTGAGTTTATTTTGATCTTTTTCTCTGGAGAACAAGATGCAATGCATAAAATTAGCTAGTGCTAAAGCTGAATGTGAAATGAGGTCTGTATCCTTTTCTACACAAGTCAGTAATGGAGTGACACTTTACTTGCGTCAGTCAGATTAAACTGCAGCAGCACAATTTCATTTGTGGTCTTTCAGATTTGAATGTAGTGTTGGTTGGCCGGGTTTAGACTGGGTTTAGTTTGTTATTGCACTGGAAAAAATGAAGATCTGCCTTTTCTTGCTCAAGCTTATGAAGCCTTGAAATTGGGGCCATGCATTTCACCATTTGAGGTTTCAGCTCATATTCTCAAGGTAGATGTGTCTATTGTTAAAGCCCACAGACTGAAACCAACGTGTTTGCTTGCAGAAGCTGTTAATATAGAAATGCATGTGTGAACCAAGGTTCACAGAGCTTAAGAACACTCTTTATTTTAATTCATTAGATAGAAAAAAATTCTGCTTCTCGAGTCAAAAGAGCTAACCCCTAAGTCTCTATGGCATTTGGATACACACATTTTGTGGTATTTCATTTTCAAAACAAAAATAACTACATCATTAATGACTGGCCCTAATACATCAATTTGCCTAATATGTTCTGTTATGTGTATTGTATTAAGTGGTTTCATTCAGTGACAATGGACATCTGAAAAGGTTTTAATTTTGCCAAACAGCACAACAAATTGACCATAACATTCTCTTCAATTGTTTTCAACTGGCCCTTTATATTAAAGTTATCATTAAATATAATTAAATATACAGAAAAGAATACAAAATTTCTCTAGCTAGAATCTCAAATGCTGTTTATTAATATAAACCACGATAAATGGAGTTATTGTTTCCCAAAAGAAAGTACTGAGCTGAGTCGTCAGTAATTCCAGTCTCACTTCCTACACAAACCTACGTAGGTTTGTAACAAATTTGCATAATGCCAGTCTATGGTCTTCATTGGCTGCCCGAGAACAACGTCTACTTTAACCCTCAAACACTGTAATTGTAGCTGAGACTGGAAGAGTTTGGTTCGCGTGTCGACATGTCAAGAAGACATTGTTTTCTGCACTGCAAAAGCAAATCCTCTTTGCTTCACTTCCAAAGCATGAGGACTCGCACTGGACTTGATGCGGTCAAACTGATGCCATTGTTACTGTTCGTATCGCAAGTGCTGAGGAAGATCCGGAGCTGAAATTCAGGTAAAGGGCGTTTGGTTTCGGACATGTGCTGTAAACGGTAGATCAATAACAACAGACTGAGCCATCTGACCAATCAGAGCAGAGTAGACCAATCACAACAGACTGAGCCATCTGACCAATCAGAGCAGATTAAGCTCTCAGAAAGGAGGAGTTTAGAGAGACTGAATCCTTTACTGAACCATTTCAGACGGTGTGAGAAAACAGCTGATGCTGCAATGTGTATTATGAGAAAATTAAAGTGTTTTTTGACCTTGGATGCATGTAAACCTTTTGTAGGAGTCAAAAACTCAAAAGACTCAAAAGCCAAATTAGGAACCTTTAAAATAGCATAATAGAGGCACTTTACAAAAAATACGAAAAATGTTTAAGCATTTTCATTTATCCATTTTTATTGGCACATCAATTTCTTTGTATTTCATTCGTATATAACCTATGTACCCCTTTCAATATACTGTAAATTCAAATTTAATTATTCCCAATTATGCATCTTGTTTTCCATCTGATTCACATTCAGGTACTGAATTACATTCTCAATTTTTTTAATTGTACACGACTTTGAAGTGGATGTCGTGTTTGTGTGTCATACCAGTATTGTTCTTGAAGAGAGAGAAAACAGCCGGACAGGGAGTGTGGATGGTCTCACCCACTGCAGCTCTGGGCCAGCAGACTACAGAGTCCCATACTGGCAGGCAACCTTCACACACATATACACATACAGTTGTGGTCAGAATTATTGTCACCCCTGGTAAATATGATCAAAGACGGCTGTAAAAATAAATCTGCTTTGTTTATCCTTTTTATCTTTTATTCAAAAAATTCACAAAAATCTAACCTTTCATTGAAGTAAAAGAATTGAAAGTGGGGGGTAAATCACATTATGAAATAAATGTTTTTCTCCAAAACACGCTGGCCACAATTATTGGCATCCTTTTATTAAATCACATTATGATGTGTAATTTATAATAATATCTTCAGTATTACTCAGAAGTCTAGTTTCAAATATAATTATTTTGAAGTTTTGGTGCTTTACGTAACGTTATGTAGTGAAATGGTAAATCCTGTTTAACATTTGTGTTGGCTACTGTATATAGGCCACCAGGGCACAATACACACTTTATCAGAGAATTTGCTAATTTTTTATCAGAGTTAGTACTGGCTACAGATAAAATCCTAATTGTTGGTGATTTTAATATCCATGTAGACAATGAAAAAGACGCATTGGGATTGGCATTTAGAGACATTCTAAACTCTATTGGAGTTAGGCAACACGTATCAGGACCCACTCATCTCCGTAATCATACTCTAGACCTAATATTGTCACATGGAATAAATGTTGATACCGTTGAAATTCTGCAGCAGAGCGATGACATCTCAGATCATTACCTAGTATCATGTATACTTAATTTAGCAAAGGCTGCAAAGCCGTCCCCTCGCTTCAAATATGGCAGGACTATCACTGCTGAGACTAAAGATTTCTTTATAAATAAACTTCCTCATCAGCTTCATCTCCTCAGCATCCCAGATAGCCCAGAGGAACTTGATGTTGCAACAGAAACTATTGACTCTCTCTTTTCTAGCACTTTAGACACAGTTGCTCCTCTGCGCTTAAAGAAGATTAAAGAGAATAGTCCAACGCCGTGGTACAACAAGCACACCCGGGCCCTTAAAACAGCAGCCAGAAAAATGGAGCGCAGCTGGAAGAAAACAAAACTGGAAGTTTTTCGCATTTCGTGGAAAGAGAGCATGATTTCATACAGAAAGGCCGTAAAAACTGCTAGATCTGCTTATTTCTCGACTCTCTTAGAAGAAAACAAACACAACCCTAGGTATTTATTCGATACAGTGGCTAAATTAACCAAAAATAAAGCTTCAACTTCTGATGTCTGCCAACAGCACAGCAGTAATGACTTTATGAACTTCTTTACTTGTAAGATTGATAATATTAGGAAAAAAATTATAACCATGCAGCCGTCTACTACTGTATCACATCAGACAGAGCATTGTAGTGTCACTGAGGAAAAATTACATTCATTCACTGCTATAGGAGAAGAAGAATTGGCTAAACTCGTTAAATCATCTAAATCAACAACATGTATGCTCGACCCTATACCGACTAAACTACTAAAAGAGATGCTTCCAGAGGTCATAGATCCTCTTCTTAATATCATTAATTCATCCTTGACTTTAGGATATGTACCGAAAACTTTAAGTTGGCTATTATTAAACCACTTATTAAAAAACCGCAACTTGACCCTACAGAATTAGTCAATTACAGGCCAATCTCAAATCTACCCTTTCTGTCAAAAATACTAGAAAAGGCAGTGTCCTCACAATTATGCTCCTTTTTAGAAAAAAATGGTATCTGTGAGGTTTTCCAGTCAGGATTTAGACCACATCATAGTACTGAGACTGCTCTCATTAGAGTTACAAATGATTTACTCTTATCATCCGATCGTGGTTGTATCTCTCTGTTAGTGTTACTCGATCTTAGCGCTGCATTCGATACCATCGACCACAACATTCTTTTGAATAGACTCGAAAATTATGTTGGCATTAGTGGAATTGCATTGGCATGGTTTAAATCATACTTATCTGACCGTTTTCAGTTTGTAGCAGTAAATGAAGAGATCTCACACCGATCACAAGTTCAGTATGGAGTACCGCAGGGCTCAGTGCTAGGACCGTTGCTTTTCACCCTGTACATGCTACCACTGGGAGATATCATTAGGAAGCATGGCGTTAGTTTTCATTGTTATGCTGACGATACTCAGCTCTATATTTCTTCACGCCCTGACGAAACTTACCAATTCACAAGATTAACGGAATGCATAGCTGATATAAAAAATTGGATGACTAGTAATTTCCTGCAGCTTAATTCAGAAAAAACTGAATTTTTAATTATTGGACAAAAAAACTCCACATGTAGTAACCTAGAATACTGTCTAACACTTGATGGCTGCTCTGTCAAGTCCTCGTCGTCAGTTAGGAACCTGGGTGTGCTCTTTGATACCAATCTCTCATTTGAAAGCCACGTTTCTAGCATCTGTAAAACTGCATTCTACCATCTTAAAAATATATCTAAATTACGGCATATGCTTTCAATGCAAAATGCTGAACAGTTAGTTCATGCATTCATGACCTCAAGGCTAGATTATTGTAATGCTCTACTGGGTGGTTGCCCTGCTCACTTAATAAATAAACTGCAGCTGGTCCAAAACGCAGCAGCTCGAGTTCTTACTAGAACCAGGAAGCATGACCATATTAGCCCGGTTCTGTCAACACTGCACTGGCTCCCTATTAAACATCGCATACATTTTAAAATCTTGCTAATTACTTACAAATCACTAAATGGTTTAGCTCCCCAGTACTTGAGCGAGCTCTTAACGCATTATACTCCATCACGTCTATTGCGGTCTCAAAACTCTGGCCAGTTGATAATACCTAGAATATCAAAATCAACTGCAGGCGGTCGATCCTTTTCCTATTTAGCACCCAAACTCTGGAACAGCCTTCCTAGCATTGTTCGGGAAGCAGACACACTCTGTCAGTTTAAATCTAGACTAAAAACGCATCTCTTTACTATGGCATACACATAAAACATTTTAATTTATATTTTATTCAAATTGTTAGGCTGCATTAACTAGGTCAGCCGGAACCGGGAACACTTCCCATAACACCTAAAGTACTCGTTACATCATAAGAGGAATGGCATCTACGCTAATGTTAGTCTCTCTGTTTATCCCGAGGTTTATTGCAGTCAGCCGGATCCGGGCCGTATCCAGATCAGATGGTGGACCAGCGCCCAGACATTACCAACGCATCCCTGAAGTGTCTGCAGAGACCGTGTCAATTAGTCTACCCTCTGAAATTGCTCATCGACATGGCATCCTCAATGGATCCATCTCCGGCGTGATGACTCCGATATTTCGAATATTCCTATTTAGTAATTGTTTAATTGACACGCCATCCTCAATAAACCCGGTGTGATGCCTCCGATCTTTCGAATAATCCGATCTAATATTACTTCTGACCTATAAGGCTGCCAAAATAATAAACATACACTGTTTGTTAATTGGCCAGAGGAGAACTGGCACCCCGACTGAGCCTGGTTTCTCCCAAGGTTTATTTTTCTCCATTAGGACACCTGATGGAGTTTTGGTTCCTTGCCACTGTCGCCTCTGGCTTGCTCAGTTGGGGACACAACATTTTCAAATAAATATCCAAATAAATTTAATTACTAAACTAAATTATATCAACTACATTACTTGAATATATATGATAATTGAAATGAGCTGATGACATCATCGTTTTCTCCAGAGCGGCTGTACAGCCGAATCAAATTCTGTTCATTATTTTCCTGTTTAACACTGTGAAGCTGCTTTGAAACAATCTGCATTGTAAAAAGCGCTATATAAATAAAGTTGACTTGACTTGACTAAATACTTCTTGCAACCTCCTTTTGCCAAGATAACAGCTCTGAGTCTTCTCCTATAATGCCTGATGAGTTTGGAGAACACCTGACAAGAGATCAGAGATCATTCCTCCATACAGAATCTGTCCAGATCCTTGTTGGTGCTTCTTCTCTTCAGGTCACCCACTCATGGTTCAGGTCAGGGGACTGGGATGGTCATGGCAGAAGCTTCATTTTGTGCTCAGTGAAACATTTGTGTGTTGATTTTGATGTTTGTTTTGGATCTTTGTCCTGATGGAAGATCCAACCACGGCCCATTATAAGATTTCTAGCAGAGGCCATCAGGTTTTGATTTTTTATCTGCTGGTATTTGCTAGAATCCATGGTACCATGAATCTGAACAAGATATCCAGGACCTCCAGCAAAAAAATAGGCCCACAACATTAAAGACCCAGCAACCGTGGGCATGGGGTACTTTTTATCCCTGTTTGCACCAAACACATCTGGTGGGTTTGCTGCCAAAAAGCTCTTTTTTTTCGTTTCATCCGACCACAGAACCAGGTCCCTTTTGAAGTTCCAGTCGTGTCTGACAACTGAATATGCTGGAGTTTGTTTCTGGATGAGCAAGGAGGATTTTTCTTGAATCCCTCCTGAATAACTTGTGCTAATGTAGGTGCGATTCTCCATCTGTGATCCTTGGAGAGTCTTTGGCCACTCAAACTTTCCTCCTTGCCGAGCATTAGGACGATATAGACACATGTGCTCTTCCAGGCAGATTCATAACATCTTTAGTTGATTGTAACTTCTTAATTATTGCCCTGATGGTGGAAATTGGGATTTTCAATGCTTTTGTCAGGACTCTTCAAAAGATAGGACCCGGACGAAAATGAGCAATAAGGGGTTTTTTAATAACAAAGACTGAAGACTAGAGACAGCAGGAGAGGGAGGCGTGAGACCGATCAAACAGTAGGGCAGATGACATAAGGACTGACAGGAAGGATGACCACGGAGACAGATGGTTGGACAGTGTATAAATAATATAAATTCTATAATGAATAACTGGAACTAGCAAACAAAGAAAATAAGAGCAGTAACAAAAAAAAAAAAAAGAGAAAAAAAAGAAAAGTAGAACAAGAGAAAGCAAAAAATAAAGCTTGGGAAAACTAGAGCAAAATAAAGACTAAAAACTGGACTAGACTTAAAAAAAAAAAATCAGGAACAGAAAAACTGGAGAGAAAAAAACAATAGAAAATAAATTCAGTGCTAGAACTGACAGACTAGATACGCAAGAGATGCATACACACACTGAGTGAATACAACGAACATGCAAGACAAGAGGGAAAGGAGCTCAATATAAAAGGATCAGCACATGAGGATCAGGTGAGCACAATTAGTGAAACAAGGACTAAACAAGGGGGCATTGGTAAAGGGAAACAAGGAGGTGGGACTAGAGGAACACATGGCCAACACAAACAAAGACAGAGCCATGTGGTCAGACACAAGACAAAGAAACATTGAACAGAGACAAGACAGACAGGACCCTGACAGCTTTAGCTATTTTCCTACAGCCACTTTCTATTTTGTGAAGCTCAACAATCTTTTGCTGCACATCAGAACTACATTCTTTGGTTTTCCTCATTGTGATGAATGATTAAGGGAATTTGGCCTTTGTGTTTCCTCATATTTATACTCCTATGAAACAAGACGTCATAGCTGGACAATTCCATGTTCCTAGTCACCCTGGTGTGCTAAAATTTTTTTAATATTAATGGGAATATACTTCAGAGATATTTTCATTAAAAAATTCTAGGGGTGCCAATAATTGTGGCCAACGTGTTTTGGAGAAAAACATTTATTTCATAATGTGATTTACCCCCGACTTTCTATTCTTTCACTTCAAGGAAAGGTTAGATTTTTGTAAATATTTTAAATATATAAATAGCATGCACTACCCATGCACTCAAGCACCAAACATCAAGAAAACAATGTATCTGAAAGGCTTTCTGTGGCACATCACATCTAGAATTGCTCTATTACAGTCCAGTTTGCTGTGTTGGATCGGCACAAATAAGTGAATTTCCTGCAAAACCGCTACAAAACACGACTTAACATCTGTACCACTGGGAAACGCAAACGCAAGGCGCTGCATTACAATGAGTGATCTCGTATTAACCTCTGTCTCTGAATGTCACCACTGACAGCTTATGGCAGTGTAAAATGCTATGCAGATGTGATTTATTTTAAATGTCATCTAATGGGTTTGTGTGTCATTTAAAGTGTTTAAAAGTCATTAAAAGCCATTTTAAAAGTTGAAATGCTTGACAGGAGACATTATTGATATGTTATGGCTTCAGTATAGAGTGTATTTCTTTACAGTTGCAGCAGAATATTTAAAAAAAAATTATCTTTTATGTAAGAATAAATAACAATTTATTTCTAAATTGTGGACAGTATATATACCATTCAAAAGTTTGGGGTCAGTAAGAAAAAATAAATAAATAAATATTATTCATCAAGGATGCATTAAATTGATCAAAAGTGACAGTAAAGACACTTAAAATGTTACAAAAAAAATTATATTTCAAATAAATGATGTTTTTAACTTTCTATTCATCAAAGAATCCAGAGAAAAATGTTTTTAACAAAAATATTAGGCACTGTTTTCAACATTGATAATAAAAAAATAAATGTTTCTTTAGCATCAAATCATCATATTAGAATGATTTCTGAAGGATCATGTGACACTGAAGACTGGAGTAATGATGCTGAAAATTCAGCTTTGATCACAGGAATAAATTACATTTTAAAATATATTATGATAGAAAACAGGTCTTTTAAATTCTAATATTATTATTAAATTCTGAATCCCATGAACAAAACAGCAGCCTAAAAATCCACTATGGGGTGCGTTTTCATCCACTATGGGGTGCTTTTGAGTCTTAATTTGGCCACAACTTTCTCTGTGTTTCAGCAAATGGAATGATTTTTGGTGACAAATCTTATTTTTACACATATTTTGGAAAAATGCTTTGAAAATTTTCACAAACTCAACGATACACTGTGGGCAAATTCACTACCCTTTCGTTATCTTCGTGGATGAAAACATCCACTAAATTAAACTGCTGTAAAAATGTCAGATAAATATTTTAACTCTTTAATTGCCAAGTTCATAAATGATGTCACTGATTTGGGGAAAAAAACACCCTAAATGACTTATTTTCAATATAAAATGTGATTGTGGACTGGATTTTTTTTTACCTTTTATCACAGTCTTGGACATGTCAAAGATTAGAAACAACATTGGCTTTTATGCATTGTTAGTTTTTTGCAGATTTAAATTTTTTCTCCCTTATTTACTCCTTGTGGCCGTTTTTGCCCCATTGACTTCCATTATAACCACATTTTTTGATTGCAAAGCCATGACACCATATACTCATGCATTTTTGATTGTTGATGGTTTTCCCTGTTAGGAAGAGGTAAACTTTGTAATTTCTACAGTTGATAACCAGGTGGCACCATTAACCCTTTAGATAGGACTGTGCAAAAAAGCTTAGTTTCTGGCTTTTATATGGAGTATAACAGCATATTATTGTGTGTGTGTCTGTGTGTCTGTGTGTGTGTCTGTGTGTGTGTCTGTGTGAGAGAGAGTGAGAGAGGCCTTTGCGCACATACCTTGATGCGTCTGAGAAAATCAAAATATGCACCTCAGCTCTCAGAACTACATGGAGTAAGCCAAAACAAAGTAAGTTTATTTATGCACCTGTTGCCTTTTGATGGTGAGAAGTACAGACTAAACAAAAACAAGGTAAGTGGATTTAAACACTTGTATGCCATCCTGCTGGTCATTTGATGGTGAAAAGAGCAGCATGAGAAAGGGCTTGACTTGTACTGAAGTTTTAGAAACGATTATGCAGCCTGACCCCTCCAGTGAGCTGCAGGATGTATTGTCTTCTCCCTCTGACACCACAAACTCAGGAGAGTCAGATCCTGATTTTGCTGTGGCACCCTCATCATCCTCTCTAGCTTCCACTGAAGGCGAGGAGGATTCAAAGGATCCTGGATCTGGGTGGATTGGGAGAAACGGCGAAGTGTGGTTTTCCACAAACATGGAGACAACTCCCTTTCTTCAGCCTGCCAGAGGCGTGACTCCAGGGCCGACGCGTTATCCCACAGGGATCTGATAGGGGCAAGCTTGTCCTCTCTATGACGAGCTGGTCTCTGCAGCTTGTCGTCAAAACGCAGAGCTCCCCCCCAAATTAGTGACATAATTTATGAACTTGGCAATTAAAGAGTAATAATCCTGGAATTTTTAAAAACATTTAGTAGTTTTGATCAGGACTGATCAGGTTGATTAATAGATTTATGCAAAAAAAATCCACGAAGATAACGAAAGGGTAGTGAATTTGAAGAATGCACAAGGGTTAAGACCGTGTTTATGAGGATATTTTGACATAATTTTGCGTGTATTTGTCCGTTCAAGCGCAAGACGGAGCGAAAGAGAACTCAATCCGGTATTCATGCACTATATGAGAGGCGGCTTTTTGTGCGCATCTTCTTGTGCTTGAATGGTTTAAAAACATTAAAATGTGCAAAAGAGGAATCAATAAGTGGAATCAAAATTTTAAATTTTATAACATGAATTCAATTCCTGACCTTAAGTATTCAATTCCAGAATTAGAGTCGATTTTGGATTCTCAACCCTAATTATTGCCCAGACAGCAACAGTGTCGGCCCAGATCCGGGCCACATTGTGTGGATTCAACGCATACCAGATGTGGGCCGGATCTGGGCCAACACTATGATGATGTCTGGGTGATCAAATAAATGCAGCCTTGGTGAGCAGAAGAGACTTCTTTCAAAAACATTAATAGCCTAAGGCCTGGTTTCACAGACAAGGCTTAGATTAAGCCAGGATTAGGCCTTAGTTCAATTAGGAATTTTTAACGGTTGTATAGCTCATATAATTTAGTCTCGAATACATCTGAGAAATGTTTGAGTTCATTTTGAGATCTCTGTCTTTTGATTGCATACTCAGAGCACAGTTTGAGACTTGCACATACTAGGATCTTTTTCTGAGGAGAAAAATCTGAGAAGCAGGATGCTGAAGAAAAAGTCTCAGTTTGCTCTCAATGTAATCTCAGCACTGTTAGCAGGCATCTTACGTCCTGTGGACGACAAACATCTTTTCAGAAGCTTTAGTTTATTCCTACCTGAGGTGCTGCTGAGGTTCCCAAGTTCTGTGATCTCTCGTAGACACCGCTGTTCATCTCTTGCCAAATGAAAAATATATTCACACTCAGGATGCAAACTACACAACACCTGCAGAGAGAGAAAATTAAATGAGGTCTACTTTATAACACAACAGACATTCTTCAGACATTCTCATTAGGGGGCAGTTGTGGCTTAATGGTTAGAGCCGGACTTGTAACCTGAAGGTACGAGTATCAGTACCGGCAGGAAATGTAGGAGAGCACAAGTTAAGGAGGGGGGATGAACAGCGCTCTCTTCCACTCTCATTACCCACAACTGAGGTGCACTTGGGCAAGGCACCCAACCCCCAATCGCTCCCTGGGCACCGCGGCAAAAAAATGGCTGCCCACTACTCCAGGTGTGTGTGTTCAATACTCACTGCTGTGTGTGTGCACTTGGATGGGTGAAATGCAAAGCACAAATTCCAAGTATGGGACACCATACTTGTCCACACGTCACTTCACATAAAAAAGAGAGCATACAGAATGTGCATGCTCAAATAGAAAGAGAATGTAATGCTAACACCAGCATTCACACAAAGGTGAAATTTCTCCTTTTTCAATGGATAGTCATTATGCCATATTGAGGTTATTGAAAACTGGAGAAAAAAAAAATACACTTTCATATCAACAAGTGTCTCCTCTATAGTGGCTGTTAATGAAGTAGCAGTCGTCAAGATCCATATCAACATATGTATGCACACACATTTGTATATATGCATGCAAGAGCGCTTCAAATGTTAATTATGTAGTTAAAGCGCAAATTCAGAGTGATTGTCTCCAATCAAACACTTCACTTGTTGTTTAAGAGTTCAAAAGTTATTATGAGCTGTAGCAGCTTTTCAAGTCCCATGGGTTACGCTCCCTTTGTGCTAGAAATACTCAGGGACATTTTTATTATTGTTCAAAAAGTTTCAAGAAATCAGTATTTCACCAGCTCAGGCTCAAAGTAACAGGACCAGGTATTACAGAACCAGCATAGGGAGATCCCCAAATATTAAGATTATTATTGAACAAATATAGGCATTTATGATATTTTCAGTGCCCCCTTCTTAAAATATTTAATACCCCAATACTAAACATGTGGTCTCTCAAACTTAGAAAATGTATGGAATGTAATACCAAAAAATGCACTACTGTTCTAAATTTGTGAAAAAATGTTGAAAACAGTTGTGCTGCTCCATATTTTTGTGGAAACAGATATATTTTTTTCAGGATTTTTTGATGAATAGAAACTTAATCCAATAAATTGCAATAAGCTTTGTGACTTTTGATATGAAACAAAGTCTCAGCTTTCAAATTCTGTCAATTTTATTACGAAATTCAAATAAATACCGCTTTGGCGCTCTTTAATGTGTCATGACAGATTGCTGTAGCGCCTCAGTTCAAGCGCTATGAACTGATCATTTCTTCCTCTTTACTACTATTAACAGCACCAAATAAACATGAATGAACATTAGAAGATATGTTGAAAGATACAGTACAACTTACTGAAATCCATATTATGTCTCATGTAATCTCTCAATCACTGCTACAACATCAGAAAGACATCAATAAAACCGCTTGTAGTCACATTTACCTCCGGAAAGCCATTCCAGTCTACAAATTCAATAGTTAAACTCTAGAGAGGAGTGCTAAATATATTCAGTAGATTACATATTGACTGCATTTTAACCTCTTAACTTGCGCCCCTATTTTTGAGCATTTTCTGAAAACGACATACCCAAATAAAAATGTCTGCAGCTTTCAAACCCTATGGTCTATATTCATAAATCTGGTCTTATTTTAAACTAGACACTTGAAATGTTGTTACCCAAGAGTCATAATAACTCAAAGTAGTATAGGAGCAGAGTAAAACAAGGTAAAATATACATGAAAGTGACTTTTTTAAATTCACTAAGGGAAAAATGGATGAGACATTTTACTGTTAAAGGCCTGAAAATAACCTAAATATAAAAACTGAATGTCTGATCATGTTTTGATTCAAATTTGAGGATGATACTCTCAAAAATGTAGCTTCTGTTAGCTTTTATGTCAAGAAAAGTCTAGGCGTCCTTTAAAAAAGGCCATTTATTGCAGAACATTTGTAGAACACAACTATTTACAGAATTTGCAAAATGTAAAAACTCATTTAGTTGATAAGAACTGTCTGTCATAGAGTCTGCGAGCTGCGCTAAGGTGTGCGCTAAGTGCGTAAACTGACGCACAGGTGTCAATGGAAACGTAAGCACGAGTATTATTCACCAATGCTGTTTACATAAAATTGTGCAAGATGTCGCCTTTTGACTGGTTACTACGTCCATCCATCAAAACTTTGCTGGCAAGGCATTGGCTAGGCATTGACTGGTTTTATCCAACGAAAACCATGGGTGCAATGATTGACACATCGCCAAGCCTGTAATGTGCTTCCTGGATATGTTGAGTCACCAGAACGCAGGTGATTGAAGGAGAGAGACGAGGGAGGGCTCATATTGAGCGGATGACTCTAAACTGCAGGGGAGATCGTCAGAATTAGGGATGGGCGATACCACTTATTTTGTTTTCGATATGATACCGATACTTTCAAGGCCAGTATCACCGATATCGATACCAATACGATACTTCTAAACTAAACTTTTAAATTATTAAATGCATTAAATTATTAAAATCACTAAGAGTAAAATGGGTAAAGATACCCACATAACATTATATTTGAAAGGCATTTTAACATCACTGTAGTAAAAAATAAACAATGGTTCATTTTCATAAGGGACTGCCAGTGACAGAACGTTGCACCCATAAAATGCAACCTTTTTATTCTGATAGTGTATGATTTATATTAACATTAGTTACAGAATAGAACATGATCAATATCAACTTTTAACATTACATTTAAAGAGTGTAATTGCACTATGTAGGCTACAATTTCTATTTGTTTATTGTAAAATAACTTCTGTCTTCTGATGAGCATTATCTATAAATATTATATATTTTTTGGAAACGCAGCTCTGTTTGAATACAGTGTCAGCATTGAGCGAACGCTCTCTCTGTGATTGATTGGTTGTGTCTTACAGCATTTGCGTGCGTTCAGATCATCGTTCAGATAAGCAGGAAAATAGTCCTATACTACACAATTATTCGGCAACATAGGTTATTCATTTTGTATGCATAAAATAATCTTTTTAAATAAACAAAATTACTGGTAAAAAAAAACACTTTAGTATCAATATTTTTATTTGAGTATCGATACTTTTCGATGCTCACATCAGTATCGATATATCGATACTTCATATCGATACGCCCATCCCTAGTCAGAATACTGATTAGAATCGATATTTCATTGAAAATGGACATGATTGATTACTCTAACTCAAAATGCTCATGCAAACAAAGGATGATTTTTTGTTTTTTTCCCCAATTTTTTTGTTGTTTTGGATTAAAAAGTGGGATGCATTTTGAAGAGTGGACCCTTACACTTAAATGTATGCTGGTGTTTTTTTGGATTCGTCCGATCTGATCTGCACGACAGGAGATGAAAGATGAGTACTGCATTAATTTTGTTTATGTTTACATGGCTGTGCCTTCAGCATTTCATTTAACCCTTTCCTTTCTGGTGTATTTATTGCAAAAACATGAATCTTGAGTGTTTTAGCTTTCAAATGATGCATAGTTTATGATGTTGATTGAATATTTGTTATAAAACAAAGGTCATAAAAGTATGGCCACGCACTATACGGCCTGTATACGGGTTTCAACCTATTCTTCAATATTTAATGTTTGAAGAAATCCATCATGTTTTTATGACAGCCACCATTTAAATGTTTATATTTCAAAAAACGAGTAGAAACATAATTGTCATTATAACCAGGGCTTGACATTAACCTTTTTGCTAGTGGTTTTCCAAAGTTACTAGCCACTCAGCATTTTCACAGGCCACAATTTTGACATCGATACCATGGGGAAAAACTGCCATATAGATATTTTTTATATTATCTCATAATTTGACAGAAGGGATATTAGGCTGCTGTCACTTTAAGACCTGACGCACAGATCCATTATACTGTTACACATGCGTGTTTACGCTCACTTAAAACATAACTAACTATGTTTATGTGAATACTTGCCAAGACCGGCATTTTGTCATTATTTTGTGTGTATTTGACTGTTTAAATGCAATAAGCAGTGAAAAACAACTCAATTTAGTGCTGAGAGGTGACTTTATGTGTGAGCACTTTGGGTGTGAGCATCTGCGGGAATGAGTAAAATTATGCGCAATGCACGCAATCCCACGCCGAAATTCAAGCCCTGTGACACCAACAATACTAATCCGGAGCAAATGAAACGAGTGAGTGGAGGCGGGTTTGTGTGTAACTCACTGTCGGAGAGATGAGAGAGAGAAAGCGCAGCTGGTATCCTGTGTCTATTCTGTGGAAAATTAGTATTAGAAGTATTATTTTAGTATTGATGTGTATTGAAAAATCTATATTTTTGGCAACAATACATTGCACATAGTTTATTATTTCAGATGCCTTAAAGGACTACAATTAAAAACTGTATACATTATATATAAATTTCAACCCGCCAAAGTGGCTGGTATGAGTGACTGCGTTACGCGCCACTGCTGAAATGCGGATGTTAATGTCAAGCCCTGGTTATAACTATTATAAAAACTCCCTTTTATGTCATTTAAATGCAAGTAGACTATACAAATCAGTAAATTGTATCCTTTATTATTATTGTAATGTACCAACTGGGATTCCCTGTATAGTTTACAGCATTAGTTGAGAGCGATTTTTTTCTATAGAATATTTTCCATGTATTAATCAATATTTAATTGAATCGGAATTTAATTGAGCTTGTAAATCAAAATCGAATCGTGAAACTTGTCTCAATACCCAGCCCTAATAAAGGCTATACAGCATACAAATGGCACCATTTCCTGAGAATTACTCCCATATGCTTCACTTTGATATGTTTTTTCCACCAATAATGTTAGTTTGAAAAGTTAAAAAAGAGAAGTGAAGAGTTCAAATAAGTTCAACAATATGCTTCCTTCACAGCCTGCTCAATAAGTGTATTTGTACGTGCTCGAGTTAAGGTAAATATCATCTCCAAAGCAGTCACGTCTCTGCTACAAGGGGAGCTTTCACTGAATGAGAAATACAGAGGCAGGGTATTGTTCATTAAAAGATTTGTTGAAAAACACTGAGCCATTCTACAGAGACGGCAGGCTTGTGTGTTTGCTCTGCGTGATGCTCTTTAGTCTCATATGGCAGCTCTATCTCATTGCAACCATCTCATTTGTACTAGCTTTTCTCATCGTTTATCTCTCTCCATCTCTTTCTTTTAAATCCTCCAAGTCTGAGAGACGCACGCTGATATTATCACTTGCCATTTTCAGTGTCTATAAAGCACAGTTGGACAACAGAAGAGGAGAAAGGCTAAAAATAAGAAATATTGAGCTGACATTAACTAACAATGAACAGTTGTATTTTTATTAACGAACGTTAACAAAAATGTATATACTTTAACCAGTGTTGGGGGTAATTAATTACTAAGTAATTACTCACTGTTTACTAATTACTCGCACATCAACTTGACGTTGAATGTTAAAATGTATGTTTTAATGTAACCTTCTCCCTTTAAATACTTTGGTCAGTTCAAAAATAATTTATGCTATTTTATATTATTTATTTGACAATATTAAAATAGCAGTTTCATGTGTATTGTTTAACTGCTCATGTTTGGGATTTAGAAAGTAATTACGGTAGTATTAGGTAATGCAATTGTTTTTAAAGAGAGTAATTAGTACTGTAATCTAATTACACTGTTGAAGATGTACATATATATATATATATATATATATATATATATATATATAAAAGAGAGGCAGTGAAATTGTGAACTGATGGAAATGATTATAAAAATGAAGCAACCGGAGGAAGAGCCTTCCTGAGAGGTCTTCCAGAGATGACAGCTTTGGAGAGCTGTTGAAGGGTGACTTTCCACCGTGAGTTCATTCTGTCCCGCTTTGAACCAAAGTACCAGCACTTAAGATCAAAAACCGCCTTCCAGGAACATTCTTTACATGGCTGCCCTAAGAACTACTTCACGGGCTAATAAATCTAATTCTTTTATTCATCTCTCATGATGAAAAACTACGAAGAGCCCTTTAAAACGATTCAAACCGGTGCAAGATTAAATGAAGCTTAATCCTCCATGCTCTGAGAAGCCCAGAAAACCGTATTAGCCACTGCTAAACAATAGCTGTGGCACCTAGTACTGTCAAACTAATTTATTTGTATCATCATACTATATGAAATATCAGTGTAAAGGCAGTGAAATGTCTACCAATCGCCCAATCTCATTATGCAATGCCATTAAATAAAATTAAATATAAATCAATATAAATCAAAACCTATAGAGGACACAATTTTTGTAGACCAACCTGTAAGTTTGCATCACCTTAGTTCACTTGACAAAAACCCAGTAGGAGTTTTCCATTTGCTTTTGTTATATTGTAGAAAATAAGCTGTGACCATCAAAAGGTAATTTCATCATGATAATCTTCACAAATGAACAACTTTTATGAATTTTGGAGCCTATCCACAATCAGCCAAAGTAAAAAGCTAAACATAGGCTATAAACAAACTACAACATGGTCACATGACTATCACTAAGCTTCCGAAAACTCTTTCAGTCATCATTTAAAAACCGTTTTCATTAAACGTGAAAATATCTTTAGCTTGTGTTCACCACAGACCTTATTTCAGGCATTTAACAAAAAAACATAGGCTGCATCCAAAATTGCATACTTCCCTACTATATAGTAGGCAAAAAAACAGCATGTGACAAAAGTAGTATGTCCAAATTCACAGTACTCATGGGGAGCAATTACCCGGATGACCTACTACTTCCAGCGGGATTCTGATTCTGCATACGATGGACACTTTACTATCCCATGAGGTCACGGGAGAGGATTTGTGAATGGCAGTGAAGCGAGGTCACATGATAATGACAGCATGGTGGATGTAGTACGTCAGAATTACATTCATACTACACACATTCATAATATATAGAACATACATTTTTGTGGTCGTGAAGTAATGCGCGAGTCAGTGTATGTATGTAAAAATCTTCCTGGGTGTAACCTCACTAGATATTTTCCGGCATTTTCTGCTAGTAGAAAGGAAAGGTGAAAATATAGTGTAAAGGCGATGTATTGTTAGTGCTTATGAAAGCAGGTCAAGCTGAACTCGCTATCTACCCAACATCACCTCTTTAGTTTCTCTAAACTGCCAAAAGAGCCCAAACTCTCCTCTGATAGCAGTAATCCAGATAAAGCTCTGTAACCATTATACACTTTACTCTATTTTTAGAAAGTTAGACTAGGAAGAGCCCAAAATGCCATGGACTAGAATTGAGTTTGTGAGAGGCCTCCCCTGAGTGCTTTTATATGGGTGTTTCTTCATGTTGTTGCTTCAAGGTTACATTATCCGTCGGGAAACAGCAGAATTAGGTTACACTTACTATCTGTGTAAATCTCATGAAAACTGCCTGGGTCATATTTCACCTAAAAATCTAAAGAAAACAAAATAAAGTATGCAAGTCTGTGCATGTTCATATTTATAATAAAAAAAATATATAAAATCTGTCCGTCCGTCCGTCTATCCATCCATCCATCCATTTGCCCATCCATCCATCTGTCCATCCATCCATCCGTCGATTTGTCCATCCATCCATTTATGTGTCCGTCCATCCGTCCGTCCATCCATCCATTTGTCTATCCGTCCATCCATCCGTCCGTCCGTCCATCCATCCATCCGTCCATCCATTTATCCATACGTTCGTCCATCCATCCATCCGTCCATCTATCCGTCCATCCATCCATCCATTTATCCATCCATCCATCCGTCCAACCGTCCGTCCATCCATCCATCCGTCCATCCATCCATTTATCCGTCCCTTGATCCGTCCATCCATCCATCCATCTATCCGTCCGTCCATCCAACCATCCATTTATCCGTCCATCCGTCCCTTGATCCGTCCGTCCATCCATCCATCTATCCATCCGTCCATCCGTCTGTCCGTCCGCCCATCCATCCATCCATCCATCCATCCATCTATCCCTCCCTCCATCTATCCCTCCCTCCATCCGTCCATCCATCCATCGAGCCGTCCATTTATCCGTCCATCCGTCCCTTGATCCATCCGTCCGTCCATCCATCCATCCGTCCATCCGTCCGTCCATCTATCCATCCATCCGTCCATCCATCCATCCATCCATCCGTCCATCCATCCATCGAGCCGTCCATTTATCCGTCCACCCATCCCTTGATCCATCCGTCCGTCCATCCATCCATCCATCTATCCATCCATCCATTTGTCCATCCATCCATCCATTTATCCATCCATCCATCCATTTATCCATCCATCCGTCCATCTATCCATCCATCCATCGAGCCGTCCATTTATCCGTCCATCCGTCCCTTGATCCATCCGTCCGTCCATTTATCCATCCATCCATTTGTCCATCCATCCATCCGTCCGTCCATTTATCCATCCATCCATTTGTCCATCCATCCATCCATTTATCCATCCGTCCGTCCATCCGTCCGTCCATCGATCCATCTGTCCATCCATCCGTCCATCTATCCATCCATCCATCGAGCCGTCCATTTATCCGTCCATCCGTCCCTTGATCCATCCGTCCATCCATCCATCCGTCCGTCCGTCCATCTATCCATCCATCCATTTGTCCATCCATCCATCCATTTATCATCCATCCGTCCATTTGTCCATCCATCCATCCGTCCATCTCTCTATCTCTCTAATATTTATATATATTATAAAAATATATATTTTCATGAAACATAAAGAATTCAGAAGAATTCTACATAAAAACAAACAAAAAACATACATCTATCCGTATATATATGTACAAATGGACGGATGGATGGATATATATATATATATTATTTTCAGAATAATACTAAGTAATGAGCATTTGAAAGGAAAATGTGCTTAATTGTAAATGTAAATAATGTCACAATGCAAAAAACAGGCATATTCTTTATGCAAAATTTATGTTCTTATTTTTTACTTTTGATTTGGAGTGAAATATGGCTGTGACATTTCTTTATGGGAGTCATTCATCTATTATCATGCCGTTTAAAGTGATGGAATCCACTAGTATTGTATTTATGCATGACCATGAAATGAATCAAACCTCTATCTATGGTTTCCCTCATAATAACAGAGTTTAAGCTGTCATTTAATCAGTGCTGACTCTGACTCTGTAGCATCTTTCTGAGTAAGTGTTGATTTGTAAAAATTTAGCCTCATTTAAGGTCCCTCTTCATTCATAAAGTCTCACACGCATGTCATTGTGCAAAAGAAACACCACTACCACCACGGTCACTTAAATCTAATATTGGCTTGATTTTGTATACGTTTTATATTAATATTAAACTTGAACCGTGCGCTCTGACATGAGTCGCAATCAGTTTGATTAGTGTAAAAATGAAAGAAAGCCAGTGCTTTTGTCACTAATGCTTTTGATTCTCTAGACATGAAATAAAAAGAGTCCATTAATGCATTCATGCTGTTACTAAGACATCACTTTTTACATCTTCTGAAAAAAATGTAAGTGATAGTAGCCCATGCAAAACTCACTGCCGTGATGCTAGGGGGTTGTCGGTTGATTGCAAGCATTGCTATGTGTACACCAAATTAAAACAGCCCACTTTAAAGTCTCTCCGTTCCCTTCTTCAATGTACACTTCCGTTCAAACGTTTGGGGTTGGTTTTTTGAAAAAAGTCTCTTATGATTACCAAAGGTGCATTTATTTGATCAAAAAAGTACAGCAAAAACAGTAATATTGTGAAATATTATTACGATTTAAAATAGCTGTTTTCTATTTGAATATATTGTAAAATGTAATTTATTCCTGTGACCAAAGCTGAATGTTCAGCATCATTCCTCCAGTCTTTAGTCACATGATCCTTCAGAAATCATTCTAATATGATGATTTGCTGCTCAAGAAACATTTACTATTATCAATGTTTAAAACCGTTGTGCTGCTTCATATTTTAATTGAAATCTTGATGCATTTTTTTTCAGGATTCTTTGATTAATAAAGAAGAGCATCAATCAACCCCTCCCTCTTGCAGCAACATCTCTTTCACGAGTTTACACTTACATATAATTTAGAGGGAGTAAAGGTTTAATGCGCATTTGGTGTGCTGTCCGGGGGGAGGGCTCCAAGCTCGGAATTTGTCCCGAACCCAGAGTACTCCCCCTGTGTATGTAAGTGGTTAGAACTAGAAGTGTGAAGAAGGGGTGGTGTAGGGATGCTGATAAACTATCAACAAATGGAGGTAAGACTGCTGCGTATACACTCACCTAAAGGATTATTAGGAACACCTGTTCAATTTCTCATTAATGCAATTATCTAATCAACCAATCACATGGCAGTTGCTTCAATGCATTTAGGGGTGTGGTCCTGGTCAAGACAATCTCCTGAACTCCAAACTGAATGTCAGAATGGGAAAGAAAGGTGATTTAAGCAATTTTGAGTGTGGCATGGTTGTTGGTGCCAGACGGGCCGGTCTGAGTATTTCACAATCTGCTCAGTTACTGGGATTTTCACGCACAACCATTTCTAGAGTTTACAAAGAATGATGTGAAAAGGGAAAAACATCCAGTATGCGGCAGTCCTGTGGGCGAAAATGCCTTGTTGATGCTAGAGGTCAGAGGAGAATGGGCCGACTGATTCAAGCTGATAGAAGAGCAACTTTGACTGAAATAACCACTCGTTACAACCGAGGTATGCAGCAAAGCATTTGTGAAGCCACAACACGCACAACCTTGAGGCGGATGGGCTACAACAGCAGAAGACCCCACCGGGTACCACTCATCTCCACTACAAATAGAAAAAAGAGGCTACAATTTGCACGAGCTCACCAAAATTGGACAGTTGAAGACTGGAAAAATGTTGCCTGGTCTGATGAGTCTCGATTTCTGTTGAGACATTCAGATGGTAGAGTCAGAATTTGGCGTAAACAGAATGAGAACATGGATCCATCATGCCTTGTTACCACTGTGCAGGCTGGTGGTGGTGGTGTAATGGTGTGGGGGATGTTTTCTTGGCACACTTTAGGCCCCTTAGTGCCAATTGGGCATCGTTTAAATGCCACGGCCTACCTGAGCCATCCCTTTATGACCACCATGTACCCATCCTCTGATGGCTACATCCAGCAGGATAATGCACCATGTCACAAAGCTCGAATCATTTCAAATTGGTTTCTTGAACATGACAATGAGTTCACTGTACTAAAATGGCCCCCACAGTCACCAGATCTCAACCCAATAGAGCATCTTTGGGATGTGGTGGAACGGGAGCTTCGTGCCCTGGATGTGCATCCCACAAATCTCCATCAACTGCAAGATGCTATCCTATCAATATGGGCCAACATTTCTAAAGAATGCTTTCAGCACCTTGTTGAATCAATGCCACGTAGAATTAAGGCAGTTCTGAAGGTGAAAGGGGGTCAAACACAGTATTAGTATGGTGTTCCTAATAATCCTTTAGGTGAGTGTATATACCTCTTATCGTTGACTGGCTGAGTGCTCTCCACTCGTGTTATCTGAACGTGCTCCTCCCGAACTTAGTTAATAAAACATAATTTCTCTTCTCTGATGATGTGTTTACTGGCATGAGGGTGGGGCAACCTGTCACTCACATGACATCATAACAATAGCAAACCACAAACATCCAATCAATTCCCCATGGACAAAATCAAGCCCCATCCTACAGTTTGTATTATTCAAAAGAATGTTTAACTCAGATTCACGTCACAATAGAGAAGAAAAGACTATCGCAACTTCCGTTTAATGCCGAATTCAATGTATCCTTGCAGAATAAACATTTTATTTCAAAAACACTTCCTGACCCTAAACAATAGTGATGCTTGCCTCAGTCTGTATATTTAGAAATATACACTGCCCAGCCAAAAAAAGGTTGCTGTTTGGATTTAAATAGGCAAATGCTTAAGAGCCTCTTGAAAAGTTAATTTAAAAGGTGCATACATTTTCGGTCAAGATCTTGTATTCATAGTTTTCACGTGACATCACACCTTTTTTAGGAACACCCAACTGGAGGGCAAAACAAGGCTTTCCTCCATTGCCCGCTAGTAATTTTTACCAGGTTTGTAGTATACTTTGTACAGACAAATGAACACAATATTAATGCAACATGAGGTTTCTCGTTAAGTGTTTTTTCCATCGAAAACCATTATAAAGAAAATGTGTTGTGTTCATATTCTTGGCTCATCTACTCACCTGTATACAGTATGCATCATTAAAAAGGTGTAAACTGAATTTGATCTTTTAATATCACTGTTTTAGTACATTAAGTCACTTTAAGGGTGGGTTGCATGAATAAGGATAGTTAATCTGTGTTTAAAATTAAGTGTTGCAACAACTTGATTTAAAATAAAACCCAGATCAACAAATTCTTGATTAGCGTTAAACTTTGCTTAATTCAGTCCTTAAGTGTTTTTCATGTTAAGCGTTTTAAAAACGTCCCGCTGTTTTGAAATCACTAAAAATAAATGTTTAGTGATTGAAATACTGCAGCAAGTGCCCAAAACTTGCATCTTGTTCACATTTTTAGAAAATTGACAGGACTGTGCTGCAGTTCTATGGCTGTCTTGCCCTCCAATGCTCTGTGACAGTCACATGACTGAAAACTATGAATTGACAATGCAAGAGTCCAGCACTCTGTAAAGCCTCCTCCAGCACATCCCAAAGACTTTCAATGAATTTAAGGTGTGTATTCATGTGTGAAAATGATTCTTCATGCTCCCTCTTAACCATTCCTTCACAATTTGAGCCTGATGAATCTTGACATTGTCATCCTGGAATATGGCCATGATGTGTCTTTCTACATTGTTGTTTAAGAAATGAAAAGCTACACACTCCATCAATTAGGGTCAGAAGAACTGTTGCCAAACACATAACATGCTAGAAACATAATAATCACTGCAATAATGATCAAATCACTGACTCTTAAGCATTTCCCTATTTAAATCCAAACAGCGACTTTTATTTTGGCTGGGCAGTGTATCCTTGTATTATGAATGCAACAACTAATCTAAAAATTATACGCCTACCGAACCACTGATTCCATTGATACATTCCAAAGGACTGACATGTTAATGTGCTTCTGCAAAAGAAAATGAAAAAGAAAATGCTTATTCATATGAGCACTTAAACAAAACACCTGCACCATATCAAACCATCTGTCTGGCTTATAAGAGAGCTCTATTATACTGCGCATCCTCCCTGGAGAACATTCATCTTCATTCTACAGGACAGCACACAGATCTATTAACTGCCCTGTTTCCAAGAAGGGTCCCCCTAAGTTCAGCTCGCAGATGGCGCTTTTGCATCCACATTTACTTCATATAGACAGGTTTCGGTGCAGTTGCCAAGGAAATGGGCAGACAAGTGCACAACCAAATGCACTAGAGGAAAGTTGAGTGTGCACTTATTTTTGACGGTGAGAAAACCTGAGAACATTTTGATGTCCACCTCCATTTACCAGCTCCTACTAGGGACATAATGGATTATTTTAAAAACTAAAAGTCATTTTGAAACAGAAGAAAAAGACAAAATATCCAACACAGAAAAATGAGCTGACAACCTTCTTTGCGGGAAAGTTACTAGGTAAAATTAGACGTGTGTCCAACTCCAATAGGCCTATATTTGTATCTGAAGTCATTTTCACTTGCTCTTAAATCCACACTGACAAAAGAGAATTTAACACTCCACAAAAGTGTTTTTTCTCTTTTCTTAGAAACAGCAAATGGCATACTATAAACTCAACCTCAGACAGCAAACTTGATATCAGAAGTGTTGCAATTTCTGTTTTCCATCAGTGCTGGAGTTTAGAGTGGCTGAAACAAAGAGATGCGGGTGATGGAGGAAGACCATTAGTTGTCAGCAGTGGGAAACAAGAAAACATGTTCTGGCCATAAACACACCTCAAAAACACACTTAATGATCCTTTACAAGAACTGATTACATCTCCCTACACCATGTTTGCTGAATGAAATCCAATACGTGTATCTTATGTTGAGGTGCTGATTCCAAAAATAGCATCTGTTTTGCTCCAGCACGTCACTTTCTCACAACATATGATGTGCATTCCCTAGCATTTGACAACCATTTGTATTATCCTAGAATCACCAGAATAACTGCTACAAACACATGATCAGGTTACAACTATCCATTCAATTCTGAACCAATTTTTACATGCATGACATTATTTTCTGCCTAACCCTGATTTCAAGGTTAGAATTATAGTCAGTGACAGAGGAAAATATGAACCCAGATGTTTTCGGCCACATCTGTGGGTGTTTTGCTACATCTAAACAGCGACAGAAAATTACAGATTATGTGAAAAGGGCTTATTTATTTATAAACTTGTGTTTATGTAACGTTCTTTGACATTAAATCAAGTATCTGAAAATTTTTCCCACTCCTTTGCAGATTGTAAGTTAAAGGGATAGTTTACCCAAAAATGAAAAAATTCTGTCATTAATTACTCACCCTCATGTCGTTCCAAACCCGTAAGACTTTCGTTCATCTCCAAAACACAAATGAAGATCTTTTTGATGAATTTGGAGGGATGAATAAACCTCATTGGTTCATGCGGAAGCTCAAACGTGCTGCGTAACACATGAGAATGAACCTCATTGGTTCTTGCTGAAGCTCAAACGTGCTGCGTAACACATGAGAATGAACTTCATTGGTTCTTGCTGAAGCTCAAACGTGCTGCGTAACACATGAGAATGAACCTCATTGGTTCTTGCTGAAGCTCAAACGTGCTGTGTAACACGAGAATGAACCTCATTGGTTCTTGCTGAAGCTCAAACGTGCTGTGTAACACAAGAATGAACCTTATTGGTTCTTGCTGAAGCTCAAATGTGCTGTGTAACATGAGAATGAACCTCATTGGTTCTTGCGGAAGCTCAAACATGCTGTGTAACACAAGAATGAACCTTATTGGTTCTCGCTGAAGCTCAAACGTGCTGCGTAACACGAGAATGAACCTCATTGGTTCTTGCTGAAGCTCAAACGTGCTGCGTAAAACACATGAGAATGAACCTCATTGGTTCTTGCTGAAGCTCAAACATGCTGTGTAACACAAGAATGAACCTCATTGGTTCTTGCTGAAGCTCAAACGTGCTGCGTAAAACACATGAGAATGAACCTCATTGGTTCTTGCGGAAGCTCAAACGTGCTGTGTAACACAAGAATGAACCTCATTGGTTCTTGCGGAAGCTCAAACGTGCTGTGTAACACGAGAATGAACCTTATTGGTTCTTGCTGAAGCTCAAACATGCTGTGTAACACGAGAATGAACCTCATTGGTTCTTGCTGAAGCTCAAACGTGCTGTGTAACACAAGAATGAACCTCATTGGTTCTTGCTGAAGCTCAAACGTGCTGTGTAACACAAGAATGAACCTTATTGGTTCTTGCTGAAGCTCAAACGTGCTGTGTAACACAAGAATGAACCTTATTGGTTCTTGCTGAAGCTCAAACGTGCTGTGTAACACGAGAATGAACCTCATTGGTTCTTGCTGAAGCTCAAACGTGCTGCGTAACACGAGAATGAACCTCATTGGTTCTTGCTGAAGCTCAAACGTGCTGTGTAACACAAGAATGAACCTCATTGGTTCTTCCTGAAGCTCAAACGTGCTGCCTAACACAAGAATGAACATCATTGGTTCTTGCTGAAGCTCAAACGTGCTGTGTAACACGAGAATGAACCTCATTGGTTCTTGCTGAAGCTCAAACGTGCTGCGTAAAACACATGAGAATGAAACTCATTGGTTCTTGCGGAAGCTCAAACGTGCTGTGTAACACAAGAATGAACCTCATTGGTTCTTGCTGAAGCTCAAACGTGCTGTGTAACACAAGAATGAACCTCATTGGTTCTTTTTGAAGCTCAAACGTGCTGTGTAACACAAGAATGAACCTCATTGGTTCTTGCTGAAGCTCAAACGTGCTGCGTAACACGAGAATGAACCTCATTGGTTCTTGCTGAAGCTCAAACGTGCTGTGTAACACAAGAATGAACCTTATTGGTTCTTGCTGAAGCTCAAACGTGCTGCGTAACACGAGAATGAACCTCATTGGTTCTTGCTGAAGCTCAAACGTGCTGCGTAAAACACATGAGAATGAACCTCATTGGTTCTTGCTGAAGCTCAAACATGCTGTGTAACACAAGAATGAACCTCATTGGTTCTTGCTGAAGCTCAAACGTGCTGCGTAAAACACATGAGAATGAACCTCATTGGTTCTTGCGGAAGCTCAAACGTGCTGTGTAACACAAGAATGAACCTCATTGGTTCTTGCGGAAGCTCAAACGTGCTGTGTAACACGAGAATGAACCTTATTGGTTCTTGCTGAAGCTCAAACATGCTGTGTAACACGAGAATGAACCTCATTGGTTCTTGCTGAAGCTCAAACGTGCTGTGTAACACAAGAATGAACCTCATTGGTTCTTGCTGAAGCTCAAACGTGCTGTGTAACACAAGAATGAACCTTATTGGTTCTTGCTGAAGCTCAAACGTTCTGTGTAACACAAGAATGAACCTCATTGGTTCTTGCTGAAGCTCAAACGTGCTGTGTAACACGAGAATGAACCTCATTGGTTCTTGCTGAAGCTCAAACGTGCTGCGTAACACGAGAATGAACCTCATTGGTTCTTGCTGAAGCTCAAACGTGCTGTGTAACACAAGAATGAACCTCATTGGTTCTTCCTGAAGCTCAAACGTGCTGCCTAACACAAGAATGAACATCATTGGTTCTTGCTGAAGCTCAAACGTGCTGTGTAACACGAGAATGAACCTCATTGGTTCTTGCTGAAGCTCAAACGTGCTGTGTAACACCAGAATGAACCTCATTGGTTCTTGCTGAAGCTCAAACGTGCTGTGTAACACAAGAATGAACCTTATTGGTTCTTGCTGAAGCTCAAACGTGCTGCGTAACACATGAGAATGAACCTCATTGGTTCTTGCTGTAGCTCAAACGTGCTGTGTAACACGAGAATGAACCTCATTGGTTCTTGCTGAAGCTCAAACATGCTGTGTAACACGAGAATGAACCTCATTGGTTCTTGCTGAAGCTCAAACGTGCTGTGTAACACGAGAATGAACCTCATTGGTTCTTGCTGAAGTTCAAACGTGCTGCCTAACACATGAGAATGAACCTCATTGGTTCTTGCTGAAGCTCAAACTTGCTGTGTAACAAGAGAATGAACCTCATTGGTTCTTGCTGAAGTTCAAACGTGCTGCCTAACACATGAGAATGAACCTCATTGGCTCTTGCGGAAGCTCAAACGTGCTGTGTAACACAAGAATGAACCTCATTGGTTCTTGCGGAAGCTCAAACGTGCTGTGTAACACAAGAATGAACCTTATTGGTTCTTGCTGAAGCTCAAATGTGCTGTGTAACACAAAAATGAACCTCATTGGTTCTTGCTGAAGCTCAAACGTGCTGTGTAACACGAGAATGAACCTCATTGGTTCTTGCTGAAGCTCAAACGTGCTGTGTAACACAAGAATGAACCTTATTGGTTCTTGCTGAAGCTCAAACGTGCTGTGTAACACAAGAATGAACCTCATTGGTTCTTCCTGAAGCTCAAACGTGCTGCATAACACAAGAATGAACATCATTGGTTCTTGCTGAAGCTCAAACGTGCTGCATAACACAAGAATGAACATCATTGGTTCTTGCTGAAGCTCAAACGTGCTGCATAACACAAGAATGAACATCATTGGTTCTTGCTGAAGCTCAAACGTACTGTGTAACACGAGAATGAACCTCATTGGTTCTTGCTGAAGCTCAAACGTGCTGTGTAACACAAGAATGAACCTCATTGGTTCTTGCTGAAGCTCAAACGTGCTGTGTAACACAAGAATGAACCTCATTGGTTCTTCCTGAAGCTCAAACGTGCTGCATAACACAAGAATGAACATCATTGGTTCTTGCTGAAGCTCAAACGTGCTGTGTAACACGAGAATGAACCTCATTGGTTCTTGCTGAAGCTCAAACGTGCTGTGTAACACAAGAATGAACCTTATTGGTTCTTGCTGAAGCTCAAATGTGCTGTGTAACACAAAAATGAACCTCATTGGTTCTTCCTGAAGCTCAAACGTGCTGCATAACACAAGAATGAACATCATTGGTTCTTGCTGAAGCTCAAACGTGCTGTGTAACACGAGAATGAACCTCATTGGTTCTTGCTGAAGCTCAAACGTGCTGTGTAACACCAGAATGAACCTCATTGGTTCTTGCTGAAGCTCAAACGTGCTGTGTAACACGAGAATGAACCTCATTGGTTCTTGCTGAAGCTCAAACGTGCTGTGTAACACAAGAATGAACCTTATTGGTTCTTGCTGAAGCTCAAACGTGCTGTGTAACACGAGAATGAACCTCATTGGTTCTTGCTGAAGCTCAAACGTGCTGCGTAAAACACATGAGAATGAACCTCATTGGTTCTTGCTGAAGCTCAAACGTGCTGTGTAACACAAGAATGAACCTCATTGGTTCTTGCTGAAGCTCAAACATGCTGTGTAACACGAGAATGAACCTCATTGGTTCTTGCTGAAGCTCAAACGTGCTGTGTAACACAAGAATGAACCTCATTGGTTCTTCCTGAAGCTCAAACGTGCTGTGTAACACAAGAATGAACCTCATTGGTTCTTCCTGAAGCTCAAACGTGCTGCATAACACAAGAATGAACATCATTGGTTCTTGCTGAAGCTCAAACGTGCTGTGTAACACGAGAATGAACCTCATTGGTTCTTGCTGAAGCTCAAACGTGCTGTGTAACACCAGAATGAACCTCACTGGTTCTTGCTGAAGCTCAAACGTGCTGTGTAACACGAGAATGAACCTCATTGGTTCTTGCTGAAGCTCAAACGTGCTGCGTAAAACACATGAGAATGAACCTCATTGGTTCTTGCTGAAGCTCAAACGTGCTGTGTAACACAAGAATGAACCTCATTGGTTCTTGCTGAAGATCAAACATGCTGTGTAACACAAGAATGAACCTCATTGGTTCTTGCTGAAGCTCAAACATCCTGCGTAAAACACATGAGAATGAACCTCATTAGTTCTTGCGGAAGCTCAAACGTGCTGTGTAACACAAGAATGAACCTCATTGGTTCTTGCTGAAGCTCAAACGTCCTGCGTAAAACACATGAGAATGAACCTCATTGGTTCTTGCTGAAGCTCAAACGTGCTGTGTAACACAAGAATGAACCTCATTGGTTCTTGCTGAAGCTCAAACGTGCTGCGTAAAACACATGAGAATGAACCTCATTGGTTCTTGCGGAAGCTCAAACGTGCTGTGTAACACAAGAATGAACCTCATTGGTTCTTGCTGAAGCTCAAACGTGCTGCGTAAAACACATGAGAATGAACCTCATTGGTCCTTCCTGAAGCTCAAACGTGCTGTGTAACACAAGAATGAACCTTATTGGTTCTTGCTGAAGCTCAAACGTGCTGTGTAACACGAGAACGAACCTCACTGGTTCTTGCTGAAGCTCAAACATGCTGCGTAAAACACATGAAAATGAACCTCATTGGTTCTTGCTGAAGCTCAAACTTGCTGTGTAACACAAGAATGAACCTCATTGGTTCTTGCTGAAGCTCAAACGTGCTGTGTAACACAAGAATGAACCTCATTGGTTCTTGCTGAAGCTCAAACGTGCTGTGTAACACAAGAATGAACCTCATTGGTTCTTGCTGAAGCTCAAACTTGCTGTGTAACACAAGAATGAACCTCATTGGTTCTTGCTGAAGCTCAAACGTGCTGTGTAACACAAGAATGAACCTCATTGGTTCTTGCTGAAGCTCAAACGTGCTGTGTAACACAAGAATGAACCTTATTGGTTCTTGCTAAAGCTCAAACGTGCTGTGTAACACGAGAATGAACCTCATTGGTTCTTGCTGAAGCTCAAACGTGCTGCGTAAAACACATGAGAATGAACCTCATTGGTTCTTGCTGAAGCTCAAACGTGCTGTGTAACACAAGAATGAACCTTATTGGTTCTTGCTGAAGCTCAAACGTGCTGCGTAACACGAGAATGAACCTTATTGGTTCTTGCTGAAGCTCAAACGTGCTGTGTAACACGAGAATGAACCTCATTGGTCCTTGCTGAAGCTCAAACGTGCTGCGTAACACATGAGAATGAACCTCATTGGTTCTTGCTGAAGCTCAAACGTGCTGTGTAACACAAGAATGAACCTTATTGGTTCTTGCTGAAGCTCAAACGTGCTGTGTAACACAAGAATGAACCTCATTGGTTCTTGCTGAAGCTCAAACGTGCTGCGTAAAACACATGAGAATGAACCTCATTGGTTCTTGCTGAAGCTCAAACGTGCTGTGTAACACAAGAATGAACATCATTGGTTCTTGCTGAAGCTCAAACGTGCTGTGTAACACGAGAATGAACCTCATTGGTTCTTGCTGAAGCTCAAACGTGCTGTGTAACACCAGAATGAACCTCATTGGTTCTTGCTGAAGCTCAAACGTGCTGTGTAACACGAGAATGAACCTCATTGGTTCTTGCTGAAGCTCAAACGTGCTGCGTAAAACACATGAGAATGAACCTCATTGGTTCTTGCTGAAGCTCAAACGTGCTGTGTAACACAAGAATGAACCTCATTGGTTCTTGCTGAAGCTCAAACATGCTGTGTAACACAAGAATGAACCTCATTGGTTCTTGCTGAAGCTCAAACGTGCTGCGTAACACGGGAACGAACCTCATTGGTTCTTGCGGAAGCTCAAACGTGCTGCGTAACACGAGAATGAACCTCATTGGTTCTTGCTGAAGCTCAAACGTGCTGCGTAACACGAGAATGAACCTCATTGGTTCTTGCTGAAGCTCAAACGTGCTGTGTAACACAAGAATGAACCTTACTGGTTCTTGCTGAAGCTCAAACGTGCTGCGTAACACATGAGAATGAACCTCATTGGTTCTTGCTGAAGCTCAAACGTGCTGTGTAACACAAGAATGAACCTCATTGGTTCTTGCTGAAGCTCAAACGTGCTGTGTAACACAAGAATGAACCTTATTGGTTCTTGCTGAAGCTCAAACGTGCTGCGTAACACGAGAATGAACCTCATTGGTTCTTGCTGAAGCTCAAACGTGCTGTGTAAAACAAGAATGAACCTTATTGGTTCTTGCTGAAGCTCAAACGTGCTGTGTAACACGAGAATGAACCTCATTGGTTCTTGCTGAAGCTCAAACGTGCTGCGTAACACGGGAACGAACCTCATTGGTTCTTGCGGAAGCTCAAACGTGCTGTGTAACACAAGAATAAACCTCATTGGTTCTTGCTGAAGCTCAAACGTGCTGCGTAACACGAGAACGAACCTCACTGGTTCTTGCTGAAGCTCAAACATGCTGCGTAAAACACATGAAAATGAACCTCATTGGTTCTTGCTGAAGCTCAAACTTGCTGTGTAACACAAGAATGAACCTCATTGGTTCTTGCTGAAGCTCAAACGTGCTGTGTAACACAAGAATGAACCTCATTGGTTCTTGCTGAAGCTCAAACGTGCTGTGTAACACAAGAATGAACCTCATTGGTTCTTGCTGAAGCTCAAACTTGCTGTGTAACACAAGAATGAACCTTATTGGTTCTTGCTGAAGCTCAAACGTGCTGTGTAACACAAGAATGAACCTCATTGGTTCTTGCTGAAGCTCAAACGTGCTGTGTAACACAAGAATGAACCTTATTGGTTCTTGCTAAAGCTCAAACGTGCTGTGTAACACGAGAATGAACCTCATTGGTTCTTGCTGAAGCTCAAACGTGCTGCGTAAAACACATGAGAATGAACCTCATTGGTTCTTGCTGAAGCTCAAACGTGCTGTGTAACACAAGAATGAACCTTATTGGTTCTTGCTGAAGCTCAAACGTGCTGCGTAACACGAGAATGAACCTTATTGGTTCTTGCTGAAGCTCAAACGTGCTGTGTAACACGAGAATGAACCTCATTGGTCCTTGCTGAAGCTCAAACGTGCTGCGTAACACATGAGAATGAACCTCATTGGTTCTTGCTGAAGCTCAAACGTGCTGTGTAACACAAGAATGAACCTTATTGGTTCTTGCTGAAGCTCAAACGTGCTGTGTAACACAAGAATGAACCTCATTGGTTCTTGCTGAAGCTCAAACGTGCTGCGTAAAACACATGAGAATGAACCTCATTGGTTCTTGCTGAAGCTCAAACGTGCTGTGTAACACAAGAATGAACATCATTGGTTCTTGCTGAAGCTCAAACGTGCTGTGTAACACGAGAATGAACCTCATTGGTTCTTGCTGAAGCTCAAACGTGCTGTGTAACACCAGAATGAACCTCATTGGTTCTTGCTGAAGCTCAAACGTGCTGTGTAACACGAGAATGAACCTCATTGGTTCTTGCTGAAGCTCAAACGTGCTGCGTAAAACACATGAGAATGAACCTCATTGGTTCTTGCTGAAGCTCAAACGTGCTGTGTAACACAAGAATGAACCTCATTGGTTCTTGCTGAAGCTCAAACATGCTGTGTAACACAAGAATGAACCTCATTGGTTCTTGCTGAAGCTCAAACGTGCTGCGTAACACGGGAACGAACCTCATTGGTTCTTGCGGAAGCTCAAACGTGCTGCGTAACACGAGAATGAACCTCATTGGTTCTTGCTGAAGCTCAAACGTGCTGCGTAACACGAGAATGAACCTCATTGGTTCTTGCTGAAGCTCAAACGTGCTGTGTAACACAAGAATGAACCTTACTGGTTCTTGCTGAAGCTCAAACGTGCTGCGTAACACATGAGAATGAACCTCATTGGTTCTTGCTGAAGCTCAAACGTGCTGTGTAACACAAGAATGAACCTCATTGGTTCTTGCTGAAGCTCAAACGTGCTGTGTAACACAAGAATGAACCTTATTGGTTCTTGCTGAAGCTCAAACGTGCTGCGTAACACGAGAATGAACCTCATTGGTTCTTGCTGAAGCTCAAACGTGCTGTGTAAAACAAGAATGAACCTTATTGGTTCTTGCTGAAGCTCAAACGTGCTGTGTAACACGAGAATGAACCTCATTGGTTCTTGCTGAAGCTCAAACGTGCTGCGTAACACGGGAACGAACCTCATTGGTTCTTGCGGAAGCTCAAACGTGCTGTGTAACACAAGAATGAACCTCATTGGTTCTTGCTGAAGCTCAAACGTGCTGCGTAACACGAGAATGAACCTCATTGGTTCTTGCTGAAGCTCAAACGTGCTGTGTAACACAAGAATGAACCTTATTGGTTCTTGCTGAAGCTCAAACGTGCTGCGTAACACATGAGAATGAACCTCATTGGTTCTTGCTGAAGCTCAAACGTGCTGCGTAACACATGAGAATGAACCTCATTGGTTCTTGCTGAAGCTCAAACGTGCTGTGTAACACGAGAATGAACCTCATTGGTTCTTGCTGAAGCTCAAACGTGCTGCGTAACACGAGAATGAACCTCATTGGTTCTTGCTGAAGCTCAAACGTGCTGCGTAACACACAATGGTTAAAGTGGGATTTGGCAGGTGGGGGAACCCTCAAATTTTGTGCAGGTGCAACAGGGAAAAATCACTGTGGGACAACATATTGAGTATCGTGGTATAGCAATATTTTTTGGGATAAGAGTGTCACTGTGGCAGCAAGTATCACAATACTTATTTACTTGATATTTTAATGGTTTTATTTTGGTCCATCTACATCTACACCGATATGATGATGATACTGTTAAAATTGCTGAGCACCACAATATGGAACACAACCTTGTTTTTCACAATGTAAATTCAAACATAAATATGGGAAGTCCAAAACTGATTAAAATTTAACACACCAAAATGGCTGAAGACACAACTACAACAGAAATAATTCATAAAAAAGATAGACCTATTGCAGAGTCAATGTCAAAATGCAGAATCAAAAGTTTTGCTGTATCATAAAACATACAAAACAATAACAACAACAAAACGACAATATATGATGGTCCAAATAGGCTATTCTCACATATAGCTCCCATATTGACTGGTACTGTGACTTGATTTGTCCTCTTAACTCCACTGCAACCAGGCCCGGATTAAGAACACGTAGGGCCCTGGGGCTATAATAAACCCAAGGGCCCCCACAGTAGCCTATTTTGGTGCCACACCGTTTCCTACCACAGAAATAATTCTTTTTTTAGATTTTTTTTCAAACAAAATCTTCAAAGCAAAGAGATACAATGAGTATATACTGTCTGAATATTCAATTTTTATATTTTAGGCCTATATATAAATATTCCAGGCTGCAACACATTAACAGCACAAATGCAACAACTTTTGAGCTTGCAACTGCCTTAAGGAGTTTTAAAACCAGCGAGGTCCCAAAATTGAGCTATTTAAGGGCGGTTCGGGGGGCATGGTCCCCCTAAGAAAATTTTGATTTCTCAGGGGGGTATTCCAGAAAGCAAGGTTAACTTACCGTCACATATACCTTGAACTCCCGGTTGATTAACCCAAACCTTGCTTACTCAAGGTATGCTGGTTTAAAAAACGAGTCTGTGACGAGCTGGGCGAGCGAGAGCCGTGAGAGGGCGACACGAGGCCGGGGAGTGATTTTGATGAGCGCCAGCTGCGCGTCACACCGGTCTCGGATCTCTCACGGAGGAGCTCGGAAGCATAAAAGGAGGAGCAACGACAGTGAAGGACGAGAGAGGACCAGGCCTGGATTTTATGTTGTGTTTTGTTTTACGTTTTGTTATGTGTGTGCGCGGCAGTCGTCCGTGAGGGGCTGCCGCTTTTACTTTCAGTTTGTTTAATTTTTATTAAAGTCTTTAAATGTTCGCCGGTTCCCGCCTCCTTCTTCCCTGAACATACAAACTACGTTACATTGGTGCCGAAGCCCGGGAGGAAGGAGGGACATGCTGTCGAAGAGCCTCGCTGCTGAGGGGGATCGCGGTGCTGAGGAGGTCGGGCAGCGCGGAAGAGAGAAGACCGCGGGTGGCTGCCCGAGGCGGTGGTGCTGGAGCGAGTGAAGATCCGGTGGGACGTAGAGCTCGCTGTCGTGCCCCTGGGTCGAGGTGGGGTGGCTGCCGTCCGAGAGGGAGCGGAGGAGTCGCCGGCGTTCGCAGTGGGCCGGAGCCTGCTACCATCCGCCATGACGGGGATAAGCAGGGAGCGCGGGACTCGCTGCCGGCTGCCCTCAACAGGAGGAGCCACCGCCGGCCGCCAGGGGGCGGAGGAGGATCGAGCCGTCCACCGAGCGTCCAGTACCATCGCATGGCACCGCGCGGAAGAGCCTCTCGGCTGGCTGAGGACCGAGCGGCAGTGTGTCCGGGAACCGAACTAGATTTTTTTTTTCTTCCTCTCTCCCCTCTCTCGTCTCTGTCGCTCCTCATGCTTCCGGCTCCTTTCTCTCGTCTCATCTGTCCTTACCCCCAGGTGGTGCTGCGGCCGCCGAGACTGGCCCGGGGGGGAGTAGAGCGCAGTCTCGTGGGTACCCCCCGGCCTGCAAAGGGCGATGGGGGTATGTGACGAGCCGGGGGAGCGAGAGCCGTGAGAGGGCGACACGAGGCCGGGGAGTGATTTTGATGAGCGCCAGCTGCGCGTCACACCGGTCTCCGATCTCTCACGGAGGAGCTCGGAAGCATAAAAGGAGGAGCGACGACAGTGAAGGACGAGAGAGGACCAGGCCTGGATTTTATGTTGTGTTTTGTTTACGTTTTGTTATGTGTGTGCGCGGCAGTCGTCCGTGAGGGGCTGCCGCTTTTACTTTCAGTTTGTTTAATTTTTATTAAAGTCTTTAAATGTTCGCCCGTTCCCGCCTCCTTCTTCCCTGAACATACAAACTACGTTACAGAGTCCTCAGATTATGTTCCCGGTTAACACACAAGACATTCTCAACAGAGCAACGAATCGATGATTCACCATGGAAACAGATGCTAAGAAAAAGCGCGCCATTTTACTTTTTTTGTTTAATGGCGATTTACATAACCTACGTAATGCACATAGCCACCTATTTGGTGGTTGTGCAATAATTTTTTTGACCTTTTCGTTTAATAAGTGTTCTTTATTCACTGAGAACTAGGATTATATTGTTTGTTTGATGCTAATTAATTGAATGCAGATCCATGTGTGAGATGACAATAAAATAAACAATAAATATATTTGAATTGAATTAACATTTAAACATTACCTTGTTGTAATAGTGCTTTAAAATTAATATGAAATATTGTATATTATATAACCGTAACTATATAACAAATTTAGTTACATTAATATAACTATATTAATTATATAACATGCATCTGAATACCTCTTAAGCAAACTAACCCTGGGATATAACCTGCTCCGGAGCAGGTTATGTTCAGAGAGTGTGTTGCTACGGCTACTTACATACCCTGAAAGTTACCTCCGTTTTTGGAACCGAAAGTTGAGGTTATCTGCTTACTTACTCTTAAACATACCAGGGTATGTCACATAACCTGCTTTCTGGAATACCCCCCTGATCTACATATGTGCATTTTAAAATGTTTGAAGGCTAAAAAAGAAAAATAAATAGTTTTTAAAACCATGCTGGGCAGTACATTATCTGTTATACATGCTCTCTCCTTATTTCATCACACTCTCATTTCTATGACTCTCCTGATTTCCATCACTCTTTCACTTTATCTCAGTCTCCTTCTCTTGCCCTGTCTCTTCCCCTCCTAAAGCTGAGCTCTGGTCTTCCAGACCGTTCCGGCCCTCTCGGCTGGCTGAGGACCGAGCGGCAGTGTGTCCGGGAACCGAACTAGATTTTTTTTTTCTTCCTCTCTCCCCTCTCTCGTCTCTGTCGCTCCTCATGCTTCCGGCTCCTTTCTCTCGTCTCATCTGTCCTTACCCCCAGGTGGTGCTGCGGCCGCCGAGACTGGCCCGGGGGGGAGTAGAGCGCAGTCTCGTGGGTACCCCCCGGCCTGCAAAGGGCGATGGGGGTATGTGACGAGCCGGGGGAGCGAGAGCCGTGAGAGGGCGACACGAGGCCGGGGAGTGATTTTGATGAGCGCCAGCTGCGCGTCACACCGGTCTCCGATCTCTCACGGAGGAGCTCGGAAGCATAAAAGGAGGAGCGACGACAGTGAAGGACGAGAGAGGACCAGGCCTGGATTTTATGTTGTGTTTTGTTTACGTTTTGTTATGTGTGTGCGCGGCAGTCGTCCGTGAGGGGCTGCCGCTTTTACTTTCAGTTTGTTTAATTTTTATTAAAGTCTTTAAATGTTCGCCCGTTCCCGCCTCCTTCTTCCCTGAACATACAAACTACGTTACAGAGTCCTCAGATTATGTTCCCGGTTAACACACAAGACATTCTCAACAGAGCAACGAATCGATGATTCACCATGGAAACAGATGCTAAGAAAAAGCGCGCCATTTTACTTTTTTTGTTTAATGGCGATTTACATAACCTACGTAATGCACATAGCCACCTATTTGGTGGTTGTGCAATAATTTTTTTGACCTTTTCGTTTAATAAGTGTTCTTTATTCACTGAGAACTAGGATTATATTGTTTGTTTGATGCTAATTAATTGAATGCAGATCCATGTGTGAGATGACAATAAAATAAACAATAAATATATTTGAATTGAATTAACATTTAAACATTACCTTGTTGTAATAGTGCTTTAAAATTAATATGAAATATTGTATATTATATAACCGTAACTATATAACAAATTTAGTTACATTAATATAACTATATTAATTATATAACATGCATCTGAATACCTCTTAAGCAAACTAACCCTGGGATATAACCTGCTCCGGAGCAGGTTATGTTCAGAGAGTGTGTTGCTACGGCTACTTACATACCCTGAAAGTTACCTCCGTTTTTGGAACCGAAAGTTGAGGTTATCTGCTTACTTACTCTTAAACATACCAGGGTATGTCACATAACCTGCTTTCTGGAATACCCCCCTGATCTACATATGTGCATTTTAAAATGTTTGAAGGCTAAAAAAGAAAAATAAATAGTTTTTAAAACCATGCTGGGCAGTACATTATCTGTTATACATGCTCTCTCCTTATTTCATCACACTCTCATTTCTATGACTCTCCTGATTTCCATCACTCTTTCACTTTATCTCAGTCTCCTTCTCTTGCCCTGTCTCTTCCCCTCCTAAAGCTGAGCTCTGGTCTTCCAGACCGTTCCGGCCCACTTTAACCCCTGGTAACACATGAGACTGAACCTCATTGGTTCTTGCAGAAGCTCAAATGTGATGCGTAACACATGAGATTGAACCTCATTGGTTCTTGCAGAAGCTCAAATGTGATGCGTAACACATGAGATTGAACCTCATTGGTTCTTGCAGAAACTCAAATGTGACGCGTAACACATGAGATTGAACCCCATTGGTTCTTGCAGAAGCTCAGATGTGATGCGTAACACATGAGATTGAACCTCATTGGTTCTTGCAGAAACTCAAATGTGACGCGTAACACATGAGATTGAACCCCATTGGTTCTTGCAGAAGCTCAGATGTGATGCGTAACACATGAGATTGAACCCCATTGGTTCTTGCAGAAACTCAAATGTGACGCGTAACACATGAGATTGAACCCCATTGGTTCTTGCAGAAGCTCAAATGTGATGCGTAACACATGAGATTGAACCTCATTGGTTCTTGCAGAAACTCAAATGCGACGCGTAACACATGAGATTGAACCCCATTGGTTCTTGCAGAAACTCAAATGTGACGCGTAACACATGAGATTGAACCTCATTGGTTCTTGCAGAAACTCAAATGTGACGCGTAACACATGAGATTGAACCCCATTGGTTCTTGCAGAAGCTCAGATGTGATGCGTAACACATGAGATTGAACCTCATTGGTTCTTGCAGAAACTCAAATGTGACGCGTAACACATGAGATTGAACCCCATTGGTTCTTGCAGAAACTCAAATGTGACGCGTAACACATGAGATTGAACCCCATTGGTTCTTGCAGAAACTCAAATGTGACGCGTAACACATGAGATTGAACCCCATTGGTTCTTGCAGAAGCTCAGATGTGATGCGTAACACATGAGATTGAACCTCATTGGTTCTTGCAGAAACTCAAATGTGACGCGTAACACATGAGATTGAACCCCATTGGTTCTTGCAGAAACTCAAATGTGACGCGTAACACATGAGATTGAACCCCATTGGTTCTTGCAGAAGCTCAGATGTGATGCGTAACACATGAGATTGAACCTCATTGGTTCTTGCAGAAGCTCAAATGTGACGCGTAACACATGAGATTGAACCTCATTGGTTCTTGCAGAAACTCAAATGTGACGCGTAACACATGAGATTGAACCTCATTGGTTCTTGCAGAAACTCAGATGTGACGCGTAACACATGAGATTGAACCTCATTGGTTCTTGCAGAAGCTCAGATGTGACGCGTAACACATGAGATTGAACCTCATTGGTTCTTGCAGAAGCTCAGATGTGATGCGTAACACATGAGATTGAACCTCATTGGTTCTTGCAGAAACTCAAATGTGACGCGTAACACATGAGATTGAACCTCATTGGTTCTTGCAGAAACTCAGATGTGACGCGTAACACATGAGATTGAACCTCATTGGTTCTTGCAGAAACTCAAATGTGACGCGTAACACATGAGATTGAACCCCATTGGTTCTTGCAGAAACTCAAATGTGACGCGTAACACATGAGATTGAACTCCATTGGTTCTTGCTCGTAAAACGAACATACTTGAGCTTCCGTTTACCACAACTGATGTGTGAGTTGATGAATATTTTTTTGTGAATAAAAGCCTAAATTGAATCTGTTCATCATATAAAGTGATCGTGTCTCTTTAGAAAATTTAAACCGTTTAATTCATATGGATCAGTTTTATGACCTCTTTATGAATTTTTTTAAGCTCTCAGATGTCTTAATTTGTGTTCTGAAGATGAACGAAAGTTTGGAACGACATTTATTTTTGTCCTTTTAAATTACAAATGTGTACTTATTTTTGTCATTATTTTTGTCATTAAACAACTGCTTTTGTTATTTTGATAAATGCATGAAAGCTAATACATATATATATATATAAAATTCGAAAAAAACATTTGTTATAATTTGTCGAAAAAAGCCTGTACTTAATGGAAATCTTTTCATCATCAAATTAGGTAATATTATGCTTTTTTTTTTTTTTTCTTCAAGATGCAGGGCTGTGTTAAACACGATTTAAAAATATTTATTTACTGGGGTTTCATCTGGTCAAAGGCAAAACATTTTAAAATAAGCTAAATAACATCAGACATGATAGGGGACTATGGGTCAGCAAACAAAGAATAGCATAACTTACTATTTTGTATGTATATGCATGTAATACCACTCAATTAATTACCCAAAATGTGCAGCATATAATAAATAGTGTGCTGCACTGGAAACGATTTTCGTTGCATGCTGTTTCGCCTACAATAAATAGTAAGCAATAGAAATTGTATACTGTGCAGTATGTAGCCTACATACATAGCTACCAACGGGACACTTTCCAGTTTATCAAAGCACGAGCTTCATGACAGAGATCTCTATTTAATTCACACAATAATCAATACTTAATTATTATTATTAAGATCATATTCTCAAACAATATAGTTTTTAAAAAAGCTTAAACCCCCGCCCTCCAATGTATCAGACAACCTTCTGACAGAAAACTCGCACGTAAAATGATTGACAGGCAAAAAGAGTCTTTCTGCTCGTCCAGGTATTTTAATTGGCTAAATAGTGAATTAAGAGCACATATTCTCGCGGAGCCCAAAATAATATAGTGAAACGATACAAAGTTAAGTTAATACAGGAGATACAGATAAAACACAAGACTACTCAGCCTAATTTCATTAGCTGGCCGAACCACAAACTACACATTGAAAGTCTTAAATTGTATATATTATAAATATATTGTGCTACTCACACAAATGTGCAATGTAAAAAACAATGCAGTGAGGTTTTTAAATGAAATGCATCTCATTAGTTGCATGTATCATGTGTAGCATTACTATCAAACAGTTTTTCTAATAAAGCAAAATGGTGAATAAATTAGGTTGTGCATACTCACAGTTGTAAGAGATGTCAAGCACAGGATCCCACGAACACACGAACGCATGACTCCACTCGTGTCCACACAGCGCGCGCTGACAGCTGTAGTTGGATCAAATGCTTTATAGACCGAGTCTGACCAATCAGGAGAGGGGAGAGGAGAGGAGAGGAGAGGAGAGGAGAGGAGCATACATCATTCATAGGACTGCACATGGTGCGTTGAAAACCTTCCATCCCCACTGCAGGGAATTGCAACAAATGCACTTTTTACAGCACAATTTACTTTCCTCAGGCCAGATGAGAAAAAGCCTGTTTTTGAATTACTGTACTGATATTCTTCAAACTGTTCTAAACATCTTAAGCTAATTATCAAAACTGCTTAATGTGCAGACTCAGTTCAAATTTCTTGTGGAGATCATTTCATTTGTAGACGCACTACATCATCTATTTAATCTATTGATTTGTGTAAATGCACTTTTTGGTTAAAAAAAAAAAAAAACACTTAAAAAAGTCCCCATAAAAGGTCAAGTTTTTTGGCTTTTAGTATGAATATGTTAGCCTTACTGTTATCTATAAGCTAGTGTGCTCCAAAACAATGACAAAATTCTCATTTAGGAGAAAATCTTACAGTCTCTCACATATCAATTCAATATGGATCAATGCTTTTGATGACATCACTCTGCACTTCGTTCAGATGTTCTGTCCAATCAAATGCTCTCTAGAATCTGAAGCCCCGCCCCCTACATTATAAATAGACACTGCGACTGAAATCAGTCACTCATTCACACATTTACTATTTTCTACATCAGGGGTTTTCAAAAAATGTTGTCAGCCAAACCCCTTTGACCAAAATAATTTACTTGAAGTACCCCCTGAGATTTGAAATATAATAATTTAATGGGACATTTGCATGTTTACTTCAAAAACCTTTATTTAGCCTATTTGTTTAATTTTTAATGATTTAATTCTAATTTAATTAATTGCTTAACTTACAAACCCCCTGCAATTCCTTTGCGAACCCTCAGGGTTCCCGTTTCCCGTTCTACATGATGAATGGCACATAGTGCACTATATAGGGGATAGGGAGTGATTTAGATTTAGTATAAATATGCTTTCCATTGGGGCGAATGAAGTCTGGTTTCACAATAGTGTCATGCGAACCGCCACAGCGAGAGCACACAGTCTGCTCCGGTCCAGAGACACGATAGCACAGAGCGGATCATATGATCAAGTCGGTGCATGCCAGAATTCTGCACAGAATGCTGTATTTTAAAGCAATATGGAGGAGATAAGGAGGAGAAACGGTTCGAGATTAGGAGGAAACTGCAGCTTTACCAAGCTCAACGGCTCTGGACGAGCTGTGATGGTAACAAAACACTATTGGCTATTTTTAAAAAGGGGAGGAGCTGTTCGATATGTCCTGCCCTTTCTTCCTGTTTCAGTGGAAATTATGTCAACACATTGAATAATGCTGCGCATTTTAAGGCACTTCAGTGGCCCTTTAAATGGTGCTCTCAGTATTTTTTGGCAATTAAAAGGCACACTATGTAACTTTTGGCCCTGGTTAAAAAAATAAAACTGCATGCATTTTGCAGAAAAACATTGTTTTGGTTGTGCTTCGGCTCTTCGTGGCTGTGAGTCTGTGACTATAAATATGGTTATCCTACTGCTTATAAAACATTCACTACTAGGCTTAAGACATATAACCAGCTTAAAAGGAAAAGGATCTCAAGCTGACTAGAAGTTAATGTATCTATACCCATTAACAGACACGTAGTCCCTGGGAAAACACACAGGTGAGTGACGCATGTACGCAACTTCCCACGAAAACCATCCCGGCAGGGGTTGAGGTCAGGACTCTGTGCAGGCCAGTCAAGTTCCTCCACACCAAACTCACTCATACATGTCTTTATGGACCTTGCTTTGTGCACTAGTGCACGTCATGTTGGAACAGGAATTTCATGAATGGACTTATTGCACAGGTGGCAACCTATCACGGTACCACACTTGAATTCACTGAGCTGCTGAGAGCGACCCATTCTTTCACAAATGTTTGTAGAAGCGTCTGCATGCCTAGTGCTTGATTTTGTACACCTGTGGCCATGGAAGTGATTGGAACACCTGAATACAATGATTTGGAGGGGTGTCCCAATACTTTTGGCAATATAGTGTAGCAGAAGAATGGGCCACTATAAAGATAGTGAGACACACACACACAACATAATGGCAATACAGATGATACAACCTCATTTAGTCCTATTCAGAAAAACGCACATGCTGAATAAAAAGCCGGTTTATCATCACATGCACGCGTGTGTCATACAAAAACTGTTGCACTGATGTAACTTTATTACATTTAAAGGGTTCTGCAAATTGTAAACATTGCACAATGATTGCATAGATTCACAAATACCATAATTAAAATGTGACATTCATGAATTATTCACAATTTCCTGAACAACGGCTTTTAAAAATTACTTCAAAAAGAATCAATTTATTTAAAATACCATTACCCTTGAGAAAATATTTAAAATTGCACATAGTGATATAAATATATAAACAAATCTTCTTAAGAGCAGCAGTCTAGTTTAGCTTTGTCACCAGGAAAAATTATATGTCAACCTTACACCGGAATAAACGTGTCTTGCATATTTGCTTTCAAAGTCATTTTAAAATGTGCAACAGTTCATTAAATGCACATTTAACAGCCTTAGTGTTCATATTACTAATGTTTGATGACCTACCAGGATGAGGATTCAGAAATGCACATTCTACAGTTTAGAGTAAACAGCAATTGAACATGTCAAAAAATATTATGTATCAGTAAACCAATATTATCAGATTGAAAAACTGACTTATATTTGCAAAAATATACTCTGTGCAAGTGCTAAATGAGTACAAAGTATTTGCCATTTCATTCAATGCATTGCAAGCAAAATTACTGCATAGAGTAGACTAATAAAAAAGTGCCATATTTGCATGTACTTATATACATTATGCATATAAAATGTTGTTTATAGTAGTGAAATAGTTCAATTGCTGTCATACCAGTGACAATTTGACCTAGTTGGTGGGGACATATAAGACGCTTATTGCTTTTTTTGTACCCTACAGTTTTACCCTGTATGAAATTCTCCTTATTATTGTTTCAAATTGTTATAAAGAGACTTTCTTAAAATATGTCAAAATACTGACAGTTAACATGACAAAAAAACGTCTGTGTACTTGGTAAACTCAAGAGCATATAAAAGTACTATGTGTTGGACATCTGTAGTGGAAGTGCTGTGAAATCTTTGCAAACAGCAGCCATTTTTGGATATCTCAAGTCTTGTTTGCAGAAAAATTAGTAATTGTCTCATTATCTTTGCATGTTTACCAATGTGTGCTTCAACTGCCGGTATCACTGATGCTTTAAATTCATCTGTAGTGTTTGAAAAATCATTTTAAAATACTGAATCCACAAGGAAAATAAAACACAAAAAAACTAAACACGATGCATCACCAGCAAATAATCCTCTTCGAAATGAGTACATGTGCTTTAGAAACCCTTCCATAACACTTAACACAGGTCACAACAGATAACCTCAGCGGTAAAAACATAACTAATACTATACTAACCCATACAACTGGAAAACAGAAACCCCTTGGCACTCAAGAACAGGTCTAAAATGAATAAGGATAATCCAAAGGAATAAAACGCTAACAGTCAGTTCACACAAGGACGCTACACACCACTGTCACTTTTAAGGGAAGTCGCTTCCATCGTAGATGATTGGCTTCTCAATGGTCAGGTGGTAGTTGACCTTCTTGGAGAGAAATCTGTTGAAAAGGAAACAGAAGAGAAATAGCAATTGCTTAATTTCAGATATCATAAATTAAACAATTAAGTGGCAGATTTGGAACATCTACATATGCAGCAACTCGACAGATATTTAATTCTAATAGTGACTGGCATTTGCATGTTGCTAAGCTAATCACACGCACTAATATAAAGTAAAATATAAAATGTTCTAAATAGATTGAACTCATTTTTATCTTTATATTTATCAGTATTGAATGAAATATATGTATTGTTGATATTTCTCTCAACACTTAAGGTCATCTCAGATTATTTTTATATTGTTATTGTTATACATGCAATGTGTTAGAATTTGCAAAGTCCAAATGGGATATCAGGTACAGTAGCGTTCGAAAGTGCAGTATGATTTAAAAAAAAAAAAAAAAGAAATTCTAAAGTAATATTTGGATTAAGCAAGAATGCATTCAATTTGATCAAAAGTGACAAAGCCAAAAAAAAAAAAACATTTTGTGCTTTGTAAAAAAAAAAGAAAAAAAAGTACCACATTTTACACAAAAATATGAAGCATCACAACTGCTTTCAACTGATACCAATCATAAATGTTTCTTGAGCAGCAAATCATCATATCAGAATGATTTCTGAAGGATCATGTGACACTGAAGACTGGAGGAATGATGCTGAAAATTCACAGAAATAAACTACATTTTAAAATATATTACGATAAAAAATTTTTTTTAATTGTAATAATATTTCACAATATTACAGTTTTTACGGCATATATAATCAAACAAATGCAGCTTTGGTGAGTGGTGTTGGGGTAACGCGTGTTATGTAATCAGATTAACTAGTAAAGTAACGCATTACTTTTAAATTTACAACAAAATATTTGAGTTACTTTTTCGAGAACACACCAGTTACGGCAAATAGTTTTGACTTTTATTAATTCCCAGGATATGAATTATTGATATCAACAATTCAATTTTCACTAGTTAAAATGGTCATTCTTGATATTAGGAATGGAATTTTTACTAGTAACAATGGCTATTTTTGATGTCAGGAATTACATTTCAAAATTGTTCATTCTTGATATCAACAACTTGATATCTGTAATTGTTGCAATGCATTCTGGAATTGCCTTATCTGTCAACAATACATGCAATGCCTTAGAATTCTATCCAAATAACATATCTTAGTAGACAGCATAATATTGCCAACTTTTTGTCAATAGTGTGCCCATGATGCTATAAAACAAGGTCTAGCTAGGCAACATATATAGGCAGCATATGAAATGCTGAAAAGTGCAAAAAATGCATTGCACAGCAGAGTGCATCATTGCACTGAGGTAAGTAAAAAATCAGTCTGACACTGTAGTAAACATCAGCAAAAAGTTAAAGAGTAGATTTTTTTTTTCTGAGAAGCACAAGCACTGAAAGGTTTCCCGGAATGTGTAAATGTCACTTGTGTGTTACTGTACCTGGAAAATGAGTTGTCAAAGATGAGTGTGTAAACTCCTGGGTTGCGGACTTTGAGTTGGCCCTGTATGGTCTCTTTGTGCGAGTTACAGCGTGTGAGAGGAATCAGAACCTGAACCACAGGGACACAAAGATTTAGCACCATCTGAAATAAAAGGGCAGCTAGCCTAGGATTAATGGTAAGGGTGCTCTGATTGATCGGGTGCCAATCGATAATAGCTATATATATTTTGATCAGTGGTCTCTATAGAGGATGTGAAGCTGACATCACACCGTGTTTAGTTTTGGGCAACTGTCTTGTTTAGATATAAGGAGGATCGCGCTGCATTTCTGCTAGCGAGTTTAATAGGGGGCTTTGACTTTCTGTTGTGATTGTCAAAAATGTCGCCATTGTAGGTCATTCATGCTGCATCGAAAATTGCCATGGTAACTCACATCTGGCTGAACCCTGAGCCACCCTCAGGCTGAAACGGGCAAATGTAAGGATTTGAGAGAGTTTGACAAGGGCCAAATTGTGATGGCTAGACAACTGGGTCAGAGCATTTCCAAAACTGCAGCTCTTGTGGGGTGTTCCTGGTCTGCAGTGGTCAGTATCTATCAAAAGTGGTCCAAGGAAGGAGCAGTGGTGAACCGGCGACAGGGTCATGGGCGGCCAAGGTCCATTGATGCACGTGGGGAGCGAAGGCTGGCCCGTGTGGTCCGATCAAACAGACGAGCTAATGTAGCTCAAATTGCTCAAGAAGTTAATGCTGGTTCTGATAGAAAGATGTCGTATGGGGCTGCATAGCCACAGACCAGTCAGGGTGCCCATGCTGACCCCTGTCCACTGCCTAAACGCCACGCGCGTCAATAACCCTGTCGCCGGCTCACCACTATTCCTTCCTTGGACCACTTTTGATAGATACTGACCACTGCAGACCAGGAACACCCCACAAGAGCTGCAGTTTTGGAGATGCTGGGTTTTCTCTTCTGAGCCAAAGAGCAACTCCTTCACTGTGGTGTACAGACACTTGGAGATTGTAAAACTCGCTCAAATCCTTAAAAGAATAACATTTTTGTAAAATAAATCACTAAATTACTAAAATGCAAAATAAAATTAAAATGAAAACTAAAAAAATATAAAAATTTTCCACAGAAGAAAGTCAGAGTAAATAATAACAATTATAATATTAGAATATTTCTTCTAATTTATTTGTTATTCCCCAATACTAAAAGTGAGGCAATATTTAGAGTTATGATCTGAGCTTTGATAAATCAGGTTTTAACACACACAAAGACACCTATTACCAAATGATACCTGTCATGAGACTGTAATGAGCATGTTTTCATGAACTATTAGAGCATCTCACTAACTAGGCCATATTTTTCAGTATGCAATTGTACTGATGGTTGACTATGGAGGACGAGAAATGACTTAAGTATAAATAAATGAATAAATACGTAAATGCAGAATTAAATAAATAAATAAATAAATAAATAAATGTAGAAATAGATAAATAAATAAATAAATAAATGAAGAAATAAATATAGAAATACATAAATAAATGAATAAATAAATAATTAAATGCTAAAATAAATAAATAAATACAGAAATACATAAATAAATTAATAAGTACATAAATAAATGCAGATATGCATAAATGAATGAATACATAAATAAATAATTCTGTCAAAAGTATAATTTTTGATTGTGCTATTTTTGTATCGTGTTATACTTATATTTTTCTACATTTATTTATGTATTTCTACATTTATTATTTTTACATTTATTTATGAATCTCTACATTTATTTATTTATGTGTACGTATGTTAATAAGGTAGGCGGTCCTAACCTCTCTCAATGCAGGATTGGTTAAACAGGATCGTTATTGTCGTTCTATATCTGTACTACTGTGGATACTAGTTTTGTTAAATATGGCAGGTTTTTTAAGTTCCATTGCTAATGATTTGCATTTAATAGCAAATGATATAGATCATGCACCAAGCGACTACCTTCTGTTTCGTTTGGAACGTGTAGTCGATGATTTAGTTCAGATCAGTGCTGATATGGATGTAGACTTGGATCGAGAAGGGTCTGACTGCAGAGCCAGAGTTTTCCCCCCAACTAGTTTAATGCCGCCTTCATGTGCTATCGGAAATGTCCTACTTCCCACTTCTGAAGTCGTGATTACGAGCTCATTACATTCAAATTTTGACTTGAGAGGGCGTTCATGTCCCATCTTTTAACTAGGAAACTAGTATTTACAATAATTCCGATAGCACGTGAAGGCAGCATTACCCCACACAGTTTTGCCCAAGCATGCGCATTTCATCGTGAGAGTTTTATGTCGTTGAGATGCACGTTACGGCACTGGAAGGGAATAATTTCATGATTCACCATAGCTTACCAGGATTTACCATAGTTTACCACGATTTACCACGTTCTAGTATGATTTACCATGATTCTAGCATGATTTACCATAGTTTACCATGATTTACCACATTCACGATTTACCACGTTCTAGCATGATTTACCATGATTAACCATGTTCTAGTATGATTTACCTTGATTCTAGCATGATTTACCATAGTTTACCATGATTTACCACGTTCTAGTATGATTTACCATGATTCTAGCATGATTTACCATAGTTTACCATGATTTACCACATTCACGATTTACCACGTTCTAGCATGATTTACCATGATTAACCATGTTCTAGTATGATTTACCTTGATTCTAGCATGATTTACCATAGTTTACCATGATTTACCACGTTCTAGTATGATTTACCATGATTCTAGCATGATTTACCATAGTTTACCATGATTTACCACATTCACGATTTACCACGTTCTAGCATGATTTACCATAATTAACCATGTTCTAGTATGATTTACCTTGATTCTAGCATGATTTACCATATTTTACCATGATTTACCATAGTTTACCATGATTTACCACGTTCTAGCATGATTTACCTTGATTCTAGCATGATTTACCATAGTTTACCATGATTTACCATAGTTTCCAATGATTTACCACATTCACGATTTACCACATTCTAGCATGATTTACCATAGTTTACCATGATTTACCACGTTCTAGCATGATTTACCATGATTCTAGCATGGTTTACCATAGCTTACCATGATTTACCACATTCACGATTTACCACGTTGATTTACCATGATTAACTACGTTCTAGTATGATTTACCATAGTTTACCATGGTTTACCACATTCTAGCATGATTAACCATGATTTTAGCATGATTTACCATAGTTTACCATGATTTACCACATTCACGATTTACCACGTTCTAGCATGATTTACCATAATTAACCATGTTCTAGTATGATTTACCTTGATTCTAGCATGATTTACCATATTTTACCATGATTTACCATAGTTTACCATGATTTACCACGTTCTAGCATGATTTACCTTGATTCTAGCATGATTTACCATAGTTTACCATGATTTACCATAGTTTCCAATGATTTACCACATTCACGATTTACCACATTCTAGCATGATTTACCATAGTTTCCAATGATTTACCACATTCACGATTTACCACATTCTAGCATGATTTACCATAGTTTCCAATGATTTACCACATTCACGATTTACCACATTCTAGCATGATTTACCATAGTTTACCATGATTTACCACGTTCTAGCATGATTTACCATGATTCTAGCATGGTTTACCATAGCTTACCATGATTTACCACATTCACGATTTACCACGTTGATTTACCATGATTAACTACGTTCTAGTATGATTTACCATAGTTTACCATGATTTACCACATTCTAGCATGATTAACCATGTTTCTAGTATGAATTACCATGATTTAGTCAAAAAAGAAGGCTAACTATCTCGTCTTCGTTCCAAAGAAATGGTTCTGACTGGTTTGCCTAATTGACCAATCCTGCATTGAGAGAGGTTAGGACCGCCTACCTTATTAACATACGTACACATAAATAAATAAATGTAGAGATGCATTAATAAATGTAGAACAATTATAGTATAACAAATGATACAAAAATAGCACAATTAAAAATTATACTTTTGACAAAATTATTTATTTATGTATTCATTCATTTATGCATATCTGCATTTATTTATTTCAGAATTTAATGATTTATTTATTCGTATTTCTTCATTTATTTATTTCAGCATTTAATTATTTAATCATTTATTTATTCATTTATTTATTTATGTATTTCTACATTTATTCATTTATTTAATTCTGCATTTACCTATTTATACTTAAGTCATTTCTCGTCCTCCATACCATAGTTGACCTTTGCATGCTCAACAGGTGTTAAAGTGCATGTGTGTGTTTGTTACCTTGGCCTGCTCAACAGGTGTGTCAAGTGTCTCTCTGTACACCACAGTGAAGGAGATGCTCTTTGGCTCAGAAGAGAAAACCCAGCAGATGATGGGCCCGTGGTCGCCCACAGTGATGGGAATGGCGCTATAGCAACTGGACTTAACAAAGAGCTCTCGGGAACCATCGCCGAAATGAGGAATCTCATCTATATCCAGAGGCACAGAGGCACTACAGAAACGCATGCACAGAATCAACAGTAATAATAATAGTGGAGCAGGATGTGCGTATGTGTGTGTGTGTGTGTGTGGTGTGCCTGCATATACTAACGTGAGTTCTCCTGACTTGAGGAGGGTGATTTCTGCATCCTGTACAGTAGAGATCATCTCTTCCTGTTCATCAGGGGTCGCATCACTTGATATGCTACTGTAAAAGACAATAAATCACAATAAACCATAAATTGAGGGGACATTTTTTGAAGATTTTTCGTAAATCGAATCATCTTTAATTACTATTACCATTTTAGTTTTTGTTAATGTTTTGAATTAGATTTTATTTTTCTGTTTTCACTTTAATTTTTACGTTTTTGTAATGTTTATTTATTTATTAAAGTGTGTCTATATAGTATTTATTCATTTTCATTTATTAATTTTAGTCATTTTAGTACTTTGAACGAAAATCTGAAATGTTGCTTTGGCAACTATAGCTGAATTAAAATAAATGTAAGTTTTCAAGTAACAAAAATGTTTATATTTAATGGTTTTGGTTAACGATAATAACCCTCATCTGAAGCACAAATAGAGTAAGAGTTTAATAAGTAAGAGTTTGGGGTTTGTTCAAATCTTTAACCCCAGTTATAAGCTATTGTATTGATGATGCTTGTCTTAGCAATCAGAACTAAAATAGCACCATTTGCATGCTAAAGCTAGATTATTTATGAAGATATTTTGTAGGCTCATGTGACAAATCATTCAAATATTTTTAAATCATTTTCAGAGCAACAACAAGCAATCAAGTTCATTCTTTTGTTTAATCTGTCAAAAAATGCATAATGAAAAATGTAACTATCCTTGATTTTTAAAAAAAATAACAGTTCATTGTATTATGAAAACTTGTCACTTTCAGATCTCAAAACCTCCCAATACAAAATCTAAGCTACAAAAATGAATAATTCAGAACTTGTGCAGCTGTATATATAAAAGAATACAGATGAATACATTTGAAAACATTTACACTACCATTCAAATATTTTAGGTCACTTATGCTCACCAAGGCTGCATAAAAAATACAGTAAAAACAGTAATATTGTGAAACATTATTTTAATTCAAAATAACTGTTTTCTATTTTAATACATAAATAAAATGTAATTTATTCCTGTGATCAAAGCTGAATTTTCAGCATCATTACTTCAGTTTTCAGTGTCACATGATCCTTCAGAAATCAGTCTAATATGATGATTTGATGCTCAAGAAACATTTCTGATTATTATCAGTGTTGAAAACAGTTGTGATGCTTCATATTTTTGTGAGAACTGATGAATAGAAATTTATGTGAAACAGAAATCTTTTGTAACATTTTAAATGCCTTCACTGTCACTTTTAATCTGTCATTTTTTATCATATTTCTGTTTTGATTATTATATAAATCGGTCACAATCTAACAAATCATTGCAGAGAATTCTAGTAAAGGATGGACAAGCCAAAATCTCGATCGGCCCTGACAGCAAATCTGCAAGAACCAATTTTCCTTTCACATGCGGAAATTATGTATACGTAGAGCTCTTAAAGGTACAGCGGCAAAAAAGGCTGATTAATGTGCATGAATATTAAGAAATGTTTGACACAAAAAAAAACTTTTAAGGTTCAGTGTGTAAATTTTAGCGGCATTCAGTGGTTGCAAATTGCAAATCGCCCACCACTCACCCCTCCCTTTCGAAGCACATAGAGAAGCTACGGTGACTGACACAGGACAAAAATGTCGTTGTCAGAGACAGCAGAGAGTAACTAGCACTCTGTAGAGCAGTTTGTCCATTTAGGGCTACTGTAGAAACATGATGCCGAAAAATGCCGATTTCACTGTAAGGGGACCCGCGGTGTAAGGTGTAATAAAAGGTAATTAAGATAATAAAAACATAACGGTTCATTATGTAAGGTTTTTATACACCACTGAAAACATAGTTATGTATATTATATTGCATTTCTGTCAATAGATCCTCATAAATAATACACACTGCACCTTTAAATGCTAAAAAAAAAAAACTTCAAATGACTAAAAAACTAAATAAATAAATCACAAACAAAATGTTCCATCAAAACTCTCCTTTCCTAGAGCATGTGTCTAATTATGGAAACCTCGCTCACCCACAGGAAGCATAATCTTTTGGGGCTGCTTTAGAAATTATATGCCAGGCAGGTGCTCATCTCAGAGTGACAAATGTTAGAAAATGTACCCAAGATGGCATGAAATGCATAAATTGACAGTCATCATCCCCCTCACAATCAATCTCCCGGCAGGACTTCCTGTCTGTCAGTAACACTTATTTAGGGAAGCATCACAGCACATCTTCTAAACAGAGACCCGGTGATGCAGCCTGGAGAATCTTGAGATTCAGAGAATCAGAGTGTGATTGTGAGAACATGGGAATGTTTTAGCGCGTCCATTGTCTCTAGTCACTTCGTTTGTGCACACTTCGTATGAACATGAACATTTTTGAGTTCACTTAATTAATGTGGTTCCTTAATGATTCCTTTAGTAATTGTGAACTTAATATTAATATTCACGTATTAAGCAGCATATACCACAAAAGTGTGCTTACACACAGACTGTATGTGTTGCATAAATGTATTTATATTTACATTTATTTATTTAGCAGAAGCATTTATCTGAATCAATAAGGAACATCACAAGCAATGAATTATAAGAGCCAACAATATTTACAGTATATTCTATTACTATATTTTAATATGTCATTTATTCCTGTGATCAAAGCTGAGTTTTCAGCATCATTACTCCAGTCTTCAGTGTCACATGATCCTTCAGAAATCAATCTAATATGATGATTTGCTGCTCAAGAAACATTTCTATTTGTTATCAATGTTGAAAACTATTGTGCTGCTACATATTTTTTTTCAGAACAGTCCCTTTTTTAGGATTCTCTAATGAATAGAAATAGAAATAGAATAGAAATCTTCTGTAACATTATAAATGTCTTTACTGTCACTTTTGATTAATTGAATGTATCCTTGATTAATAAAAGTATTAATTTCTTGAAAAAAAAAAAACTTTAGACGGTAGTGTATTTATAGGTGGTGTTGTCTAGAATTATTTGTGTGTGTTTGTGTGTTTACGTCCTTACACGTCTCCAATTTGCCCTCCTTCTCCTTCTTCCTCCTGTGATCCAGTGGTGGTTCGCGAGTCACTGTCATAGATCTCGTTCACTTCCTCATCCGTTATGATGTCAAACACCCCATCATCCGGTTTCTCACCCGGATCTGTTACTGCATGTCAGGACAAAGGAGATTATCAACTTTGGCATGACATCAACCCATAAGACATGTAAAAAGTGAGTAGAAAGACAATTAGCATGAAGCAAGGGTCCTGAAAATGGGCAGGACTTAAAAATCAATAACAAAACTGGATCCATCATTAACAACCTTAAAGTCCCCCTGTAGTCAATCAGTTTAACCCTTTAAAACTCATCTTTGATCACCAAAATGACATAATTAAAAAAAAATTCATATGAAAAAAATTTCTTCATGCCTTAAAGTAGCTTATACACGGACTCATGAATATGCAAATTATCCCCGCCTCCACTCACTCACTCCAGCTCAGAATATCTGATCCACTTGCTCAACTTTTACTTAAGTTACTATAGTAAACGCAAGCTGCAACCTCCCGCGGACTCTTTTGAATCCAACACGGAAGTGTCTTAAACTGCAATTCATCGACTGGCCGACTATCTCCCCATATTAAAATGTTTATAGCCTGGTACAAAAAGTGGTTTTGGTCTACTCTATACAGCTAATTCTGCCCTTCATGACAACTGTGAGGGGGTGATTTTTTTTATAACTCATCCGTTTAAATTATATTAAGCCTTAAAGTTCTGCATAATTAAGGGCGTGGCCACTTGAGTGACATGTGGATTGCCACTATGGCAACGGCCGACTTTAGGCTTCAAAAATGCTCTTCGAAACCTATGGGTGACTTCACGGACACTACGTCCATATTTTTTTTTTACAGTCTATGAGTAAAGGTACCGCTCTCTACAACGTCGGACTCATAACATTAATTTATTATCCTTTGGCTTGACTACGTTATCAAACAGCTAATAATGTGTTGCTAATGTAACACAAACCATGTTCCGTTCATCATCTCAGTCTGCCTTCTTAGAAAATCAGCATCCTTAGAAATGCAATGAACATCATAGAACAGTGGAGAAAGACATATAATTCATTATAATATACATCATATACATAATTCACCCGCTATATTGCTAAATGTACACGTTTTTCATATCAACAGAAAAATATACTGGGATAACCTGGCTTCTCTTGAGACTCCTCTGCTTCACAGCATAGTAATGATATACTAAAGCCCACCCACACGTTGATGTGATTGGTTACAAGGTAGTACAAGGACGCTTTTGAGACCGTCTTTAGATCACTACATTTTTAAGGAGAAAATACTCAGCAATGGTGGTGACTTTTAAAATGATTAAAAACACCACATAGATACACTCACCTAAAGGATTATTAGGAACACCATAATAATACTGTGTTTGACCCCCTTTCGCCTTCAGAACTGCCTTAATTCTACGTGGCATTGATTCAACAAGGTGCTGAAAGCATTCTTTAGACATGTTGGCCCATATTGATAGGATAGCATCTTGCAGTTGATGGAGATTTGTGGGATGCACATCCAGGGCACGAAGCTCCTGTTCCACCACATCCCAAAGATGCTCTATTGGGTTGAGATCTGGTGACTGTGGGGGCCATTTTAGTACAGTGAACTCATTGTCATGTTCAAGAAACCAATTTGAAATGATTCGAGCTTTGTGACATGGTGCATTATCCTGCTGGAAGTAGCCATCAGAGGATGGGTACATGGTGGTCATAAAGGGATGGACATGGTCAGAAACAGTGCTCAGGTAGGCCGTGGCATTTAAACGATGCCCAATTGGCACTAAGGGGCCTAAAGTGTGCCAAGAAAACATCCCCCACACCATTACACCACCACCACCAGCCTGCACAGTGGTAACAAGGCATGATGGATCCATGTTCTCATTCTGTTTACGCCAAATTCTGACTCTACCATCTGAATGTCTCAACAGAAATCGAGACTCATCAGACCAGGCAACAGTTTTCCAGTCTTCAACTGTCCAATTTTGGTGAGCTCGTGCAAATTGTAGCCTCTTTTTCCTATTTGTAGTGGAGATGAGTGGTACCCGGTGGGGTCTTCTGCTGTTGTAGCCCATCCGCCTCAAGGTTGTGCGTGTTGTGGCTTCACAAATGCTTTGCTGCATACCTCGGTTGTAACGAGTGGTTATTTTAGTCAAAGTTGCTCTTCTATCAGCTTGAATCAGTCAGCCCATTCTCCTCTGACCTCTAGCATCAACAAGGCATTTTCGCCCACAGGACTGCCGCATACTGGATGTTTTTCCCTTTTCACACCATTCTTTGTAAACTCTAGAAATGGTTGTGCGTGAAAATCCCAGTAACTGAGCAGATTGTGAAATACTCAGACCGGCCCGTCTGGCACCAACAACCATGCCACGCTCAAAATTGCTCAAATCACCTTTCTTTCCCATTCTGACATTCAGTTTGGAGTTCAGGAGATTGTCTTGACCAGGACCACACCCCTAAATGCATTGAAGCAACTGCCATGTGATTGGTTGATTAGATAATTGCATTAATGAGAAATTGAACAGGTGTTCCTAATAATCCTTTAGGTGAGTGTATATGAACATTAAAAACTTGATTTTCACCACAGGGGGACTTTAAACAACTGGAATAAGTAAAATGACAAACTTAACTAGAACCAACTAAATTAAAGATAAAAAGAAACACATATACATATATACACATATATATATATATATATATATATATATATATATATATATATACTAATAAATAGGACAAAAGAACAAAACAAAAAGATCAATTTTTTTTTAATAAAAGCTAATTTAAAATATTAATAAGTTGGGGTGAGTGGGGCACAACCTAACGCGGAGCTAGTTGTAACACACATGGTTTAAAACTTTCTACACATGACAGCATGACGAAAGTGTATTTACTCATTGAATATCAACAGTATATACAGAAAAAATTGCACCAAAATTCTAAAATCTTTGGAAGATATCACTGAACATTTATTTAACCATAGAAAAAGTTCATTTTTTTGTGTTTATTTAAAACTAGACAAATCTGAATATTTGAATCTTATATCTGTTATTTAAGAGTTGAGAGAGTTCTTTAAAGCTGATCTAACGGCAGAAGACACGAGCCGGGGTTAAATCCCAGTTGCAGAGGTGGGGTGCGTTGTCACACTGCGTTACAATCATTAGAACTACGCTATTATATTCTATACTTTTATGAATTCTATTGAGAAACCATGAGAAAGAGATGAATAAAGACTGAGAGTCAATGTTCAGAAGTTATTCATTATTATTATGATTTAAACTATGCTGTATAGCTGTGTTCTGCGGTGTGCTTGTTGTCAAAACTTGAAAAATGACATTATTTTATATGAAAAAGTTAATAATTGTATTTAATTGACAAAATATTTTGATTATATCAGATAACATTTTAAGCTGTCATATGGTCATGTTACAACGTGCCCCTCACATGTTACAATGTACCCCACCTATGGGGCATGTTGTCACATTTCACTTCCATTCTTTCAGGGTAAATCAAGAAAAAAGTATACACTGTATTAATGAAACAAAACCACATAATTGTACTAGATGTGCAAAATTAATGTGGGAAAAAAGAAATACTCTGAACCCTAAGTGGATTTACACAAACTGAGAAAGTCAAAAAGTGTTAGGTTGTGCCCCGCTCTCCCCTAGTATTGTAGGCCTCGGTCTTGTCTTAATCTCGACCACATTTGTACTTGGTCTTGCCTCAATCTCAGACTAAGAGGACTCAGGATGTTATTTCAAGACCGGTCAAGACCACAACTGCGGGGATACGACTTAGTCTTGACTACAACACTATTAATAAGTACTATAATATTATATAAATAATACTAAAATAACACTGAATTGAAAACACAGTGAATTTAGATCAATACAGTGTCTACTTAATTGTTTCTAAGTAATGTTTCTGAATTGTTTGTAAGTTTCTAAGTATCATTATTCAGGCACTGTCACATGGTACATGTTACTTTTCTCAGCCAGGGCCAGGATGGACCAATCACAGTCTGTGATGACTCTATATACTGTAGATTTTGAAAATATATAAAAATTGCTGGGGCAGATTTCTATGTGCATGTCAGGAATCCTGATTTAAACAAGTTACAAATTTTCTGTGTACAAATATCTGCAATACAATAAAAAATCCTGACATTTGAACATGCCAGTATCTGGTTTTTGAGTCATTAAGCGCCCCCTTGAGGAAGATATTTTAGTATCTCATAAAGGAAACATTTACTAACAAGCAATATTTGCTATACACAATCAATAACAGGGCTGCTTGTGAAGAGAAATTTGCAGCATTCACCTGTCAATTACAACGCCGCATGTTATAAAAAGTGCTCTGTAACAAAATCCTGGTCCTTTAGCATTCTACAATGGCCATTCAATCTATTCATAAAGACAATCTTTAGACACAAAAGATGAATGCCAGGCAGAACAATGTGTTTAAGCACTTTAAGTTTCTCTCAGATCATACGTGCCACTGTATTCACATGCTCAAAATGAAAAACCACTTGACGTCGACAGCACCTTTCTTTTCAGCCCTTACATGGAGAGATTATAGGAAAGAAAAATGAACGTTTATGCATGCCAAGTAAGTTTTAGGGTGCTCTTAATGGGAAAAAAAAGGTTTCCTGAATTTAAAAACTCACTTTAAAGAATTACTCAAACCTCCTCGGAAGTTCCTACATACAAGACAGACACTACAATATAATAAAGAATAAAATAGGCAATTTCATTTTATGATTTTTTTACTACGAGAAAGCTTTTTAGCACTAATGCAACACAATGAAGAGCAAAGGATGCAAATTTGGTGTGTTTTTCATACTTTCAAAGAGAATGATGGGAAATGCAAGTTGATTGCACAAGTCTGTCCTCATGAATCAGTTATATAAGCCATGTTTTCTGGCTATTCTTCATCAATAAAATGCATACAAACTAAATTGCAGTTAACATTCACAGTTAACAATTTTAGGTTGGCATTCATGTGCAATCAACTTGTGAATATGGTCGATCCAACATGTCATTAAGGGTGTGTCTTCTGCTGTGTGTATCTGTACCTGTAACTCTTGGTGTGGGTATATAGGGTGGTGGTGGTTGAACGGCAGCGTTAGCATGGGGTGGTGGTTGATTTTCTGACGAGTTGTTGAGTTCAGCCTTCGTAAATCTCTCCACCACGGCGTCGTGCTGCGTGTAGCACTCTCGACAGCAGCGCTCCTTCTTTGCGTTTTTTGTCATCACGTAATTGTTGCTGCAGTAGTAACAGAAGATACGGCCACACAACCTGCCAGGAAACACAGTATAACCATAAGTACAAATATTCTGCACAAAAAACATACAATATTTTTAAACCAAACCACTATGAAGTTCTTTATATCGAGTCTGAAATATTTCAGAGTCTCTTGGTTCTTTTGGTCTAGATTATTCGCTTAGCATTCACACTGTCATTTTTAACACAGAACCTAAAGATACAAAATAAAAAACAGCTTTTATGATGTATATTTTGCGACGGAACTTACCAAACATCCAAAACAATGCTGTGTGCTGGGCTAAATGCGCTCCCTGTATGCGAGTAGCTACATATGATGGAATTTTAACCAACTAAGAACTCGTGAAGAGCTTATAAAATGTGTAAAGGAGTCAAAACAGTGGCAGGAATCCACACACACAAATGAAGATCTGCTGTGAGGAGATGCGGTTCTGACGCCTGTACCAAACTGTGATGGGCAACATCAATACTATGACGAGAAAAAACAGGTACGCTTGAGCATTCTGTCCTTTTTAGGGTCGCATCTCGTTCATTTGCATGTCTTTGGTCTGTTCATATTTCAGTCGAACTGCACCAGAGTTTGTTTGGTTGCGGCCCGAGACCCCTCTTTTCAGCGTTATGGTCTGCTTGTTTGGTGCACACCAGGGTTCAGATGGCAGCGTTCACACTTATTCAAATTAACCGCAGTAACAGAGCAATCACACGATTGATTCGATTGAATCGAACCAAACCTGTTTTAAGCTCAACCCAGTGTGAACACACCTTAAGTGTCTAATTCATTCAGGCACCAAACATTTTTTGTTGAGTTTGGTCTTAACTTTTTCTGGTCTTAACTCTTTCCCCACCATTTACGGAAATTTCCGGCTTTCCGTGTTCTCACTGTTATACAGTAGGGGGCGCTATGATACATCCTCTGAAAAAGTACTGAATCTCCTGATTAAAATACAGGTGAAGAAGAAGCAGAAACAAGCGATAGAATATGGGTGCTTCTCATTTCTTATTTGTTATTTCTCGTTTTCCTTTTCTTCACATCTTAGCCCCACCCCCTTAGGATACGAGGGAAGGATACACCTGTGCATCCTGACACATAGCTCCTCTAAAAGCTTGTCTAAAATTCCTTGCAGTGCATTTAGAGAATTGAGATGTCCTTCAAGTAAAGTGAAAATGTTCAAAAATGCTACCATTATTTTGGGGGCGGAGCAATGAATGGAGTAGTGTGTTTGTTTCGATTTCAAACATCCAGTGATTCTCAGAAATTGCTTACCTCACCTTTAACTTACCTTAGCTTCTTAATATTCAAAAATTAATTTTCTGCTGTTCTTTTGCATTTCACTTCACCTCTACCTTGAGAGCAGAGCAGGTGTTAGCGAGATTGCCCACCTGCAGTGATGCCGTCGCAGCCACCACGTGAACTGGCCCTGGCAGCCCAGGCAGTGTGTAGCCTCTTTATCCACCAGCCACCACTGCTCCTCCGCTCTTAGCTTCTGCTCGAACTCCAGAGCATCCGATTTCTGCCACAGAGCATCCTTATCCCTGAAAAACAGAGAGAGCAGGAGATGAGAAATTAAGAAAGGTTCTCTTGTGACTCTTGCTGTTCTCAACATCTAAAAAAACCTTTCATGGTTCAGCCATTTAATTTCCATTTTATGTCAAGAAGAACGTTGTATCACATCTACAGCTGTTTGATTATATGATTTTATCCACACCAAACTGTAGAATTTATCAAACAAGCATTTATGTGCATCCAGAATATCTTAGACACATTTGTGTAGGGCGACCACCTGGTTATTGCTCTGTCGTAGGACATAGATGTGAGTTTGCGGGACAATGTGGGATACGTGTGAGAGATATATATTTAATACTATTATACTATGTAAATATTGATTTACATTGGAAAGCCTATTTGCCTATTAAAGCGGCAATAATAAGCTTATAAAAAAAACATTTATTTGAGTAGCAACTACTTTATTTTCTTTATTAGACTATATGCAAACATTAAATGTGTGTTTTGTTGGATCTGGCATGTTTAATCAGGATGTTCTTATTGTGTCTAGATGAAGTCCTGGTTGGTGTAGCTATATTTAATGACTTTTGATGAGGTCTTCACTGATTCCTTTGCTCCATCCAGTCATCAACAGCGAAAAATTTAGGCTACTCTACCACTGCATTGTTACATGACAGCTGTGCAAATGGATTTTTATTATCTTATTTCTTAATGTGGTATTGTAATTTCAGGGAAGAAAAAAAATAATACAGACTATAATTGAAATACAGGACACTGCTTACTTCTTGCGGGACACAGGACAAAGCTCACCATTTTGTGACTGTCCTGCAAAATGCGGCACGGGTGTTCACCCTACTTTTGTGTATATCCTTTTCTCTTGTGTTTTCTGCTCAGATTACTGGCTCTGTAGATATTTGAGTTTTAATTTTGTTTTGCTTAGAAAATTTAATAACCTTACAAACCACAAGTACTTAATAATCTACAAAGGCCTGAATTAAACAAAGATATACAGCAATAACAATCTGAAAGGCAGGAACAAACTCTGCTTTTATCTGTGCTTCTTTGATATAAAAACATTTCACGATGCCATTTTTAGTTTTTCTTGACATTGAGAATTCAAGTAGCTTCATCTGTGAAATTGTTTTCATTTTTTTTCTTTTCTTTTTTTGTAGTTTCTCTCCCCTGAAGTGTGACCAGACCTTTTTGCAAGACCAAAGTTGTAAAAATAACTAAGGGGCTTCCATTGTGTGTATATGTATAATTTTTTTAAAACATATTAAAAATAATGAACATATAATAAAAAAAATGTTCTAAGCTAGTAAAAGCCTACTGATAACAAGGGAAACCAGACAAAGCAAAATTAATTTCCGACAAAAATCGTCCAATAATTTTCACTCCAAAACTTTTGAAACAACAACGCACTAAAAAATTCCAATTATTTTAATATTTTAAAAAACTATTTACAACTACTGATTTTTTTTTCAAATGACAAAGTAAAATTTATCGTCCAGCAATTTTTTAACCAAAAATTTTGAGTGAAATGAATCAATCATTCTCAGTGTGAATAAGTCCATAAGAATGCACAGAATTTTTTTTTTGTGGCAAAATGTGTGTTCGGTGGGAAAAAGCCTTATGAACCTGTCTAGACATGTTGTTTTTTTTAATCTTCGCTATTGCTTCAATGCAAATAAACAAACGCGTACTTATTGTGTAGTGAAGTGTCTGTTAAGCCAGATATGCGCAGATTTTGCGCAATACGCTGTATTTAATATATCATGATGTCTCACGAGTTGAGTATTTGCGCTAAATCTGCGCAGATTTGGCTTACAAGAACTCGCCTAGCAAATTGAGTAAACATAACAAGTAACCCGCCAAATTGGCTAGTGATTTGACAGCGTTACCCGCCACAGTTGATTTTTACATATGTTTGGCGGGTTGGCAGGTGTTAATTTCAAACCCTGCCTACAACCATGAAAACACATAAACTTATTATAACAACAAAACAACCCAGATTTTAGGTTAGGAAACAGAAGTTAACCCTGAAGTGCTAGACGATATACCTAATAAGTTCGATGAGCCGTTCCTCTAGGTTTACTTTGGTTTGGCTCAGATCCTCTAGCTCAGCAGACATCTGGAGATGCTGGTTCTGAGTCTCTGTCAACACCTGATCCAATTTCTGCTTCAATTCTTCCTTCTCCTTCTGTACGTCACTAAGAGCCTCTTTGGTACTAAAGGGAGAGAGCAAATAGAATTTAATAATAGTGCATAAAAATATAACCTAACCAATAATTACCAAAATCTCTTCCAGGGTCCAAGAAATCCTCATCATGAAGATCCATTTGGAAATCCATTAGTGATGGCTTTTACACATGCAGATCCATTATCTGTGCTTCATTAACCCTTTTATTGCATTTTTGAACACGCTTACCTTGATACACTTTCTTGCAGCTGCTGCATCTCACACTCTCTCTCACGCATCAGAGTCTCACAATCAGTGATGTGAGAATCCTTCTCCTCAATCAGACGAGAATATTCTATATTCACTCCCTAAATATAAAACACACAAAGAGTTGAATGCATGAACACAATCTGGACACACAAACATCAAACATTAACATGCATTTGACAATGTTCTATACAGTTATTTTGTCCCATTTTGTTTCATTTTATCTTGATTTTCATCTCATCCAAGGAACATAAAAAAGTGCTGAGTTGTTAACCTCATTACTGTAATATTGAAATTACAGCATTTACCAATCCTTTAACATTAACAAAAATGTACAATAACTAACTCTAACTGTTTTTGGACATGGCAACACTTACAAAAAACACTATGGTACTATCATGGTTGTTTGGACATAGTAGTACCACAGTATTACCATGGTATTTTCGACATGTGCCATGGCAGTATCATGGGATTCTTGAAAGTACCATGTAAATTCATTTATTTCACTTCCATGTTCTATAAGTACCACAGTATTACTGAAATCATTACTACTGTATACCATAGTACCGCCAAAGTACATTTGGTAACACTATTTTACAGTGTCCTTGTTACATATGTTACATGAACTTACCATAGTGATAACATTATGCATTATGCATAATTACATGCAACTAACCCTCAACTAAACCCTAATCCTACCATAACCCTATAGTAAGTACATGTAGTTAATAAATATTAATCCGTACTTAAATATACAATTACACTATAACAATGACACCGTAAAATAAAGTGTAACTGTACGTTTTTGCAAGGGAAAACCATGTTTTGTGGTATTCTTTAAAGTATATTGGAGTACCATGTAAATAACATGGTGTATGAATATGGTACAATTCAGAATACTCAATCAAATACTGTCACTGTACTGCCACTATACCATTTTCAAAGGAAAATTGGAAATATATATTTTAAATCAATAGTTTAAATAAAACATAGTAGAGAGAAAAACAACAACATCATCACAGGTTTTATTGTTGCAAAAAGTTGAAAAATTGGAAGAACATTTCTATAGAAGACAATTACAGTGGCACTTGTACTCTAATTGACAAATATCTGCAAGAAACAGTATGCACTGTTCCTAATTATAGACTTAATGAGAAGCAAATTATTCATCACTGTCTGGCAATTAACCCCAATCTCTTGTCGTCTGTTTCACCGTCTCGCGCAGTGAGTCTCCAGTGAACAAGAACAAAAGGAGCAGCAAGAGAACAGACATTCATCCCCTACTAACATCAGTGTTATCAGCCAACAGAGATGAATAATAATGATTCACATGCTGGTATGCAAAAAGTATCTGATGATCACGAAGCTCATTAAAATCAAAGTATTAAAAGTGATGCTGTCACTCAGTGAGGTTACACCTGGCTCAAAATATTTACATACCTCTGACTCTGATAATTTGGCCTCCAGCTCAGACGTCTTCTTCAACTCCATGTCTAGCTGAGTTTTCAAACTCTCAATCTCTTCATTAAGATTCTAGTTTGAAAAGTAATCATTTTAGAAATAAATAATAACATTACATTACTAAAGTCTTTTGGAAAAAACTGCATTCATGTCATGTCAGAATATACATTACGGTAGTTACGGATTCCTGATTTGCAAACACAACTCACAATGTTAACTTATTTAACTGTTACATAAAATAAATATCACATTTGCAATCGTGTTGATTTTTGGGGAAAACGGCAATCTTGCTCATGTGATATAACTCGTATCATCTATAACTACATCATATGATATAAATATAAGATAAAAACTCGTTGGGGCAAAAACGCCGTTGTATCTTGAAATTTGGGGGCATATAACTGCATACATCACGCAGTGAAAGCATGAGTGACAAATTCGATGTCAGCTCGCACATTGTTAAAACAAAGAATGAACTTACATTATCCATTTTCTTCTTCTCCTCAGTAGGCTACGTAATACGCTGTCGTAAATGCCGCAAATTGTTACGTGAACAAGCAAATCCACAATGAAATAATAAAAATGTAACGCTAATTAGATTAGTTTTAATTTGGAAAAGTATTTAGTAAAGTGTCATCTAAAATTTAAGACTTCTCAAAAGTAAAAATAAGACAAGACTTTTTATGGCCTTAAATTTAAAAAATCTAATTTAAGACTTTTTAAGGATCCACGGGAACCCTGAGTGTAAGTATTTGACAAGATGGATAATGAATATAATGACATAATGAAGATTCTGCGATCATTTTACCTTTATCTGGTTCTTAAAAGTCATGCTCTCCGTGCTCATCTGAAATTTCACTGTAGCGATCTCTTCTCGTGCAGCATCCCGCTCCCCCTCTGTTTTGTCCAGCAGTTCTTTTAGTTCCAGCACAGTTTCTGAAAGTGTCTCCGTCTGTTGGAGCTCTTCGTGTAGACTAGAGTTTTCTTGGTGAAGAGCCACCAAGCTGGCATTGAGTCGCTCAGTTTCCCTCACTCCTTGCTGTTGCAATTCTTGTATCCGAGCAGCTTCGGCAGCCCATCGTTCCCGGGCCTCTTCCCGCTCTGCGGTGAGCTGGCAAATTGTTATTCCCAGCTCTGCCATTTCTGTGTTGACTCGGTGGAGACACTCTCTAGTCTCAGCATTCTCCAGGACCAACCGTTCGTTCTGGGCCTTGAGCTCTGCCAGCTCCTCTTGGGCTGAAGAGAGTTCAGAAGTTGTTTTCTTGTGTGCAGATGTCTCCTGGTTTAGTTGTGAAGTTAAGACTTCAACACGTTCGCTAGACTGCAGGAGCTCATTCACATGCAGTCGATTCTGCTCCTCTGCCTGCTTCTTCAATTGCTCAGTCAAGATCCGCAGCTCTGCGCAGGAAGTCTCAGTGACATCCAGCTTTGCCTGAGTCTTGTCCTTCTCCTCCACAGCACTGTGACGTTTAGCCCTGAGATCGAGCACTTCCTCCTGAAGCCTAGAAACTTCTTTCAAACTCAATCCCAGCTGATCTTCCAGGAGAGTCACTTTTGAGGCCATCTCTTGGGATTCTTTAGTCTGACATGCACTCTGCTCAAGTTGGACCTTCTCTGCAACTTTTCTCTGGGCCTCAAGACTCTTAATCATCTCTGTTTGTTTAACGAAAGCTCTTTCTGCCTTTGACTTCTCCATTTCCAAATCCCTCTCCCGATCTTCAAGTTCTTCCACCCTTCCCTGGAGCTCCTCACAGAGCTTCTCCCGGTCCTCCAGTTGGGAATCCTTATCTTTAAGCTGTGCGGTCAGGTTTGCCTCATTGCATTTCGCAGCTCCAAGACTCTTCTCAAGTTCAGCAATCTGGCTGTTGATGTTGCGTATCTCCTCCTGCATGGCTGTGAGAGCCGCTTTAAGAGTGACCTGAACCTCCCGGAGGTCCTTGTTCTCCAGCTCCAGTTGGCAAACTGAACTCTCGGATTCCTCCAACTGCATGTTGGCCTTATGCAGACTCTCATCCAGACGCCTGTTCTCCTCTCTCATCCGCTGCTCTCGTTCACCTACTGTCACTTTCGCGTCATCAATTTGCACTCGTAACTGCTTCTCTGAGGCCCTCAATCCAGCCAGCTCACTCTCCAGGGAAGATTTGTTTTCAAGCAACTCCTTCTTGGTGCCCTCACTCTTGTTCATCATCTGGAGGAGTTTGCTGTTTTGCTCCATAAGCATGGCACAGCTATCCTTGTATTCGTCAATCTTCTTGGCCTGCTCTTTGGTGCTGTTCTCCAGTTCAGATATGGCTACCATCAGATTCTGTTTCTCCCTATTAAGCTTCTCTGATTCCTTCTCCATAATCTGGACTGTCTTGGTACTGGAGAGAAGATCAGAGTCTTTAGCCTTTAGCTGTGTCCGTAATCCTCGCAGCTGCCCTTCCAGACCACTCATCTTCTTCTCAAGCTCTTCTTTATCCTCTTGCATTCCCTTCCTCTCCACTTTGGCCTGCTTTTCCATAGTTTCCAGAGATCGCTGGAGATCTTGCAGTTGCGTCTGAAGGTTGCTGGTCTCTTTCTCTCGTACCGCAAGAGCCCCTTGGAGTTTGTCCATGACATTTCGGTGCTCTTCTGCCCTGGTATGCAGCTGTTTACCCTTTTCCATCCATGCTGCCATTTTTACCTCAGCCTCTTGGAGTGCCTCATCCTTCATTCTGACTTTCTCAGCTAGTTGTTCTGCCTCCCTCCTCCTCTCTTCTCCTTCTGTCAGAGCATCTATCCTCCCCTTCTCAGCCTCTTTCAATTCATTTAACAACTCATGAATCTTCTGGGCAGAGTTGAAGTCACTGGCCGCCCTCTGGCCTTTCTCATCCAATACTCCGCCTAGCCTTGCCATCAATTCCTCATTTTTACGCTCTGCTGCTGCCAACATGTCCTGGAGGTCCTTATGGGAGGCCTCTCGGATGGTCTCACGTCCCCTCAAGACCTCCAGCTCATGGGATAGGGCTCGTTCGCTCTCAGCTAGCACCTCCAGGTTCCGCTGGAGCTCTTGATGGTTACCTTGGGCAGCTAGAGAGACATCCAGCTGCCTTTGGAGCTCCACCACAACCCCACGGAGTTCACCCGCCTCGGCGCCTAACTGCTGCGCCTGGTCCAGGAACTCTCTTTGCTTTAATTCAGACTGGTCCAGCTCCAGGCGGAGTTCGTCTATAGCACTGATAGAAGAATCATTTAGTCCACTGGAGTTCTGCACAGACATGTCTGATAGAAGCCCAGGTCCAAAGTCTGGACTCCCAGGGAACTCGTGGGCCTGCTACAAGGTTTGGGAGAGAGAGAGAAAAAAAAAATGAGAGAGGAGATACACATAATCAGAAAGAGAGAAAGAGAGAAATTGAGAGCAGATTTGAGACAATGCCATCTGCTGGATATAAAACAGTGGTGCAAACGTTTGTAAGTTTAGAATGATACATGACAAATAATAAATATTTAATACATGTAATATATTTTATATTAATACATATTTTAAAGTTATAATATTAATAATTAGTATAAATATTAGTGCTGTCAATCGATTAAAACAAATTATAAATCAATTTTTTTATTAAATTTTTTATATTGTAATAATTTCATAGTTACTCTCCAAATTAATGTAGAAACAACTTAAAGACAGTATTTTTTAAATATTTGTTGTAATGGCATCTTTTTATGAATGAAGGCCAGTATCACTGATACTAATACAGCTACAGATGTCTTTTTTTTTAAACATTAATGATAGACATCCAACATTACAGTATAATTGAAAGCTATCAATTTTAACATTTACTAGGCTTTAAAAATAACAAACTTTAATTTAAGTGAACTCAAAACAATCTTCACATAAAACACAAATGTCATATTTACCTGTGGCCTTCCTACCCATCTAACAGAAATTGAATAAAGTTATCAAATACTTTTCTTAACTGCATAAATTAAATATAAATTAATCCTTATTAAAGCTAAAAAATTTTCTGTTACCTTTGTTCTTTGATTAACATTAATGACAGACAGCATTAGCTGCTGCTGTGACTCTAAGATCTGTCGCTGCCGAACATGGCACAGATCTGATCCACTATCACGCACATCTAATTTTCTCACAACTCCTTTAGTTAATTTAAGACATTATTTAACTTTATTTAAGACTGCTCTTATGAGAATACTCAACAAAACAGGTCTTATTGTTTGTCCAAGCACGAAAGAGAACTCGATACTGGCACGTGTGTGTGTGTGTGTGTGTGTGCGTGTATGTGTGTGTCAGGACATTCACAGACAATGCGTTCTTTTTTTTGTCTTATGGCACTTGAATGGTTTAAAAGCATTTGCATGAATAAGAGCGTGGTCATATAATGTAACGCTAGCCAAAGGATGACAGAAAAAATGGATGCTGCGTTAATTGCGTTAAATATTTTTAAAGCGTTAAACTGAAAAATGTATTAATTAATTATTGATATAAATAATATGCATAATAAATACAATTGATATATCTGTATAATGCATGAATTTGAAAAACAACTTTACCTACTTTTATTTTATTTAAAGCTACAGAGATGTTCTATAGATGTGCTGGTACCTGTGAGTATGTGCTGGCCAGACTGTTGATGCTGGAGCTACGACTCGGTGGTTTCCACATGTGACTGGGAGAGCTAGTCATTCCCAGTGTCCTCCTGTGACACATTTTTTTATCAATTTAAAATTAACATTAACATTAACATTAACATATTAAAACGCATTCACACATACTATTTCCAGTCATGGCAAATGGACTATAAATACCAAATGGACTATAAATTAGTAGCATTATATGTGCCAGTGTGTTTGTGTTAGGCTACTGTTGATGTTATATTTATATTATAAATTGCAGTGTGCTCTTACCTTGCAAAAGTGGGCCATTCTGAATCAAGGTCATGACCCCTGGATGCCACATCAAATTGAACATCATTGAGCTCATAGAGGTAATTAATGATGTCCACACTGAGATGGGGTTTGAGGAATGGACTCCGGGAATTATACCAGTCACTGCAGAAGAACACCATTTAAAAAAAGGCTCAAACCTAACATACTATCCATCCTAAAAGGCATGAGAAATAGGAATTATGGTGTCCCAAATCATATTATATTGGAGATAAAAGGTGCTTGGATGGTTTACTATTTAAAGTAGATTTGAAAATGCACATTCTTGAATGCATTTATAGCTAATATTACCCACAACAACCTCTTGCACAATATATGCATAATAGATTATGACAGTTCTCAGTTTTTGCTAGCTCTTAGTAACTAACATACAGTGCTTGAAGTGGGGGAAAAGTGTCGGTACCGGCTGGCATATGCAAATCATTAACACATTTGAAATTACTACAATGACTAATCATCCAGACAATTTGACTTTGAGTGGCAAAAGTGAAGATACGCTAAATATTTAATATAGAGGTAGAGAACAGCCGGGCACCCACTTCGAGCACTACTAACATGCAAATGCAAAGAGTATGCAGATAAGTGTCCCAAAATTCACATGTTGTCATACTAATAAAGTATGTACTTCTGCACTGCCAGCATAGTACATATTTTAATTGCAAAGTAGACGCATTTGAGCTGGAATGCACCCTTATTTGTAGATCCCTAAGGAGGCATGCATTGGAAAGAAGACTCCTACAATATCTACAGGGTATCTATCTAGCAAAAATAACATTGTACTGGCCATATTAATTCAATCACGCCATGGGCTATCGCCATTTGTCACATCACAATCGCTGCATTGTCTGACAAGTAATCAAAAAATAAGGAAGCTCACATTAAGGTACACACTTGTATAAGACACACCCATTACCCGGAGTAAATGTGAATAATGTAATTTTCTTAAAACAGGGAAGCTAATTTATAGAAGTAAAACTCTCTGTGGGAAGCACTCTCAGTATTGTTTCTACTGTGTGATGTAAATAGTACCGTAACTAGGAACATACGGAAACGACAGTGCATGTACGAGTTTTTTGGTTTAGATGGTGAACCTGGCGTGTTTTTAACATATTCATGCCTCTACACTGAAGCCACAACTAACTTTTCCATAATCACTAAAATGTTGCATGAAATCTTTGCGTTTTGTTTAATTTTAGCATACAACTTCCACACAGAATATACATTTTCTAATTACCATTTTAATTATTTATAAAGTAACAGAATTAATTTACTTTACATGAATTAATTATTGCATATACACAATGTACATGCACATTTAAGTATTTTTATTTATTGCATGCTTATGTATTTTTATTAGTTGTATTGTTAAGATTGTTTTACTATGTAAAGCACTCTGAACTACTTTTAATGGTGCAGTATAAAATAAGGCTATTATTAATTATTAGTTTATTAGTAATTATGTATTATTATAATTAATATGAAAAAATTTAACTTGATAAACTCTTGATAAAAAAATCAGAATGTAAAATCAACAAATGTATACTTTAGATTGCAACTTCTTAATTCTGTAATCCTATTATATGTTTCAAAAATAAAGAAATTGTAAAAAAAAAAAAAAAAAAAAAAAAAAAAAACACACATATACATATATATATATATATATATATATATATATATATATATATATAAATAAAAAGGAAGTGCAATCTGTGTGCCCCGGGAATATTTTTTTTGAAATAAAGACAAGGTAGTGCTAATTTTACATACAGCACACAATGAATATGACATGAATACGGCATAGCGGCCAACTGGATATAGCGCAGTAAGTGCACCATAGTTTGAAATCAAGGATTTAAAGTTTCTTGATTGTGTGTGAATCTGATTCGCACAGAGTACATTTTTAAACAGGCTACAAATGCACTCTTAATAAGATCTCACAGCTACATCTCAAAGTTTGCAAGGTTTGTAAAACTAAATGAATAGATATTTAAAGATTTGTAAATCTTTAAAGTAAGTTATATAAATGCATATTTGCTGAATGCTGGTGGTAGATAAAGTAGTATAGCGTTTGCCTTTCTATTACTAATACTATTATTAATACTAATTAGCGCTATAATAGTTTTTCCGCATAGTAATTGATTAGAACTGTTAAACAGAGGCGGAGGCGGAGAATGGGAGTTTGGACGCTCAGGCACTGACGTTTCTCAGCTCTTTCAAAATAAAAGTCCTGCTTTTGACACATCAGCCAAACAGAAAAACTTGTTGGACGATAACACTGGTCTACAGCCATAAATGTAAACATTACTAATTCTTGGTCACTTACGGTGGCCGAGAAGTGCAAAACAAAAATCACAATTATGAAAACAAAATAACAAATTCAAAAACAAAACAACAAATTATAAACGCAATGGAAAGTCTAAAAACAAATTAACAAGTAAGAAAACGATAATAAAAGTTTTTTTAATGATCTGCAAAGCTGCGAGCTAAAATTATTATGTCACTCTGCAAAAAACAAACAAAAACACTATTAGAAAGCAGTTATAATGCATTCCAGGGGCCTCATTTATAAAATGTTGCGTAAAAACTGTCCTACGTTTGATCTAAGATCGTTTCTCAAATGTGTGTACGTGTGATTCCGAAAAACGAACGTACGCACAAAAAAAACGTGCATAGCCTATAATTTCATTTAAAATAATTATCAATACAATAAAAAAAACAAAGCATTACTCTTATAGCATGCAGTGTAAATGCATTGTGTAAATTCCATTTCCTTGCCAATGGAAACTTTTCTTGATTTTAAGTTGGCAGAGGCTATTCTAGATGTGCAAGGCGCCATTTAGTGCAAATAGATTATCATATTGTAGGTCTATTAAGTAGGCTACCTGTTAGACACTTTATTTTTATTTAAAATTAAATGCCTCTCCAAGCTGATAAGCGATGGGTATAGGGAAAAGAAAGGGATCGGGAAAAGGGAGACTCGAACTCAGGTTGCTCGCGTTAAAAGCTAAATCTGTTGTTTTTACTCTACACGGCACTGTCTCACTTCTCAGATCGGGTTTTGTAATTTTGTCTGACTCAAGCAGACAGTGGTAGGCATATTTAATATGAAACGTTTTTCTTTCTCCATAATTAATCGCACTAAAGTAGCCTGTAAAAAAGAGACGGCTCTAATATTTACACATGCACACGCGAATCAACTTTCTCCTGCCGACGCCTGCTGACGTTCTGCATGTCTTGATTGACAGATGTCTCGTCCAATCAGCGGTCAGTATTCCATTCGCCACATATACCTACCTTTTCCGTTTTGGCCGACTTGTCGTTGTGTTCTCTGACTTGCTATTTTGCTTCAGATTTGTCATTGTGTTTTCTGATTTATTTTGTTTTCAGATTTGTCTTTGTTTTTTCTGACTTGTTATTTTGTTTCCAGAATTGTTATTGTGTTTCCTAACTTGTTATTTTGTTTTTTGGACTTGCCATTGCGTTTATAATTTGTTATTTTGTTTTCGGAATTGTGATTTGTTTTGCACTTCTCGGCCACCATAGTCACTGGGCACGGAAATGATGCTAAAAAATTGTTGATTGGCTCTAGTTTTCAAGATATGCTATTGGGTCAGTATATAGGACCCTTGACTTGGGAATGGCAGAGGATGAGAGAGTAATAAAGGGAAGGGATCTCAATTTAAACCAGAAATGACTAAATACATAAATCTATAACTGGGTTTGGACAGTACTTGCTTTTAGGCAAAACAATAAATTATGCAATCTGAAGCTGGTATTTCATCATATATTATATTAATTAAAGTCATGCATGATGCAATCATTACATCACTCTGAACAAATTGCCCTTTATCAGTTCTAGAAATCATACAGCATTGGTGCAAAACTGGAGGGTCCCAGCCCGGCAGAGTTTAGTTCCAACCCACATACCTGTAGTTTTCAAAGAAGCCTGAAGACTTGATGAGTTGGATCAGGTGTGTTTAATTAGGTTGAAGCTAAACTCCTCCAGGAACTGAGTTTTGCACCCGTCATACAGTTTCATATTACATTTTATTTATATAACCCTTTTGCTGATTTTTAAAGTGTTACATAAGCAGGACAGGTGACAGGTACTTTCACACAATATACATAGACGTAAAATGTAAAAACTTAAATATCCTGGAAACAGTAGCAAATCAGTTATTTTAATTGTCAAATTTGAATTCATAATAGGTTGCACATTTTGGGCCAGATTTACTAACAGCTTGCACCAGAGCAAATTCTCTTCTGGTGTTAAAAAAGGATTTAATAGTGATAAATTAGCACTGAAAAGGCCTGGACAGGGTTATTTTTGCGCTGACCTTGTTGCATATGCATTTGTAGGAGATTCCCTTTCAGACACAACATTTATGGAGGAGAGTATTTAAATGAATCATTCAAGGTGATTTACTAAGGTTTGCGCTATTATTTACCACCCCCCAAAAAAATTTCTTAAACCAGATGCTAATTTGCACTGCTCTTGGTAGATTGTGTTGATCATTATGGAAATGATCTGGCTGATCACCCACAGAACTTTCCAGTCCCATTTAACGCTAATCAGAGGTCTGTAATGTCTGTATAAAAGGTGTTTATTGCATTTGAACTTGTTTTGAGGACACCACTCAAGGACAGCGTTTTTCGCGGATCTTGCTGCGCTATTCTCAGGCGAGAATGAGTCTTTAGAGAGTGTCATGTTTACTGAGAGTGTTGAAAGAAAAGGGTGTGCGGAATGCCCTTATATGGACATGGCTTGGGCGTGTTTTAAATAAATTACTAACCTAATGCACGCGGTCGCTCATTTAGAATACTCTGAATGAATCAACATTAGAACGAGGTTACGAACAAATTCATGTGCGTGCGCACGTGTAGAGAAGTTCAAATGTGCGTATAAATACGAATAGTGGGCCTCATTCATGAAACACGAGCAGAACGCATTTTTGTGTAAATTGTTTGTAAAGCAATTCTGACGCAAAACTTCGGATTTTTCAAAATGTTAGTTGGTACGAAATAATTGTACTCCTGCTCCCTACCACGTGTAAATGGTGCGTAAAACATTCAAAAGTTCTGTGTTCTTTTAGGCAAACTGATGACACTGAATTTTGATAAGATTTCACAAGTCCGTTTGCCCTGTCTTTTTATTTGTATTTATTTATTTTAGTGCAAAATTATTAACTGCGATTAATTGCATTCAAAATCAAAGTTTGTGTTTACATAATATATGTGTGTGTACTCTGTATAATTATTATGTATATTTGAATACACACACACACATAACACATATATATTTAAGAAATATTTGCAAGTATATACTGTATATATTTATATAATTTATAATATATATAAATATTTTATATATAAATATTTTTTTTCATTCTTCTATATCTATATATATATATATCTATATATATCTATATATATATATATATATATATATATATATATATATATATATATATATATCTATATCTATATCTATATCTATATATATATATATATATATATATATATATATATATATATATATATATATATATATATATATATATATACACACACACTCACCTAAAGGATTATTAGGAACACCTGTTCAATTTCTCATTAATGCAATTATCTAATCAACCAATCACATGGCAGTTGCTTCAATGCATTTAGGGGTGTGGTCCTGGTCAAGACAATCTCCTGAACTCCAAACTGAATGTCAGAATGGGAAAGAAAGGTGATTTAAGCAATTTTGAGCGTGGCATGGTTGTTGGTGCCAGACGGGCCGGTCTGAGTATTTCACAATCTGCTCGGTTACTGGGATTTTCACGCACAACCATTTCTAGAGTTTACAAAGAATGGTGTGAAAAGGGAAAAACATCCAGTATGCGGCAGTCCTGTGGGCGAAAATGCCTTGTTGATGCTAGAGGTCAGAGGAGAATGGGCCGACTGATTCAAGCTGATAGAAGAGCAACTTTGACTGAAATAACCACTCGTTACAACCGAGGTATGCAGCAAAGCATTTGTGAAGCCACAACACGCACAACCTTGAGGCGGATGGGCTACAACAGCAGAAGACCCCACCGGGTACCACTCATGTCCACTACAAATAGGAAAAAGAGGCTACAATTTGCACGAGCTCACCAAAATTGGACAGTTGAAGACTGGAAAAATGTTGCCTGGTCTGATGAGTCTCGATTTCTGTTGAGACATTCAGATGGTAGAGTCAGAATTTGGCGTAAACAGAATGAGAACATGGATCCATCATGCCTTGTTACCACTGTGCAGGCTGGTGGTGGTGGTGTAATGGTGTGGGGGATGTTTTCTTGGCACACTTTAGGCCCCTTAGTGCCAATTGGGCATCGTTTAAATGCCACGGCCTACCTGAGCATTGTTTCTGACCATGTCCATCCCTTTATGACCACCATGTACCCATCCTCTGATGGCTACTTCCAGCAGGATAATGCACCATGTCACAAAGCTCGAATCATTTCAAATTGGTTTCTTGAACATGACAATGAGTTCACTGTACTAAAATGGCCCCCACAGTCACCAGATCTCAACCCAATAGAGCATCTTTGGGATGTGGTGGAACGGGAGCTTTGTGCCCTGGATGTGCATCCCACAAATCTTCATCAACTGCAAGATGCTATCCTATCAATATGGGCCAACATTTCTAAAGAATGCTTTCAGCACCTTGTTGAATCAATGCCACGTAGAATTAAGGCAGTTCTGAAGGCGAAAGGGGGTCAAACACAGTATTAGTATGGTGTTCCTAATAATCCTTTAGGTGAGTGTATATTATATGCATGTATGTGTATTCAAATATACATAATAATTATATAGAGTACATACACATATATTATGTAAACACCAACTTTGATTTTGGATGCGATTAATCGATTTGACAGCACTAATTTATTTATTTACTTTGTAGCTCAAACTGTTCAACATTGGATAAAACGTAGCGCTCGTCACTGTCACTTTTTACCCAGCCGTCCAATCACAGTGGAGGAGGGGCGGGACAAATACTACACCAACCAATTATTCTACTTGTACAACGACTGAACAATAATGGAAAAGTTAATATTGCTGGTTACTGCATTTTTATATTCAGTAATATTCAACAAAACTCTACTACAACAACTCAGCCCAAAATGGCCTCATTCCCTTTGCTGTGTGTTCCCGGGGGGCAGGGTTTAAGTAAATTTTAGGGTTTGTGATGTCACCAACTCAGGAAGATGTTTGTTGTAGTCCTAAAAAAAGCAATTTCTGTAAAAGAAAATCTCCCTTTGCATTGAACTTTGAGCATCGTAACTTTGCAGATGTTGTTTATGCTCAAACAGCAACATTACACACTAACTAAAGTTAAAAAAGTGAAATCATAGTCAAGGACCCCTTTAACATAAACACATTTAACTATGAACAAATCGGATGATTACGAAGCGTTTGTGAATCTGGAGAAGAGTTTTCATGAAGTTCCGTTTATGTGCAAATTACTAGATTTATTCATATATTTACGAAAGTTTAATGAATGAGGCCTAGCGTACACAATTATTAGTAAAAGAGACCCAATGTGTTTAATTTTCTTCAGGAAAGAAAAAACAAAAAGGAACAAAATCAAAATAATTTGATAAAAGGATCTGCAGCTCAAAACAATCAAAGGATTGATTGAGTCTGAATACTAAATACCATGTTTGTGAAGGAAGATGACAGGTGAGGTGACAGTGAAGCGTTACCTGGTGACCCTGTGGTTCATGAGGCACTGCTGGAGCGTGTCAGCCAGCCGCTGGTGCACGAGTGAGTAACGGATAAACGCTCTGCCCTTACCCAGAGACGTCTTCAGCTGAGACAGAAAAAGAACAAAGCTTTCACCATCACTCAATTATCAAGTGGCCCAAAAACATATCTGACACCATTAAACACTATTGTGACATTAGATAAACTAATCTTTTTTACATTTCCTGAAGATAACATCAGTGACGTTGGCCATGCCAAGCTCACTATTATAATGCAAGGATGTTTTGGGTGGTTGCCAGGGTGTTGCTAAGTGATTGCCATGATGTTTTGGTTTAATCTTTTATTAATTAATTAAATATATTAATTAATGCTTTTCGATTGATAGTACTTAAACTGATGGATGTTTGTCGCATAATTAAATACTTTAAATACGACACATGCAAATACACAGACTATAACCAGTAACTTAGACAAAGCTGAATAATTCACCCACTCACTGTTACATCAAATCAATTCAGCTATTCTGCCACCGAAACTAGCCACAACACAAGAGGAAGGAGTTGGTCAACTCTGTGGCTGAGTTCAGCATTAATACAATACAGACAAATCTGACTGACGACAACATCAGACAGTAGTTGTGCGGAAGTGGTATTTTTACAAAGAACATGGCATTTGGGTCAGCGTATCATACGGGCAAACAAAGAAGAACCTAATCAATAGTATCACTAAAAGCGCTTATATTTCAGTGCGAAAACGGAACTGTACAAAGCCGATAGGAAGGTTTGTAGAAACAAAAGGTGTGTGTCTACAGGTATGCTTGTACAACACATAATAAACGGCATAACTGATAACATAGACATTTACCACTTAAAAAAAAAAGAAAAAAACATTTCTGTGCATATGCAACCAAAAGATGTTATAAAGTTAATCACTCTTTTGCAATTGATTACAAAAGTCATATAGTGTGAAAAATTATTTTATTAACAGTAGAAATTTTTTAATGTAGTCTCTCAATTAATATGAGATTACAAAGTTATAATTATAAATGAATAATTATTAACTAATAATTAACACTTTTTTATATTTAATAAGAAAAATAATGTGTGGATTTTTTTAAATATAAAAAAAAAAGTATATATATATATATATATATTTAATAACAACAATAGGAAAAATATTTATAAAAATATATTTATAAAAATACTTTAATAATAATAATAATAATTATTATTATTATTATTGCTGTAGTTGTCAATATTCATATTAATTAATGGAAGCTAGTTTACGCCATAGAATAAAAAATAAAAAGTTAATTGCATTTTTTTATCTCTCAATTCTGACTTTTTTTCCCCTCAGAATTGCATGATATAAAAAGTCGCAATTATCTTTAAAATTGTTTTATTCTGTGGCGGAAACAAGCTTCCAACCAAAAAACAGAAGTAAAAAATAGAAATTATATAAAAATGTTTTTAGATGCAATATAGCATATCACACAGAGCAATGCTGCTCAGATGCTTGTTAGAAGTGAATGAGACAGATGTTTACCTCTGGAATTGATTTAACAAAGCGGATTCCATCATTTGCTCCTTTGATTTTGGCGAGGCAGTCGCTGAAATAATCCCAGTAGTCTTTTCTGGACCCCAAAAATGTTGTTTTCTCCTTCTGGTCAAACTGAGCAAGATAATAATAACACTCAGATAAATGACAGAGAAACACCTTAAAAACAGACTCAAATTTCAAGTCCTTTTGGGACACTAGCTGGAGTAGGGCCTTTGAGTATATCCATATGCTTCACACATGGTATCCGTTGTGGGTGATCAGATCCTAAGTGATCAGCAGAGACAATTGCTATTTACATCTGATATTAACATGCATCACTTGTGATCACTTGTGTTTGGGTTTAATCAAAGTGAGAGTTTCTGATTACACAAAAAATAAAGCATCAGAAAGTGACACTTTTGCTGGCAACTTGACTTCAAGCTCACTGCAGAAGCATAATTTCTGTGCACAGGTCTGCAAACTGTACATCTATGATTGATTGGCAGGTGAGTACCTGGCCCTTTTTTGTTGATCAGACAAAACTTGAAATGATTTGAGCTGGATTATGACACCACTGTTTCTTGCAGATCTGCTTTATATCTGATTTGACTTTGTTTCATAACTGACCATTTTTGCAACATCAACACTACACTTATTGAACTGAATCAACATTGAACTGACTCAAAGTGAATAACGGCACTACTGTCTTCTGTAGAGGCTGCTTTAAGCTGAATTGTACTCGTTTCATAATTTATGAACTTCATACAGTTATGGAACTTAAAGTAGTTCACCCTCAAGCCATCCTAGGTGCATATGACTTTCTTCTTTCAGCCAAATACAATCAGAGTTATATTAAATAATATCCTGGCTCTTCCCAACTTTATAATGGCAGTGAATGGAGTTTTTGAAGCTCAAAAAAGCACATCTATCCATCATAAAAGTAATCCATAAGGCTCCAGTGGGTTAATAAATGCCTTCTGAAGCGAAGACATGGGTTTTTGTAAGGAAAATATCCATATTTAAAACTTTTTTCAGGAGACAGTCGAGTTCCGGCAGAAGGGTGACCTCTGACCTGACGAATGACGTTCATGTGCAAGGTAAGGGATAATTTTTGGGTGAACTATTCCTTTAACTGAACTGACTTCAGCAGAATTATGACACTATTGTCTTTTTTAGCATGAATTCTGTTTGTACCATTGATCAATATTTCCCTGTTTCTCACTGTAAAGCTGCTTTGAAACAATCTGTATTGTATAAAGCGCTATATAAATAAGGGTGACTTGCCTTGACTTGGTCAAGAGGACGCATGAGAACTTAGACAACAAGGGTCAGATTTACTAAACAGGGCAAATTGGCTTGAGAGTGCAAAACCATAAAAGCACTGATGGGAGTGGAAAGTTTATTAAAGAACACAGACGCAGCCGGATAATTTCCATAATGATCAACACTATCTACCAAGAGCAGCGCAAATTAGCTTCTGGTTTAAGTTTTTTGGGTGGTAAATAATGGCGCAAACACCAGTAAATTGACGAGCACAAACCTTAGTAAATCACCTTGCATGACTCATTTAAATACTCTCCTCCCATAAATTTTGCGTCTGAAAGGGAAACTCCTACAAATGCATATGCAATAAGGTCAGCCGCAAAAACAACCCTGTTATTTTCAGTGCTTTTCAGCGCTAATATATCACTGCGTGTCTTTATTAAATCCTGACTGTAGTTTTTGATTATGGAGCTTGTTTACACTTGTTTGCTGCGTCTATATGTCTCTGACCTGAAGCAGGTACTCCAGTTTGTAAGAAAACTTGTGCAGGTTGGAGCTGTCATCTGTAATGGGTTCGCCATTCTCTTTGTACTCCTTTATCAGTTCTGATACAGCATCTATAAGGAAAGACCATCAGAATAAAACAAGTATGACAACCAGAAATATTTTAAACAATTACAGAGCAATACATTGTAATTAGCAATGATCACAAACAACAAAACCCCAAACTTATAGTCATTTTACAAAGGTTGAAGAAGAGTTTTTCTCTCCTTCTTTTGGTTATATTTACTCCACGCGCCTTTTATCCACCTCAGGAACTGAAACGGCAGACATGAGGGATGAACGCTGATACACAGGTCTCTCTCGTTTTGCATTTCTCTTTCCCCCCCAGTGTTAAAAGCCAGCGCCCTGCGAATCGCAATTGCACGTGCTCCACCGTGGCCCAGCGCTTTACTCCCTAAACAATAGCTCTGCCTCTTTCATGAAGGCAAACACACATCCGTACCGTGCAGATCTCTGATAATCCTTTGGATCTGACCCTCCCCGACTGCAGCACCAGCGGCCATGGTCTGACTAGCTTCCTGCCAACGGGGTCAAGAGGTCATCTGTAGTCTGCTGAGTAAATGAATCACAGTGACAAAGGATAACTAGCATTTGACATGCACGTTATATTTATTGAAAGGGCTAGTTCACCCAAAAATGTTCACGACCCCCATGTCGTTCAAAAACCGTAAGACCTTCATTCATCTTCGGAACACAAATGAAGATAGACAGCAATTTAATTACCACTTTCAAGGTCCAGAAAGGTAGTAAAGACATTGTTAAAATAGTCCATGTGACTCCAGTGGTTCAATCTTAATTTTATGAAATGTCAAGAATACTTTTTGTGTGCAAAAAACAAACAAAAATAACTTTTTTCAACAATTTCTTCACGTCTGTGTCAGACTCCTACGCTGTTGACATAATAAAGTAAATACAGTACAGCGCTTCCGAGTTACGTCAGAGCTACGCCAGAACACCGGCTTACCATTGGCCGATGCTGTTCACGTGAGCACCACGATGTATGCGTGTGATGCTAACACAGGAGCTGGCCAACGTAAACTGCATAAGAGACTGACACAGAAGAAATTGTTGAATAAAGTCGTTCTTTTTGTTTGATTTTTGCACACAAAAAGTATTCTCATCGCTTCATAAAATTAACGTTGAACCACTGGGGTCACATGGACTATTTTAACTATGTTTTTACTACCTTTCTGGACCTTGAAAGTGTTCATTAAATTGCTGTCTATGGAGGGGTCAGAGAGCTCTCGGATTTCATCAAAAAGATCTTCATTTGTGTTCTGAAGATGAACGAAGGTCTTACGGGTTTGGAACGACATGAGGGTGAGGAATTAATGACAGAAATTTCACATTTTTTTTAGGTGAACTAACCCTTTAAGCATGATATATCTGTCATATCAGTGATTTTAAGTGGCGTTTGCTAAGTCAAGCATCGCTACTAGTGCTCATACTTAGGGTTTATTGTACATTATGTTTTGATGAAACTCTGGATTAGCGTTTTGATGTATGAATGCTCTTTTTTCAAAGTAGTGCAGATTAATAATATTGGCGATCATATTGGTTAGAATCGGTTGAATTCACAAGGCCACAAACTAGGTTTTGTGTTTCATTGGCCCTGGCCGAGGGTCTGCAGTAAGGATCTCAGTATTGCCCCCTGTTGACGGCCAAAGCTGTAGAATACACATAATTATTGTTAATGCTAAAATTTCTCTTATTAAAATGTACAATATCGTGTAGAGGGATAGCAATCAGCCTGCACAACAAAACCTTTGCTATAAACGCTTAAATACAGAGAGGCGTCTATCAGCTCTCCTCAATATATATGGTAAACTGTAACACAATATAAAATAGGAAAAAGCTAAAGCTTTTCATATAAGGCTTTTCTATAAAGGAACTACTAAATTGGTACCCAGTACAAGCTAAAAAATTTTGTAAGTCAAACCCACTTCTCTAATCTATATTAATCTATTAAACAGTACTTTGGTAAAGATTCTGAGGAATAAAATAAAAAAAAATAACAGCAATTACCAAACTTCCCAGTTTTATTTATTTATACGTAGACAGCATGTGTGTATGTGTGTGTGTGTGTGTGTGTGTGTGTGTGTGTGTGTGTTATATATACACTCACCTAAAGGATTATTAGGAACACCATACTAATACTGTGTTTGACCCCCTTTCGCCTTCAGAACTGCCTTAATTCTACGTGGCATTGATTCAACAAGGTGCTGAAAGCATTCTTTAGAAATGTTGGCCCATATTGATAGGATAGCATCTTGCAGTTGATGAAGATTTGTGGGATGCACATCCAGGGCACAAAGCTCCCGTTCCACCACATCCCAAAGATGCTCTATTGGGTTGAGATCTGGTGACTGTGGGGGTGACATTTTAGTACAGTGAACTCATTGTCATGTTCAAGAAACCAATTTGAAATGATTAGAGCTTTGTGACATGGTGCATTATCCTGCTGGAAGTAGCCATCAGAGGATGGGTACATGGTGGTCATAAAGGGATGGACATGGTCAGAAACAATGCTCAGGTAGGCCGTGGCATTTAAACGATGCCCAATTGGCACTAAGGGGCCTAAAGTGTGCCAAGAAAACATCCCCCACACCATTACACCACCACCACCAGCCTGCACAGTGGTAACAAGGCATGATGGATCCATGTTCTCATTCTGTTTACGCCAAATTCTGACTCTACCATCTGAATGTCTCAACAGGAATCGAGACTCATCAGACCAGGCAACATTTTTCCAGTCTTCAACTGTCCAATTTTGGTGAGCTATTTTTTTCCTATTTGTAGTGGAGATGAGTGGTACCCGGTGGGGTCTTCTGCTGTTGTAGCCCATCCGCCTCAAGTTTGTGCGTGTTGTGGCTTCACAAATGCTTTGCTGCATACCTCGGTTGTAACGAGTGGTTATTTCAGTCAAAGTTGCTCTTCTATCAGCTTGAATCAGTCGGCCCATTCTCCTCTGACCTCTAGCATCAACAAGGCATTTTCGCCCACAGAACTGCCGCATACTGGATGTTTTTCCCTTTTCACACCATTCTTTGTAAACTCTAGAAATGGTTGTGTGTGAAAATCCCAGTAACTGAGCAGATTGTGAAATACTCAGACCGGCCCGTCTGGCACCAACAACCATGCCACGCTCAAAATTGCTTAAATCACCTTTCTTTCCCATTCTGACATTCAGTTTGGAGTTCAGGAGATTGTCTTGACCAGGACCACACCCCTAAATGCATTGAAGCAACTGCCATGTGATTGGTTGATTAGATAATTGCGTTAATGAGAAATTGAACAGGTGTTCCTAATAATCCTTTAGGTGAGTGATATATATATATATATATACACACACACACATTTTTACCTAACGTTACTTCTTTAATAGTCAATGACATTTCTGCGTCTACTGTTTGTTTATGAGAATTTATGACTACCCAGAGTTATAAATAGCAAGTTACAAAATCATCACACAAGACATTTAACCCCTCAGTGGAATAGACAAAAGACTTTGGAGAGAAACAACAACATGTATAGGCCTATTTACGATTATGCAACAACAACAACAATATAAAACAACTGCTTTTGAAATGTATACAAACGTCAGTGTTCGCGTTCTTTCACACAGTGCTTTGACGTAAACGGTATGGTTTGAATTTAAAATCAAATCGTTCTTTGGAACAGCGTCTTTTGTTGCCATAGAAACTAGACATTAAAAAAAGAGGAACAGAAGTTTCACTGTATTAAAGTTCAGTCAACAAAGGCGTCAACAGCCAGTCACGCGCAATATGTTATGTCAGAATACTTATTCCGAGTAAACGCTGTTTCAGACTGAAGTCAACCTGTATGTATTACAGCTGGAAGTTTGTAAAAACCTGTGATGAACGTCTTGAAAGTGATAAAATAAGATGACATACTTGGGATTTTGTGAGAATCCGGGGAGATCCACTTGTTATTATAATACAACCTTGCTAGTCTTTTGATTGACAGACATTTCCGCCACAGAGGGCGGGCTTCAGAGCCGAGATATTTTTTTATTGGAGCACTGACTTAAGCCCCGCCCACAAGTTTGGTTAAGCTAACAAGTAACGTGCTTGTCGAAAATAAAACACTTTTTTTTTGCTATCGTGACTTCAAATGTAGTAAACTTCCCCATCAAATTATCTAATTTCCATAAGCAATCACTAGAAGCATGGAAAATAGCCTTTAAACATAATTTCGCTTCACACTAATGCATACTATGGAATAATTAACGTGTATACAACAAGAGTATATTCAGTCTTCATATAGAGATTACCTATTGATTGTGAAAAGCATCTCCACTAAATTGCTTCACCTTATGAAAACGCATCTCAAAACTTGTTATTGGTGGTGTTAATATTTTGTGTAACTCATCAGAAAGTGTCTTACTCAGTTGTTACCCTAAAGCACTTTTGAAATGGAAACAATCTTTCTCTATACCTTTACATGAGAAAGTTTGGTCATTAAGTTTTTACTGCCAAAATTCTGGAAATTAATTTGCAAAATGCAGGTATTATCCATGTAAATCTCACCACAATGTTCTTTTTGTAATCTTGAATGTGAAACTCTCACACATTTAGTTTGTCATTGTAAATATTCAGAAGACTTTTGGAAGCAGGTATCTATGATGGTTTTTGATACATTCTATAAAATAATAAAAATAGATGAGTCTATGATCCTCTTCCTGGACTGTAATACTGACACCAATATAATTGATAGCACATTAGTAATAATTCTTCTTGGGAAGTTTCATATACATAAAGTTAAAGTAGCCGAATGTCCATTACCTCCTTTAGGTTTTTCTTAAAATATTTTATGACTCATTAAATTTAATTACTACAAATAAGATTTATAAAAACATCTTTCATGCTGAAAAGTGATTTGTAGAATTTAATGTTTTGCCATTAAATGTAAGATCTACGATGTAAGATTTGTTGTTTGTATCCCCCAAATTCAGTTTGATATTAAATGTCATTTTATTTTTGTAAGCTGAAAAAAAGAACATTAAAAAAACATTAATTATGAAAAATATATATTATAAAACATTATTATAATTTTAATCATTTATAATATAATATAATATAATTAGTGCTGTCAAATCAAAGAATCCTGATTAACCGCATCCAAAATAAAGTTTGTGTTTACATAATATGTGTGTGTGTACTGCGTATAATTATTACGCACATATAAATACGCACACATGCATGTATATATTTAATATTAAAAAAAAAATCTCTTACATATATACATGCATAATTATACACAGTACACACACATATATTATGTAAACACAAACTTTTATTTTGGATGCGATTAAAGCTACACTATGTATTTTTTCGCCACTAGGGGTCGCTAAACTCTTCAAAACAATAACAAAGGTGAAGCTTGATGACGCAATGAATGAGCGTGGAATCATGGAACTTGTCGTCATACCGATGGATCTAATAATGTTTATGGGGAAATAATGTTTATGGATGAGTGACTGCATTCATGTTTTTTAACATGACTGTGGTATGAAGCAGGGCTCGATTACTAATAAGAGACAGATATCAGCACTACACGTGAGTAATGAGGACATTTAATTCTACCGAACTAACCGCAAGTGCTGAATTTCTACTCAGGTCATACAGGTCAGTTTTGACAAATTAAAATTGTGAGGAAACGCAATGCTGTTTTACTTGGTCTACACACTTTTTGGTCTTGGTGTTGAAAGTTATAATGTTATTCTGTGTGTTAGTTTGTTGGCTATATGAGACTAGCAGTAAGCTACATCAACATTAGAACATCATACTGATGATATTCTAATATTTCATTGTGTTGCGCTACTGTACATAATATTGATTCATTTTATGTACATTTGCTCACCTGTCTAATAAAGCACATGCAAGAACAGCATCTCTGTCAAGTCAAAGTTTGTTGCGAAGCTCTCGCCATCTCGAAAACACCCACGTCAATACTGGTCCTCTCTTGATTTCTCATTTTGTTCCAAAGTCTGCTTGCCATGGTCCATAATGTTTGAACGAAACTACAACAGCGTGCCACTAGACTTTACACAGTTGTCCATGTTTGTTGCCATGGTTTCTACGGCAGTAAACTTGGAAACCGAGGGTAAAGTGGATATGACGCCATTGACAGACGACTCCCTCACATGTCCCGGTTCCTTGGTTAAAATAGCAATTTTCTCACGATTTACAAATAGTTGGAAACATTTGGAATATTGCAAGTACTCAACTGAACATAATATATAACACTGGTCTAGTGGTTTTTAGATATTTTACTGCAAAAAATCTTACATATTGCACCTTTAATCGTGATTAATCGATTTGAAAGCACTTAATATAACAATGAATTAACACTAAGAGCAAGTAATTTAAGTAATAAAAGTGGCAAGGCCACGTTCTCTGTACACTGTAAAAAAAAAAAAAAAAAATTCAAAAACAAAGATTATTGGAGTACATTCTACAAGAAAATACTATTTCAGTCCTTCTACTTTCATGTTTCAATGTGTTTTTCATGTTTCAACTTCATTTTAGGCCTTAATTGTCGTGTATTCCTTGTGTATATGTATGTAAGTGTACTAAGAAAAAAAAAGAAGAACAATCTCCTCTAGTATAAATACAGAAAAGGTTAACACCTCTTCCACATTCGATCTGCTCAGCTGTCTTGACAAGATATAGTCAACCTCAAAGAAAAGTGGGGACAATGGTTTTATTTCCTATCAAATTAGTTTGATTCCATTTAGTTAGAAAAGAGACACAGTGGAAAGAGCAGGTAAGAACTAAATGTCAGGCTGTATTTAGTATTTTCTCACTGGAATAAATGTAGCTAAACTGATTAATTTGATTTTCTTCTGTTGTTTTGTCCTAACGAAAATACCTATTTTATTAATGTCTGAGTTGATTCTCCACAGAAAACAGTAAAGAACTGAACCAGGACAAATCTGATCTCTGACTGAAGTAGTTTGTGATGTTGCAGAACAACATGACTGATGAGGAAACAATGGACCCAGACTACTATGACCATGATTATGGAGACCAGCTGTGTCGTAAAGAGGAAGTGGTGAAAGTTGGATCCATTATTATTCCAGTCTTTTTCTCATTAGTTGTTGTGTTAAGCTGCATTGGTAACATCCTTGTTCTGGTCATCCTGGCACTTTACGAGAGTCTCAAATCCCTGACCAACGTGTTCATCCTCAATTTAGCTCTGTCAGATCTGCTGTTCACTTTTGGACTTCCATTCTGGGCCTCGTACTACATCTGGGGTTGGACGTTTGGAGAGAGTGTCTGTAAAGCGGTGAAGTTTCTCTTCTATGTTGGCTTTTACAGCAGCGTGTTGTTCTTAACTCTCATGACCATTCAGCGTTACATGGCAGTGGTTCATCCTCTGTCTGACTGGGAGAAATGCAAAGGCTTTTCCGTCGCTCCCGTTATCGTTTGGATCCTGAGCGGAACGGTTTCGCTGCTCGGTTCATTTCATAGCAAAGTTATACCACATTTTAACAATACATACTGTGAATATGGCAGTGTTGAAATGAAATCTGGCATTGCTTATTTTCAAAATGCTTTTTTCTTCATTGCATTTCTAATAATGGGATTTTGCTATGGCAGAATGCTTCAGACAATAACAAAATCTAGGACCAATAAGAGACACAAGACTGTTAGACTAATATTCTGCATTGCACTGGTGTTTTTTGTTGGTTGGGCTCCATATAACATTGTTATGTTCTTAAAATCTTTGACCGATCAGAATATCCATCCATTCACAGACTGTACAGTAAGCATTAGACTCGATTATGCATATTATGCTTGCCGAATGTTAGCTTTTACACACTGTTGCTTGAACCCTGTGTTTTACGTTTTTATTGGCGTAAAGTTCAGGAATCATCTAAAATCAATTCTTCAGAAGATCTTTCAAAAAAAAAAAAACCTCAGATTGGCAAAAAATCAGTCGCAGGGTTCAATGTACTAAGAGAAAACTCAAGTATTTTTAGCGAATGCAATGAACCAACCATGAGTTCTAAGATGCTGTGAATTTGTTAATGATGTACATACACTCTTATAAAAAAAATACATTATTTTTAAGTGTAAAGATTCTGTTGTATCTACTGTAGCATTGCTTTAATATTATTAATGTGCTGGAGTTTATTATTTGAAAACTTTGTTGAGTCATTGCATGATTAAAATAGAGAAAAATTAAATGTTGCCACTTTCCTCTCTATCAAGCAGCCTTCTGTGTTCTTCCTTTTTGTGGTTGAAGTTCTCATTTCATTAAAGGTCATACAAAAATATAACAAAGTACGTAATGAAAGATCTACTGACAGTTGTTTCGTTTTTATACAAGTGTCGTCATTAATGCAGAAAAGTAATGTCTCTCTATATATAAACTTTTTATTTACTGTATGTGTTTACATTATTGTTTCCATGTTTATGTCACTGCTTGTATGGTATAAATTCAATAATGTAGAGTAAAAGTAACGTACAGCATGAGCATAAAGCATGAGTCCAGTTTATGAAACATATGCTCCGAACTCTTAATAATAAATGTTCTTTATTGGCATCTTACCTTTCCATTACACAAAAGGTTCTTTATAGTGGAAAAAAGTTTTTTAGACTTGTAAAACCCGTGAAAAAATGGTCCAAAATATGTTTACTGAAAGGTTCTTTGAGGAACCAAAAATGGTCTTCTATGGCATCACTGAAAACCCCCTTTTGGAACCTTTATTTTTAAGAATGTGGTCAGTTACAAAAGTCCTGTTTATCAGTGGAATCAACCCTTGTCACTTATAGCAGGACAAATCGATAGTCAGAAAGTTAATTGGTATCAAATTATGCACAACAAGTTTCACATCCACGGTCAGGTTCATTTCCTCAAATCCCTCAAAAAAGTAAACTGAAGATGTGGTTTCTGTTTTCCAGCAAAAGAAATAGGAAAAATTAGTGTAAAATGTAAAATAAAGAATGCTGTCATGGGCTGGTTCAACAATGAGGCAAGTAGTAAACTAAACAAAACAACACTCCACAGGAGAACTATACAAGAACAACATAAACCAACCTTGACATTGAAGACAGACAAAGACTGAACAGAGGGATTAAATACAAAGATGAAACAAAGGAGCTAAATAAGACACAGATGAATGGGTTGCTAAGGAAACAAATGGTTACACATTAGGAAACTATGTCCATTTTTAATGTTCCTTGTCCCTGTTTTTTATGTGGGGGGTGGGTTTGGGTGAAACACAGGGACAAGGAACACTAAAACTAAAACAAAATAGAACATAAACGTGCTATTACTCCCCCTCCTGTAAACACAAACTATACCGTATTGGACATTTACAAAACAATGGTGCTTTGGGGGCCTGGAAATGCTACCTTTGAAAAACATGTTTCAAAGTGCATGTTTTTGAAAACGATACTCTTATCGTCATTTACAAAAACACAAATTTGTGAAAACAGTGACGTCATGCACATGCAAATTATGTGTTCAGTCTATAGGTATACGTGAGTACTTGACAACCAAATGAAGGCAAAAAATGACTGACCTTTGATTGCAAAATTTGGTTTCTTGGAAAATGTTTGCACAGTATGTGACTTTGTTGAGCTCTCTTATAAAGTTCTTATGAAGTTATACAAGATTCAACTTGATTTTTTCAGTCAGTTTAATATAAATTAAGTTGAAATGACTTGGACAGCCAAATTTGATTATACTTAAAATTATGTCGGCAACTGAACTTGTGAAATCTTCTAGTGTACATCACTAAAACATCGATTTACCTACACTCTTAGAAAAACGTTTCAGTGGAGTTCTATATAGAAGTTAGAACTCTTTTGCAAGTTATGCAAAAAAAGTTCTACACTCAGAAGAAAAGGTTCTATATAGAACCTTAAAGTGTTCTGTCAGGCACTATATGGGTTCTTTTAGAGGTCCCCATCATCATTTTATCAATTTAGTTCTAATTAATTTAGTTTTTATTCATTTTAACTTTAATTCAATTTTATGATTTAACCAGCTTGTAAATACTTTATCACAAGAAAAAAAAAAGAAAAAAAATGAAATAACCTATTAAACATGAAAGTATTTTAAGACATTTCATTGAATGTCATTTCTAGTTATATAGAACCTTTTTGGCATAAAGGGTTCTTTAAAAATATTTAGAACCCCAATGAACCGAGGGTACATAAAGAAAGATATCATACAATACTTCATAGTACTTTAAAGTATGTTTATGAGCTGTTTAAAAAAAAAAAAAACGTAATCAAAATAGAAAATAAATTGAAAAAAAAATGAATTCATCAAAACTAAATCCACAAAATTATCCCATGGTGGGAACTCCTAAAAGGTTTTATGTGCCTCACAGAACACTTTAAGATTCCATTTAACCTTTTTGATTGTATTATATTGGTTGTATGCCTCATCTGTCATTGCAAATGGGTTAAGTGGAACAGTTACTTCAGTTGTAAAGATCACAAAGCCACTTCAGCTTCCTCTGTGAGATGAAAGGATCTAGAGGCTGAGGTTTGAGGGAGGATGCATGTCATTATCACTCACAAATCACTCCCAGAACAATCATGCTGCTCTTTTTAATACAGTGATTAGATGCATTCTTTTAACTTTCTGTTATTTTAACTAGTTGATCTAAGGAACATGTAACATCACAATGATGGTATGCACATCTTGAGGAAAAAAGCAACTGCTTCATGTGACCATGGATGTACAAAGTTCATGAAATTCAAGTTCATTTTGTACTAGAGATTGTGGTCTGTAGCGGGTTGTAATGTGCTGCTCTGATCATTATTGTGCTCTGCAAGGTCCATATCATCAAGAATTCAGGTAAGCTGTTAGCATCTGACTGGTATAACTTCTCTTTTTCCCCTAATGAAAAGGCAGATTGTATTATTGTCTCTTCATAGACATCCTCTCACTGTAAAATAAAAAATAAAAAATCTAAGTTGTAAATGAAAGATTATTGTAATGTGTTACAAGAAAATACAATTTCAGTCTTTCTATTTTTAATTTTTTATTTAATGTGAAATGTTGAAATTTTCAAGCAATTTCTGAGTAAAAATTGTTTGTTGGTTTTTTTCAGTATACATAGAGCAAAGAATTGAACCTGGACAAATCAGATCTGGTCAGTTTGTGATGTTGCAGAACAACATGACTGATGAGGAAACAATGGACCCAGACTACTATGACCATGATTATGGAGACCAGCTGTGTCGTAAAGAGGAAGTGGTGAAAGTTGGATCCATTATTATTCCAGTCTTTTTCTCATTAGTTGTTGTGTTAAGCTGCATTGGTAACATCCTTGTTCTGGTCATCCTGGCACTTTACGAGAGTCTCAAATCCCTGACCACCGTGTTCATCCTCAATTTAGCTCTGTCAGATCTGCTGTTCACTTTTGGACTTCCATTCTGGGCCTCGTACTACATCTGGGGTTGGACGTTTGGAGAGAGTGTCTGTAAAGCGGTGAAGTTTCTCTTCTATGTTGGCTTTTACAGCAGCGTGTTGTTCTTAACTCTCATGACCATTCAGCGTTACATGGCAGTGGTTCATCCTCTGTCTGACTGGGAGAAATGCAAAGGCTTTTCCGTCGCTCCCGTTATCGTTTGGATCCTGAGCGGAACGGTTTCGCTGCTCGGTTCATTTCATAGCAAAGTTATACCACATTTTAACAATACATACTGTGAATATGGCAGTGTTGAAATGAAATCTGGCATTGCTTATTTTCAAAATGCTTTTTTCTTCATTGCATTTCTAATAATGGGATTTTGCTATGGCAGAATGCTTCAGACAATAACAAAATCTAGGACCAATAAGAGACACAAGACTGTTAGACTAACATTTGTTATTGTGCTGGTGTTTTTTGTTGGTTGGGCTCCATATAACATTGTTATGTTCTTAAAATCTTTGACCGATCAGAATATCCATCCATTCACAGACTGTACAGTAAGCATTAGACTCGATTATGCATATTATGCTTGCCGAATGTTAGCTTTTACACACTGTTGCTTAAATCCAGCCTTTTTAGTTTTTGTAGATGCAAGGTTCTGTAATAATTTACGAGCAATTTCAAGGAGGGTCTTATGTAAAGATTTAAGTCTATGAAAAATCTGCTTTGTTCGACTTGGCAAATTAAGAAATTGAAGAATCTGGGTGCAGATTGGATCAAATCATCATTATTGTTATGAAACATTAAACAAAATCTTTGAATGCTATCTTTGTGTAAAAGCATGTTTTGAGTTCATGAAGCCTGAGTACACAAAAGGAAAATATGTTGTGAATAAAGTGTTTGTGAATTTCTCAAAATACTCCCACCTAAATGTACTGTAAAAGAAACCGCAAAGAACTGTCTTTGAAAAAAATGCAGATTACACAGTTTTGTTTTTGTGCAAATAGTTATGACTGGAAAGTGACATTTTCTTCTTTCACTTGACAAAGTGGTCTACGTGGTCTGTGGAAGGAAGCACAGTGTCATCATTGAACTACATAAACAGGAAAATGGAAGATTTGAGATCATACCAAACAAAGTTTTTTCTGCATTTACTTTTTAAGAGGTTAATAACAAAATATTGTAGCCTATACACTCTACATGATATCCCTGCATCCATAATCACCTTCATAAAAACAACATACTTTTACAACTTTTTAAATTAATGGTAACACTATTTTGCTGTGTCATTGTTACATGTTACATGTAGTTACTAAAGTAATAACATTAATAACAAGTAATAAATTATGCATAATTAGTGTAGACTAGTGTAGAAATGGCGGAAAATAGATGAATTGAGGCTACAGTCTACGACCGAACAGTGATCTCCGGTAAGAGCAGAGGAGGGCGGCTCTGTGTGTACGTGAACAACAGCTGGTGTACCAACACAGTGATGATAGAAAGTCACTGTTCACCGGATGTGGAATACCTGACTGTTAAATGCAGGCCCATTTACCTTCCAAGAGAGTTCACTGTAGTCATGATAACAGCTGTTTACATACCACCGGATGCTAATGCTAACTCAGCTATTGGACTTTTGCATGCAAGCATTAGCAACAAGCAGCGCATGTACCCTGACGCTGTGCAGATCTTAGCAGGGGATTTCAATCATGCAGACTTAAAGGCAGCACTCCCCAAATTCCACCAGCATGTTAAGTGTGCTACTAGGGGGGACAACACTCTGGACAAGGTCTACTCGAACATCAAACTGGGCTACAGGGCCAGGCCACTACCAAACCTGGGCCAGTCCGACCATCTGTCCCTGCTCCTAATTCCTGCATATGTCCCCCTCAAGAAAACGGCCCCCACCATTACTAAGACTGTTACCACATGGCCAAAGGGGGCCTCCCATCAGCTGCAGGATTGCTTTGATAAGACCAACTGGGAGGTCTTTGAACATCAGGACCTGGAAATGTTCACAGACAGTGTACTGTGCTACATCAAGAACTGCATAGACACTGTCACAGTGGACAAGCGCATTCGGGTCTACCCCAACCAGAAGCCCTGGATGACCCGGGAGGTCCAGCAGCTACTGAGGGAGAGGAACACCGCCTTCAGGTCCGGCAACCATGATCTCTACAGCACAGCCTGAGCTAACATGAAGAGAGGCTTCAGAGAGGCCAAAGCAGACTACAGGAGGAGGATTGAGGATCACCTGGACAGTAACAACAGCCGGCAGGTGTGGCAGGGCGTCCAGCAGCTTACCAACTACAGGAGCAACCTCGGAGCTGCTGAAGGTGACCTTGCACTGGCAGAGGAGCTGAACATCTTCTTTGCTCGCGTCGAAGTCACGACACCAGAGGCGGTACAGTTACACCACACAGCCCACAGCAGCACAACCCTCACTCGAGGAACATGAGGTGAGGCGCAACCTGCGGGCTGTGAATCCGAGGAAGGAGGCTGGTCCGGATGGCGTCCCAGGACGTGTGCTGAGGGAGTGTGGAGACCAACTGGCTGGAGTCTTCACAGTGGTGATGAAGTGCTTTGAAAAACTGGTCCGCAGTCACATTACAGCAGCCCTGCCCCGCAGCCTTGACCCCCACCAGTTTGCCTACAGAGCGAACAGATCCACAGGAGATGCAGTGGCAACAGCATTCCATGCCGCACTTTCACACCTGGAGCGGCAGGGGAGCTATGTGCAGATGCTCTTTGTTGATTACAGCTCTGCATTCAACACCATCCTCCCACACAAGCTGGTGGTCAAGCTGGGGGACCTCGAGCTCCCATATACCACATGCAGGTGGATCAGCAGCTTCCTCTCTGGTCGCAGACAGAGAGTCAGAGTGGGACATCACACATCCACGGCCCTTAGCCTCAGCACTGGCTCCCCCCAGGGATGTGTGCTGAGTCCCCTGCTCTACTCCCTATACACACACGACTGCACCCCTGTCCATCACAGCAACACCATTGTGAAGTTTGCAGACGACACCACAGTGGTGGGGCTTATCTCCGGGGGGGATGAGTCCGCCTATAAAGAAGAAGTGGATCGGCTGTCGAATTGGTGCATGGCCAACAACCTTCTTCTTAACACTGCAAATACAAAAGAACTCATAATAGACTACAGGAGAAAGCGGGGACAGTGTGGAGAGGGTGGCAGACTTCTGCTTCCTGGGAGTCCACATACAGGACAGCTTATCCTGGAGTGTGAACACCTCTGAGCTACTGAAAAAGGCCCATCAGAGACTGTACTTCCTGAGAATACTCAGGAGGAATAACATCACACAAAGACTGCTGTTGTCCTTCTACCGAGCCTCCATTGAAAGCATACTCACTTATTGCATATGCATTTGGTATACCAGCTGTACAGTGGCTCAGAGGAAAGCGCTCCTCAACAACGCTCAAAAGATTGTTGGCTGCCCTCTCCCTGCACTGGAAGACCTACACAGATCCCGTTGTCTCAAAAAAGCCCAGAACATTATAAAAGACACTTCACACCCTGGGCACTCCCTGTTTGAAATGCTGCCTTCAGGCAGACGGTACAGATTAATCAATACAAGGACAAACAGATTTAAACACAGTTTCTATCCAACTGCAATAACCACTGTTAATGCTGCCAAAAAATAATGTGCACAATGTTCTGTTATGTATTATGTAATGACTGTGGGTGTATGACTGTGTGTACTTGTTTATGTTACTGTCTTAGATATATTTATTTTTATTTATTTTAGTAATTTTAGCACTCAATCTTTTTTTTATAAAATCAATGAATGATGCACTGACTGGAAGCACTTTTAATTTCGTTGTACATGTGACAATGACAATAAAGATCTATTCTATTCTATTACATGCAACTAACCCTAAACATAAAACCATAATCCTAACCCTTTAGTAAGTACATGTAGTTAATTAATATTACTCAGTACAATTTAGGGGTGACCTTGAATAGTCGAAGATTCTTTGATAGCAGGAGCCTGATTCGACTACCAATCTCACAGTCGAATCTTCGCAGCGGTGTTATGAAATGAGGATCATGTCGTTTTGGCTATATGGGGGTGCTCAATAGCCCCTTTCATACATACAGTCTTTACTGGTAAATTATCTAAATGATTGCACTAAATGATCATTATTGTAACGCTCTACTGGGTGGTTGCCCTGCATGCTTAATAAACAAACTTGAAACTTGAAAAGACTCAAACATACACAGGCAGAGTGAAAGACTGGATTTTTTCTTCCGATCAGGTAGGGTACAAGTGATTTCAAAACATTTTAGCTGGTTCTAATTAGATTATTGGATGCTGTGGACATGTTTAGCAAAAAAAGACTGCCACTCCAGTTTAGAATGTATTGTGGCATCTGCAGTTAAAAGGACAAAGTTAACAATTCTGGCTATACTTTCATTAATTTAATAATTAATTTAATCGATTATTTTATTTATTGATCACTCAGCGTTATCTAATTTAACTATTTGTGGCTTGTGTTTTGAATATATGTTCCCCTGCACTTTAGGCATTTTGCACACATTTGTTCTGCACCTTGTGACTTGATTCTGCAACCCTCTACAATGCGAGTAAATCACTCACACATGCGAGTAAATCTCAACTCTGGGAGACAAAATAATGTCTATCATTAGCCATTGGCTAATAAATGCTTAGATTTTACTAGTCAGTGTGTGTGTTAGTATAAGATATATTTTCACTCGATGAACACACTCTGAGCACTTGAGAGTTTCGCTCTCCGTCAAGCGATCTGTAGTGTTTCAATTCAGATTCAACTCAATGGATACGCAGAGTATTTGACGTACTGTTAACTCTAGTGTCAAGGCACACGACTCGCTGTCGCTTTGCTGAAAGTGCCGTGTTTCTCACACATGCAAAGAGAGAGTCTTACATACCACGCAGAATTGACGCACTACATGTAAACGTTATTCTTTGTTGTATTTTCCTGTAGTTCATTTGGAATTATTCAGCTTTTAAGATCAAGCAGAAGATATGTGGTTTCTCCGGTAGTGGGCGGGACTAATGTGCAAACGGCAATCTCATTGGCTGGCTCTCATCTATTACCGTCCCCGTTTTGATTCCAGCAAACTGCAGTTCGAGCAAATGCAGACAACGTGATTAATATTCATGAACCCAGCAGCTCATCAGTCTTTAGTGTGTTGTATATTGTTATTAGTATTAATAGTAGTAGGCTATTATTATCTTAAAGCTGCAGTCCGTAACTTTTTGTGCTCTAGCGGTTAATAAACAAAACTGCATGTGTCTTGCGGAAGAACATTGCAACCGGAGCTACTTCTCTCTGTTTATGTCTATGGCGAGTCACGCAGGGACTGTGCTCCTCCGCAGCGGTTCCTACCAGACCGGTCTAAAATAGTCCCAATATAAACACTTATTACTAGTGTACCATAATGATTCAGGGTAAGACAAAAACACAGTTTGGAAAATGGATTCATGTTGTGCATTCTCATTATATAATTTTTGTAAATCTTGAGCAGAAAAAAAGTTACAGACAGCAGCTTTAATAATAATTATTAGTATCTATTACTATTATCTATTACACTGAATGACCAACAATATCTTAAGCACAACCAACAGTCCTAAGTTCAGTTAAAATTACAAATATGCATTCATACATGCTTACCAAGTTTCAGTTCTAATTACTAAAGTTCTATCAATAAATATTAATTAATAGAGAAATTTATCATAATATCATAATATAATGCTTGATTGGGTGGAATATATATATATATATATCCAAAATAAAAGTTGATGTTTACATAATATGTGTGTGTGTACTGTGTATAATTATTATGTATATAATACACACACATTCATGTATATATTTAGGAAAATTTGCATGTATATACTTGTATATATATTTATATAATTTATATTATATATAAATATTTTATATATAAATATAAAAACATTTCTTAAATATATACATGAATGTGTGCGTATTATATACATATAATAATTATACACAGTACACACACATATATTATGTAAACAAAACTTTTTTGGATTGTGGATGCAGTTAATTGCGATTAATCGATTTGACAGCACTAATATAAATAAAACAGTATGTCAGTCTGGCGAGTAAACTAAAAAATGTACTAGCCTGTATGTAAATGTACTGATTCTATTTCCAAGGTGTGCGTAGAGGGTTGTTTTGACTTTGTTTAAAAAAATAAAAAAATAAATAAAAATAAAAATTATATATATATATATATATATATATATATATATATATATATATATATATATATATTATTAGAAAGGTATATGATGTTCTAATTTAATTCTGTAAATACATTTTTTATTGTTTTTCGGTGCATCGATGTTGCGCTGTACTTAGAGCGTGCTCGCACAGGCAATTTAGCTGATTTAATTAGATTTGCCGACATGTGAAATGCAAATCCTGTCTGTAGTGTGGCCTTTCTGCAGTTATTTATTTGTTATTTTTTTTAGGTTTATTTATCCAAAATGTATTTATACATTTTCTTCTATATCATATCTATATCTATATCTTCGATATAGATTTGAAAAATGTACAAAAAAGCAGCTATCAAGCATTTTTTCATCTATTTACTGACATTGATCATGTAAATTCACTGCTGTTGATTTCAAACTCGAAACAAAAGCAAGAGCTAGAACTATGAAGACTTGAATTATGCGGTTTCACTTCTTAACATGGAAATAAAATAAATACGAACACTATAATAAACCAACAGTTTTGAAACGACCATTAACTGGCAACTACCTCAAAATGTGTTATGAATAATTGCCGCAACACTTAAAAAAACAATTACTTTCATTGTAAAAAAAGTCATACTTTCATTTCATGTTTGTGAGAGAAAGAGGAATGGTTGAGTTTTGAGGTTGTCACAACTTTAACCCTCCCATTCATCATAAAAACGCTCAAATATCCCTGTCCAGTTAGCCAGGAGATTTGAAGAGTCATTAGTACTAAGAGGACTGACAAAATTAAGGTAAGGCTTAATTATTCTTTATTATATCTTGTATTTTTTAATAAATACAATGAATTCTGACAACAAAATTAATATTGCCATGTAGAGAACATCATGACTGAAGACTATACAACTCCCGAGTATGATCCACCAGTAGACCAACTATGTCGCAAAGAGGAGGTGGTGAAAGTCGGATCCATTGTTATTCCACTGTTTTTCACTCTTCTGGTTGTGTTTAGTTGCATTGGTAACCTGCTGGTTCTGGTCATCCTGGTGCTGTACGAGAAGTTAAGATGCCTGATAAACATCCTGATTCTCAATTTAGCTCTGTCAGATCTGCTGTTCACTTTTGGACTTCCATTCTGGGCCTCGTACTACATCTGGGGTTGGACGTTTGGAGAGAGTGGCTGTAAAGCGGTGAAGTTTCTCTTCTATGTTGGCTTTTACAGCAGCGTGTTGTTCTTAACTCTCATGACCATTCAGCGTTACATGGCAGTGGTTCATCCTCTGTCTGACTGGGAGAAATCCAGAGGCTTTTCAGTAGCTCCTTTCGTCATTTGGATCCTGAGTGGAGCGGCTGCACTGTCAGTCTCACTCCATAGTATCGTCTTGCAACACGATAATAATCTTTACTGTGAATTTGACAGTATTAGAGCAAAACATGTGGCTGTTTATTTACAAAGCATTTTTTTCTTGATTGCATTTTGCGTCATGGGATTTTGCCATGTCAAAATGTTTCTGATAATCAAGCAGTCCCGAACAAAGCTGCGAAACAAGACCATCAAACTAATATTCTGCATCGGCCTGGTGTTCTTCATCGGTTGGGCTCCATACAACATTGTGATGCTCTTGAGAATTTTGCAGGATTATGGTTTATCTCCATTCACAGACTGTAAGGTATCCATTCGTCTTGATTATGCATTTTACGCTTGCCGACTGTTGGCATTTTCACACTGCTGCTTAAACCCAGTGCTTTATGCTCTAATTGGAGAAAAATTCCAGAAACATTTACGGATGATACTGAAGAAAATGTGTCCAAAATAAAGCTGAACCCTGAAAAGAATTTCTTACTCCTTTTCTGTTTATGGTGTGTTTGTTAAAAAGCAAGAATTCTAACAATGTACATTACATCATGCACTACAGTTCAAAAGTTCAAGGAAATTAATACTTTTACTCATCAATGATGCATTAAACCCCTCAAAAGTGACAGTAAAAGACATTTATAGAGTTACAAACTAATACTTTTCTTTTGAACTTTTAACACAAAGAATCCTGAAAAATTTTCCACAAAATATCAATCAGTGTGTTTCCCATATCCTGGGTCAGACGTAACAACCCAGTGTTTGGGTAGTTTTTGTGTTTCCCAGATCCTGGGTCAGACGTAACGAACCCAGTGTTTTGGGTAGTTTTTGTGTTACCCAGATCATGGCCCAGACCCCAGTGTTTTGGACATTCTCATTATATAATAAAAATAAAGTGTTAGTAGATATTAAAGCAATAGTTCACCCAAAAATGAAAATTCTGTCATCATTTACTCACCCTTAAGTTGTTCTATAAGAATATGAGTAACCAAACAGTTAACAGACCCCAGTGACTTCAATAGTATGGAGAAATAATACTATGGCAGTCAATGGGGTCCATAAACTTATCGACATTCTTCAAAATATCTTCTTTTGTGTTCAGCAGAAGTTTGGAACAACTTGAGGGTGAATAAATGATGACAATTTTCATTTTTGGGTGAACTATTGCTTTAATATCTGCTAACACTTTATTTTTATTGTCGTGGAACAGACATTCTACTGACTAAGTAACTTTGGGTTAAAAAACGCTGGGTTAAAAACAACCCAATTTAGCTGGGTAAACTGTCCCTTTCAGCAAAAAGCCCACTAATAAACTGGTAGTTGACATGTAGTTGCAAAACTACTTATAGTTAGAAGAATGTCTAAAGTGGGCCATCAAAATAACGTGTTACCGAATGATTTCTGAAGGATAATGTGACACTGAAGATATTATGATATAGAAAAATCAGCTTTGAATCACAGGAATAAATTACATTTTTAAATATATAGCAAACACATTTTAAATTGTAATGATATTTCACAATTTTACTGTTTTTACTGTATTTTTTATTAAATAAATGCAGCCATGGTGAGCAGAAGAGACATCATTCAAAAACATAAAAAAAAAAAATCGTACCAACTTTTGAACATAATTCTCCATAATAATCTCAAAAGATAAAGGCATAATTTAATACCATATTTAATGAAATATTCCACATTGAATAAAAGCTTGATCGACGTCATCTGTGGCATGTTATTTGAGAACCACTGAAAATTTCCATATGCCCATTTTGGGGGGTATAGAAAAACATGTTTATCACATGAAAAACTGGTGGACGATCTAAACACCACATCAGTCAACATGCGAAAGTTTAATCTAGGCCAGTTAAATGTCAGAATCATACAACCACAGCACTAATTTACCATGACAACTTAATTTGTAACAGACGCATACACATTAGGAACACAGCAGTCATTTCCAGATAAAAACTTTTATTGATTTTCATCATTTGTACATGCATATAGATCGACTTTGTTGGGAGAAAACGCTTCCGTTTTTTAAAGTGGTACTCAGTGCTGTTGGTTAGGTCAAGGGCACATGGGTGCATTATAGAGTGCTCTTTATATAAGCCTTCCCTGACGTCTCAGTAAATAAGTTGTGCTTGTTTTAAACCATTTTACGAGATCTGCGAACAGATTTTGTGCAACATTTATGTTGTTTTTTTTTAGCGTTTGCATATTAAGGTTTACAGTTTCTTCATTTCATAATATTTAATTGATCCCTGTTTTTTTTTTTTGCATGGTGTCCACTGACCATCCACTGATAACAACAAAAACAGAGACAGTCTTTTGTTGTTTACAAGAGAAATCGATACTTGGTTTTCCATGAGGCCTATGACATATTATTTGTTTGTATCTCATAGGGCCGGGATGGAAACAGCTACATGATGCAGCAGCACTTACAGGGCCGTACAGACAGCATGTGTCACGAGCCTATTGATGAACAGAGGATTAAAAAAACAAAACAAAAAAAACAGCCCTTTAACAACATCTCTACAAACAAATCCTCCAAAACTTCACTTCATCTGATAAGGCAGAGGAAAGACAGGTAGCAGCATTTCAGATTTAAAGAGATTCTGCTTATTTATTATGTTATGATTAAATTTGACTTGACTTAAAACGATAAGCTTGTATGAGTTCTGCCGATTAAATGGACGTTTCCTCTCATATACGCATAAGTCTCTATTTTACAAGTTGCTTTCGGGCGTCTGCGATTAATGCTACACAAAACAACGTGGCTAGCAAACCGTCAGCTGGGTGAATCTCACAAAAACACAGCCAGGTCACATAATCTAAAATCTAATGAGGGGAAAAGTAATACAATTTTTTATTTAAATCAGCATTAATTAAAGGCAGTAGATCAGTTACAATGATATATAAATACTTCACAATTTACATATTTTTTGCATTATTACTATAATGAGAAATTGTAAGGATGTGCTTAATTTTAACGTAAATGCGGAAAAAATGTACTTTTTTTTTCTTTAATTTTGAGTTAAACATATCACGGATATGTTCCTGATAAGTTGCATGAGATTCAAATCACCCAACCATATTAGGAAGAAAGAAAAAAAAAAAAATCAAGGATGAAAGCTTTGCTTCACTCGGACTGCGTACATTGTAGTGGAATGAGACGTAATTTAAGAGGCAAAAATCTGTTCAAGCTTCACAAAGAGGGCAGAAAATACGTTCTCTTCATTTGAACGTTAATTATAAAACTAAGCAGAGTTCAGCCACTCAATTGCTGGCATAACGAGAGCAAAACTACAAGGTTTTGCCATAAATCTACGCAAACACAACAAACATCATTCTCTTGTTGCACATTCCTTATGGTTAGCACTTCACAGGAGCTTCCACGACAGCAACGACACGTTTCTTCAAGTACTAAATGTGCCTTCACAGTCACCACGACTCCCCAAATGACGGAAGATGTGGTTCCTGGAGCGTACCACTTCAGTTTGGGGAGACAGGAGCTGATTACAGGAAGAAGAAGCCAAGAGTTTTGTTTTCGTAATTTCTCTTTGCCATTTTATGTGTCTAAGTGTCAGATGAAGGGAAGTACAGTGAGGGGTCTCCCTCTGACTCTATTTCCTGTGTTGCATGTTGCACTTCCACAATTATAAATGTTCATACATCTATAATGGGGAAGAAAAAAAAAATCAAATTTGTCACCCCAAATCCAGAAAAAAAGTCAAATAAAATCAGTGTTGTGTCCAGACTGACTGACCTGAACTCTGTGCCGGGTTTTCCTCCAGTCCACTCACATTATGTGTGCTGCCATTCTCTCTGAAAGCCAACATAGGAACCTTCCTCTTCTCCTCCTCCTCATTTTCCACTTCCTCTCTATCTCCATCTTGACGGGACAGTTTGTTCGCCATGGGAAGCTCTATGACCTCCTCGAAGGCTTCTGTGACAGCACCATTTTCTCTAAGTTGGGTAGCCACACTTGCAATGAAGAAAGGGGTCACAGATTACAAACGTTTTTTTTTTTTTACAAGAAAAGTTTGAGTTTCTCTGATTAAAAATATTGTTGAATTAACTGCTTCTGCTTGTATTCTCATTTGTAAGTAGCTTTGGATAAAAGAGTGAATAAATGTAAACAGTTTTCACACTGTCTGTAAATAAATTATCTAAAGCTTTTAAAAAGTAAAGTAGGAGTTCCTCCTATCACCAGTAGAGGACAGGAGAGCTGCAGATCCTAAACATTAGTGTCAGACCATTTTCTACATGGATTCATTTAGTAAATTATCCAAAGTGACTTTGAAATAAGGACAAATAAAAGCAATTTCAATAGTAAACTAGTATAGATAGATGGATAGATGGATAGATATGCATTGTTTATCTTTTTTATCTTTTAATTCAAAAAAATTCACAAATCGAACCTTTCATTGAAGTAAAAGAATTGAAAGTGGGGGGTAAATCACATTATGAAATTAATGCTTTTCTCCAAAACACATTGGTCATAATTATTGGCACCCTTTTATTAAATGCCTGATGAGTTTGGAGAACACCTGACAAGAGATCAGAGATCAATCCTCCGTACAGAATCTCTCCAGATCCTTCAGATTCCCAGATCCATGTTGGTGCTTCTTCTCTTCAGGTCACCCACTCATTTTCTATAGGGTTCAGGTCAGGGACTGGGACGGTCATGGCAGAAGCTTCATTTTGTGTTCAGTGACACATTTGTGTGTTGATTTTGATGTTTGTTTTGGATCGTTGTCCTGATGGAAGATCCAACCACGGCCCATTATAAGATTTCTAGCAGAGACCGGTTTGTACCAAACACATCTGGTGGGTTTGCTGCCAAAAAGCTCTTTTTACGGTTTCATCTGACCACGGAACCAGGTCCCTTTTGAAGCTCGTCGTGTCTGATCTGAATATGCTGGAGTTTGTTTCTAGATGAGCAAGGAGGATTTTCCTTGCATCCCTCCCAAACAACTTGTGCTGATGTAGGGGTTGTTAGATTTTTTTTCTAGGATTTCTGATCCCACGACTCAACTAATCTCTGCGATTCTCCACCTGTGAACCTTCTAACTTTGGCCACTCAAACTTTCCTCCTCGCCGTGCATTAGGATGATATAGACACACGTCCTCTTTCAGGCAGATTCGTAACATCCTTTAATTGGAACTTCTTAATTATTGCCCTGATGGTGGAAATGCTTTAGTCATTTTCCTACAGCCACTTTCTATTTTGTGAAGCTCAACAATCTTTTGCTGCACATCAGAACTATATTCTTTGGTTTTCCTCATTGTGATGAATGATTAAGGGAATTTGGCCTTTGTGTTTCCTCATATTTATACTCCTGTGGAACAAGACGTCATAGCTGGACAATTTCATGTTCCTAGTCACCCTGGTGTGCTAAAAAATGTTTAAATATTAATGGGAATATACTTCAGAGATATTTTACTCATAAAAAAATTCTAGGGGTGCCAACAATTGTGGCCAGCGTGTTTTGGAGAAAAGCATTTATTTTATAATGTGATTTACCCCCCACTTTCAATTCTTTTACTTCAATGAAAGGTTAGATTTGTGAATTTTTTGAATAAAAGACCAAAAGGATAAACAATGCAGATTTATTTTTACAGCTATCTTTGATCATATTTACCAGGGGTGCCAATAATTCTGACCACCACTGTATAGATAGATGGTTAGATGGATGGATGGACAGATTTTATTTTTATTAATTAACTATTATCATTATTATTATTAAATACATAGAATTTATTTTTTAATTATTTTATAAAAATTTTGGAAAGAATGTGAAATTATGCAAGTTGGAATCAAACTGTTTGTTTTTATGAATAATTATGAGGAAAAAATCTCACCTGTGACCTGCTGTGGGCAGAATGGGAGTAATAAAGCTGGGGTCCGAGTGTCCGTTACTGTCACTGCGTCCGCTCTCAGAGGTCTCCGGAGCCGGAGGGGCCGACACACTCACTGAGGGACTGCTGGATACTGAAATCGCTAAGAAAGACAAGAGAGAGAGGGACATTAATGATGTCAGATTCATGGCAGACACGTGAATCAGAGGAAAATGTCTGCTCAGAGAGGAAACACTGGTACACATGTGAATGTAAAAATCACAATTCACCTGAATCCTGTCCACTCTGCTGGCTGACATCGCCATTTCTCTGTGGGGTGGTTTTCTTCAAAACAGAAAATGTGTTAAACAGAAAGTGTGTGTTAGAGAAAAAGCCAGCACTTCAAATTAAAAAAGGCAACAGTGCAGAAAAGGCAGCAGCAATTGCTTGATATCTTACCTGATCAGATCGGCGTGTGCGCTTCATAATCTCCTCAAGGCGCTGTGACAGACAAGAACACAATCAGGCAACTTTAAAATCCTGTAATTATCTTAAAAGTCACTCAATAAAATGAACTTCTCTTACCTTCTTCCTCTCCATTCTCTCAGCCTCCTCTTTCTGGAAGTGTTTCTCTCTCTCCAGACGCAAACGCTCTGCCTCTTCTCTCTGGCGAGCCTCCTCTTCTTCTTTCTGAACAAACAGAGCCACAAAAAAACATTTGGATAAAGGCCACTGACATTTGAAATTTAACATGTATGCATTATTCAGCATGCATTAACTTGAGGGCTGCCAAACATAACGTGTTTTTGAGATTAAATGATTAATGTTGTTTAGTGCACATATATTAAAAAAAAGTGGCTTTAGAAAGCGCCAATATATTGTTTTTTTTATTTCCATACCATTAAAGCCTATCTCTGGCCTTACAGTCTACATTTTAAAAATCAAGTGGACATTTTTTACACATTTAATTTGACGATATTAAAGCATTCAATTAATACATATAATATGCATTATATATGCATTTTATATTAAAAACATTATATACATACATACACTAGTTTTGTGTTTGTGGTCGGTAAGATTGTTTATTGTTTAAGTCTCTTTAGCTCAGCACGGCTGCACTGATTTAATCAAAAACACGGTAACAACAGTAACGTTGTGAAATATTATTACAAATTAAACTGTTTTCTATGTGAATATATTTTAAAATGTAATTTATTCCTGTGACGCAAAGCTGAATATTCAGCATCATTACTCTAGTCTTCAGTGTCACATGATCCTTCAGAAATCATTCTAATATGATGAAAAATATCTGATTATTATCAATGTTGAAAACAGCTGCTTCATATTTTTGTTGAAACTGTGATACATTTTTATATTTAAGATTCTTTGATGAACAAAGTTCAAAAGAAAATTTAGAGCATCAATGTGGTTGTTTAACATTTAAAGCAAAAAGCACATTTATTTAAAATACAAATATTTTTAACATTATTAAAGCATTTATTGTCACTTTTGGTCAATTAAACAAACTTTTTTTTAAATCTTATCGGCCTCAAACTTTTGAACAGTAGTGTAAATAAATAAATTAAAGTCAAGTCAGTGTTGAATTATCTATTTACAGCCCTAATGTTGACATGTTACCTTAATAAAGCACATATTGAGTGTTGTGTTTGGTGTGATTAATGAATGAGATTGTTGTGTGTATGTTGTGTTTGTGTACCTGTCTCTGCAGGCGTTCAGCTTCCTCTCTCTCCCTCTGTGCCCTCTCCTCCTCTAATCGCTTCTCCTCCTCCTCTCGTCTCTTCTTCTCTTCTGCCTGCCGCTGCGCCTCCTCCTCTCTCTTCGCTCGCTCCTCTGCCTTCCTCCGGGCCATCTCCTCCCTGCTGCGCCTGCACGCACAAATTATGATTCAAAAATTTCTTTCAAAATAAATGAATGTATAGTGTTTGGTTGTGTTCAATGTACATTTAGACACCACTGTAGATCTTTGCTGAATTAAATTGAATACTTTTTTCTTACTGACTGTTTACCAAATTACTACTTGTTTTGCTCTAGCACATCACAGTTCTTGTATTATCCTTTAAATCACCAGTATAACTGCCACATGATTCCTCTCTTTCTCTGAGCCAGGTTACAACTATCTAATTTTCTCATGTACAACATAATTCTATCTTAAATCAGAATTAGGCATAAAATAATGACCACTGACAGAAGAAAATTCAAACATGACTCAGACGTTTTCTGCTACATATGTGGGTGTTTTACTGTGGGTGAATTAAAACTGATACATATGTATCATATATATGTGTGTATGTATGTATATACATGATGGTAAGTTTTTATTGCTATTTTTATTTTTGAACTCAGCATCATGAAATTAGGCAAATTATGCTTTTTTGCAAATAAGCATTTTTTTTAAATGTAGGGCTGTTATGCATAGCTTGGCAACTAGTTTTAGAGTAGCTTCCCCAACAGTGGATATAATAACGGTGCTCATGAAAATCTGTCACACGCACTTTTCAGCCTCTTCCTGGTGTCTCTTCTCCTCCTCTTCTCTTTCTCTCTGTTCTCTGGCCTGCCGTCGTTTCTCAGCCAGCAGACGAGATGCCTCCTCAGGATCTGTTGTGCCTGCAGAGGGCCGTGCTGTTGGAGAGCTTCCAGAACCTTTTAACAAAGAGAAAGAGGCACAGGAAGAGAATAAATTATGCTAGTTCAATTGAACTTGATGGCTCATGAATGGTTGTGCAGTATTACAGACCAGCAGAAGGCTCTGGTTTAGTTGCAGGAGCCTCTGGTTCAATTTTAGGAGGTTCAACATCCTCTTTTTTGCCACCCTCTTTTTCTGGGGTAACTCTTGGGCTTTCTGATGTCACTCTGTTGGGCCTGAGATTGCCTGGCAATAAGGAGGGGTTACTAGGAGACAGTGGAATTGATGCTGGGGGAGGTGGGGACCTGGGCTTTTTGGGGTTAGGCGTCTTCTGAGAGGGTTTAGCAGTAGAGCCCCTGAGGAACAAACCAAAAAAAGAACTGATTCAGTGAGTGAAAGGTAGTTTTAGTCCTTTTCATCCTGTTCAATAAAACTCGCAGCAAAGTTTTGAGGTCACAAATGTATATTTATACTACTATTACATATACACTATTACATATACATATGTATCATACTATTTATACATTTGAGTATTATAATAATATAAATTTAAATATTTAATTTAATATTTAAATATTTAATATTTATTTTAATACCAGTTTCAAACTTTAATTCAGTTATGAACACATTTCTATTCTATTGTTATATATTTGTTATACATTATAGTTTACGTTTTAGTAATTATATTTAAGAAATGAGTTGAGAAACAAAGAATTTCCAGAATTATTTACTTGCTTATAAATAAAATAAGCATCATCTCTGAACCAGCAAGAGGATCTCTAATGTCACAGGAAGATTGCTAAATATGAATATTTAGATTTATTTTTAAATATTTAAAAAAGAAAAACTGAATTGCTAAATGAAAAGTGTTTAAATTTTTTAATTCTGTCCAACTTTTTGTATATATTTTTTCATAATTATAGAAATCAGATTATGAAGTTTTGTTATTATTTTAGTTGTTAACTTACTAACCCTGGTTGACTGTTTTCCCAACAAAACATCCAAAGACATATTCGTGGAAATATTTCCATACATTTTCAGTATAAACCCCTCTTGGTTATGAAAATTAGACACAAATGACATACTGAATATACTTTTATTCCCTCTTGTTTTCATCTTAAAAATGGTGCTTATACCTGTTGGGTGATGGATTGGTGACCCTGCTGCAATGGCTGACAGGAGAGGGAGATCTCTTTGGTGTGAACAGGCTCAGACTGGGAGTGGGATATGACAGGTTACTCCATGACTTCCTCACATAGTCCTTATCCTTCCTGTCAATCTATACACAGAAACAAGAAATACATCTTTCGAGAGAAGTCTACTGTACTTCCATATTACATTATACAAAGATCAACACATTGCAATTGCCCTACATAGACCCTTAAGTACGCTCTTTCAAGCATAGGGCACTTGCACAAACACACAAAACATTTCAAACACATATTAACACCAATACCATACCAGGATATTCTGGGTGGTCTTTCTGCGAGTGCTGCCGTCCGGAGGGATGAACCCTGCTCTGATTGGTCTCTCAAAATTAAGGCCTGCTTTGTTTGGTCGCTCGGTGCTGCGTGACTGGATGGACTTGAAGGACATGGAGCTCATTGGGTGACAGGAGGCTGAGCGAGGACAAACGGGGGTCACTGTACCACGGTCAAGTTTAACCAGCCATGGAGTATTATGAGATAATTAAATTGATCCATTATGGACAAGAGGAGCGACAGGGAGCAAGATGCGTAAAAGAAAAGGTTAAAAAGGGATGAATGAGTGGTGGAAAAGTGGAAAGGGAAGAAAAAGAAAGCGTATATTAGTATCTACAAAGCTCTAGACAGAAATTAGGCAACACTGATCATCACTGATGGGAGGATAATCTGAGAGCATGTTCATATTGGCATACTACCATACAAATTTGCAGTATGCATTATGTATACTGTGCTCAATTTGTACATTTACAGTATGCAAAGAATTGCATTTGCCTAAATGTGAACTGAAATTGGAATGAAAATGCAAAATAATACTTTTAATTCTTAGAACAAAAACTGGACGTCACTTACTGCATTAAACAAATAATGAGGTTGACAACAACGTAGCATACTTTTTGTTTGAAATGTGTATCCGTACTGCGAAGTGTTTCTCACACTATTATAAAAACAGCAGGCAGTGAAAAGCATGGCACAGTATGCAGTAGGGTAGTATTTCATTCTGAATGCAGACAATTCAATTCCTCATGAGTCAAATGATGATGCAGTTGCCTATGTTAGAAGCCTTTAATTTAATCAGTTGATAACAGAATCCCCAAACAGAAAAAAAACCAAACACTTAGCAAGAAACAGACACAACATACTACACACACACACACACACACACACACTAATTTAAGATGAAGTGGGCAGTAACTGGACAAAGCGGTTGCAGAGAGAACTCTCGTTTTTTTTAGGACAGGGGTCTTGCCAGAAACAGCTCTCACAATTCTCCAATACTCGCATTTCTCTCTTTCTCTGCTCTCTCTCTTTTTAAATGTGTGTTCACACTGAACATATCTTGAAGTAAAGCTATTGTATAAGTCAAAGCTACTTTGAAAATGCATCTTGGCAAGCTATGAGCTTCTCATAATTTCTAGCTATTCTAACAAGTTACTATCAAAAGGTTAGTTAATAACACTGTTTTAATAATAACAAGCTTTTCAGAAGCATAACAGTAACTCAGATGTTTTATTAAAAAAATAACAATAACAAAAAAAATATATAGCTTTTCAAGCCATCTTCTGAAAAGTTTCTTACCAAAACTCACCAAAACTTCTCAGAAGATGGTTTGAAAGGCTATATTATTTTTTTAAAACATCTGAGTGAGTTATGCTTCTGAAAAACATGGTTTAAATAAGAAACAATTCTACCTCAACACTGGTCAGGTCTGTGACAGAACGCTTCACTAGCTAGGGTGTAAAACTTGCCACCAGACAGGTTGTGCAGTGTCAGGTAGGGCTGGGTATTGAAACCAATTTCACAATTTGATTCGATTTTCGATTCACAAGCTTGCAATTCGATTCGATATCAATTATTTTGGATATATATCAGGTACAATACATGGCACATTTTCTCAAGGAAAACAAATCTCTTAACTAATGCTGTAAACTATGGGAGTCAGTTGTAGCCTACTATAATATTGAAGGTAAAATTAACTGATTTGTATATAAACACTTAAATTACACCCAATTATGTTTTTTTAATAATAATAAAGTTATATGAAATATAAACATTTAAATGGTGGCTGTCATAAAAACTTGCCAGATTTAATGCAAAATGCATTAAATATTGAAAAACATCAATTATAATGAGTATGCATATATTTAGCAAAATGCTCCTCTCTAGAGTAAATTTTTCTAGCTGGAGTTTATGGTTTTTCTGAGGTAAATGTGACGTTACATGACATACTGTTTACAAGCTGTTTTACTGATGTCTTTCCACGGTTGAAACACTGATTGAGTGATTCCATGTGAGTTCTTTTAACACACTTTCAGATGCCTATTCATGTTTATTTTGCGCTGTATCTGGTATTAAAGCGGAGAGGATTATCAGTTCATGTGCGCTCCGCACTGCCGCTTCTCTTGAGGTGAGCTGCGCCAGAGCGATCTCATGCCACAGCGCCAAAACGGTATTTATGTTTTTGAATTTTGTAATAAAATGGATGTAATTTGAAATCTGAGACTTTGATTCATATCAATAGTAACAAAGCACAAAGATTATTGTGATTTATTGGATGGGCTAAAATGTTCCATTCATTCATCAACTGAAAACAGGATGACTCATTGATTCTTGCGATTTAAGAATCGATATCGGTTCGTAAAAATGAGAATCGATTAAAATCGAGAAATCTATATTTTTTTTTACCCAGCCCTAGTGTCAGGTCATTTTGATTATGTACCAACCAACGTGGCAGGAAAAAAGTAAGATATCGCTCAGCTTAGCATTTAACAAGAATTTAAAGCAACAACACATGCACAATTAAATTTCAGGTTTGTAGCGTGTTATTTTATACATTTGAATTGGAGGAAAAAGGTTGCTGGTTAAATTGGCCATTCACTAGCTGGTAGACAAAAAATTATTTCCCACCCTATCTGTGACCCAAAAAAAAGTCTATTAGATTGTTTCATGCTGTGCATGTGTTCGTGTTCTACCTGCTTCTCCAGACAAAGACATAGCGCTGCGACTCCTGGCCAGGTAGGAGTGTGTTGGTGTCTGTAGTCGACTGATCACTGTATTCTCCCATGGGGTAAGAGGCATGCGACGCACACCTGGACAAGCACACACATCCACATTTTCACATATATACTATCAATGATGTTAAAAAAAAGAAAGAAAGAAAAATGTGGTTGTCCAGGAACAAAGTAGAGCATTTGACACAGATGAATCCCATCACATGCATTCAGAACTTCATATGCCCAGAATATGTTACCCATTTGCATCATCTGCTGGTGATAGTGAAACATGCATGTTTTATGTAAAGTTGTGTGTTAAGTGAGACCAACCAATCAAGGAAAAACAGTTAGTTACCCTAAATATAACCACTAGTGGAAAGACAACATGAAACTGCAAACACAACCCATTTAATGTCTAAATGAAATAATATTTGAGGGTGGGACTTTTAACCATCATGATTTGACTGGATTATGAAAAGTCCGTTATGAAATTAATATTATTTTGACCACCCAACACAGTTACTACATTAAGAGAGAAAAATCCTTTAAAACATGCACTGATTAATTTTGCACAATAAGACATTTATTTAAGTAAATAAATATGTTTTGTTTTCATGTTGTCTTTAAAAAAGAAAGGTGGCTAACTGCTGTAGGAAAAAACATGCAAGAACTAAATATCAAAAACAATATAGCCAAATGACAGTGAAGCCCTCAAATAAAGCATGCAGCAGCGCACACACAGTAGAACTTTTCCCCCACTATTGTTACAGCTAAAAAATTATTTGCAAATGTATAAACCGTTTAAAACTTAAGAAAACTTTAACATGCAATATTTGTAAATACTGGAAGAGACTGCATGACTCAGGGCTCAAGACTGAAAATGACAAATTACAGAATAGCATGATTATAGACTTGTTATTATTTTGTTCAGAATATATGCAATACAGCACAACAGTTAAAAACTCAATTCATTTTCTCCATATGGAAATGGATTTTTAACGATAACTTTTACGATAATGTTTAAAGACAGACTTATTGCGAGCTCAGGTTTTTAATTGATGGTATATGCTTTTTTTTACAAGCATACACACATACATAATTTTCGGTACACTTAAATTATATTATTTCTGTAGTTATAATCAACAACTTTGAATATTTTTATATTTTATCATCACTTTTAATTTGATTATCTCATTTGCAATGCTGGTTTCTCATAGCTTGTTGGTTTAATGCATGTCTTATAACACTTTAATTTAGCCTTTTTTTTTAAATATCTATGGGGAAAAAATACTTTGACACGTCACTTCTCCTCCAACAGTTACGGTTTACTGTGAAGGAGCAACAAGCATGCATTTTAAAGAAAATTAACATATATTTAATTGAATTCACATATCAAATACAAAGGTTCTGTAATTTTATATTCTAAAGATATTCTATTTTTAACTGTTCATTCATGCTTTTTACTGCATTTATGATCAGTTTATTTACAGTCTAAAGCCCTGGGTCACACAGGTTTGAACTCAGTAGAAGAGCAAAAAAGACTTCTGGATTTCTAAAATCCACCTGCTGGTTTGTCCTGAGGGATCTTCTCTCTGGATATTTGGGATTTAGATAGCGTTTTTTTAATCAAGCAAGATGACGAGAGAGATGTCTGCTTCTGTAAGGCTTGGATGGTACAGCACACAAAAACACATACACACAAAAAACATCATTTATGGGTAAATTCAAAAAGGTGATCCTTGGTAAATTATTCATCTAAAAAGAGACTTGTTTGGCTATGTCATTGAGCAAAGTCTTGAAGAGATGGTGTGCGTCTTTACCTCTATCTGGCGAATTCAGCAAGGTGGCTGAGGAAGATGACAGGCGTTTGGAAATGACTGGATCTGTGTGTTTGGACAGATTCATAGTGGAGACTGACCTTCTGTCAGCATCTACAAACACACAGACACAAAATACAACATGAGATGCAAAACTTAAAGGCATAATACAGAAAAATACATTGAAGAAAGGACAAAAAAAAAGATGGGGAAGAGGGCATAGGAGGCTTTACTGAGACCTTTTCTACTGTGTATGCTTGCAGCAGCTAACAGATGCTAATTTTTTTAAGTTAGTTCTGAGGGAAAGTGCTTAGCTATTTGTACTAAAGGCTACTGAGGATGACAGCACCTTTGTCTCGCAAATGGCTCAAAGCTAACTGCTTACGGGAAAGAAAACTAATCATTTATAGTTGATGCTACAAGTTCTAGCTAATGGTGCTAGTCGGCTGCTCTACACTGACGGTCATATTCACATTTAGAGCAAAACTGCTGTTGACGCGTCAAGCTGAAAACACCATGATAGTGCTCCAGCCCAGCTAGATCCAATGAAAAGAGAGCAGAATCATCCAAACCTGAGAGAAAGACAGAGAAGCAGTGAAAGGAAGAGGAAAGGAGAGAGATACAGAGAGAGTAAGAGAGATATTGATGGAGCAGAAAATAAAGGAAACAAGGGAGTGTGCAGTGAGCTGCAAATGTGAGCAGAGAATAAAGAAATGTGCTGTAATACAGTTGTATTGTAAAATAATTGTATTATTTTACAGTGAAATATTACAATAGTAATACTAGTAATGGTAAATATTTTATTTTATTTTATTCTATTCATTTATCATACTGATGTATGAAATCACAATTTTTGGCCAAATTATGCAGCCCTACGAAAAAGCAAAGCAAACCTGGGCGGGGGGGAAACACATTTTAAATTGCAATTGCAATTGCAAAGAGGATTTTTTGCTTTTGCACTGGCCTAGTTAAGCACATCCTTCACTAATGTACAGCTAATGTCTCTACTTTTATTTTTCCTAAATTGTTTATATTTTTATATTTATTCTCATAGTTTTCATATCTTCTGATTTCATAACTTTCTCTCTTTCACTTTCTTATCTTACCTTACAATGTTATATCTTATTAATATTATTTTATTTTTTTTGTATTTTACTGTTATTGCTAAGCACCAATACACCAAGACAAATTCCTTTTACATGTAAAAACACGGTCCTTGGCAATAAAAGTGATTCTGAAAAAAACAACAATTTTGTTCTCCAAATCCTGCAGCCCTAGCTTGTATTTTTTTGGAGTGGTGCTTGCAGGTGGAAACCTTACCACCACAGTGTTGGAGTTGGCCTAAAAACATTCCCAATATTTTAATTTTATAGAATATTTTTCTTCAGTTTCATTGTCATCCAGACAAAAGTCGGAAGTACAATCACTTGAAGATGTTAGCAACCTCTAACCTCTCAACATCATTTGAGGTGTCCTGAGGATGTGTGGGTTTTCCATAATCTCTTTATACAGTATTATCACATTAATGATTTTGTGCACGTGTGGTTGTGAGTTTACCGCTGTTGTGTGAGGTGCTAACAGAGAGCGTTCCACCCCAGCTCCAGCGGTTCGACTTCGGTCTGGCTCTCTGACTCCTCTCCATGGTCCTCCTGATAACAGCCTCATACCGCATCTGAAACACACACCAGGACATTTCCTTTCCAGAGAGCATTTTATTGGAAAAACCCCCTTTCAATCATTTACCTGCAGTCTATATTAATGGGATATTTTTACAAGTTGTATGGTTTGCCTTTATCATTTCCAGTATTACAAATAATAAGGAAAGGGTTCTTAACCATTATTAAAGGGGGGGTCTAATGCTATTTCATGCATTCTGACTTATTTACACAGTTAAAGAGTTGTATTCTCATGCTAAACATGGCCAAAATAAAAAAAATGAGTTGGCTGTATGACAGAGTATTTCTGTGCCAAATGCACTCCTTCAGGATTCAGGAAAGTTTTTTTCGAGCTTAGCTCTGTATGAAGTCATAAAGGGTGGAATTCCTTGTATGGGCACTTCTCCCGGATGAGCGCGTGCACACATCAAGCAAGAGCTTTGTTCAGGTTACGGAAGCCGTCGGCAGCGATGCATTTTGTATTTAGACCACAAAATCAACAATGTTACTAAGAAGTGTGTTTTTGGTTGTAACGGAAAGATAACCTTGTTCAGCTTCCCAAATAAACCAGCATTAAGGGAACAGTGGATGCTGTTTGTTTTTCCGGAGCAATTAATTGACAATTACCATATACACATATTACTCAAACTCCATCACATTTAAAAAGATAACATGACCAATCACTGCAGAGAACCATTGATTAGTAATCATTTTAATAAAAATGTATTAGTTAGTTGTTCCGGAGAAGCAATGGAGTTCTGCAAGTGTGTTTGTTCCCGGTCATGTGTGGAAACCGCAGGCGGTGAGGGAAACTGCACCAAATGTCAGTGTTTCGTTGGCAATCGGCAATCGTAAGTGCAAATATAACGTAAACGACACGAATGTCTAGTGAATCGAAAGTTATCCAGGGATAATGCCATGATGCGTCTGTGTGTGTGTGTGTGTGTGTGTGTTTGTGTGTGTGTGTGTGTGTTCGTGACTTTTTAGTTCCGCCCCCTGCACGCCTCCACAAGCTCAACTGTTTTCGGTACAGCGTATCTGTCTTTTATAAATATGACAAAACTAAAGACTCTCCTGAGATATGAAGGATGCAATACTACTCTATAGGTACTCAAGATTAACATGAGATTGGCAGAAACCGTGTTTTATGTACCCTTTAACATAATCTTATCAATAACATAAAAAGGCAAGTTTATAACAAGTTTATTTTTATTACCAGAGGTACATATCAGTTTAGATACTGTAAGAAGGCCTTCAATATAGTCGTGGGCAAACAGGGGCTTGGAGTCTTGGAGTCAAAACTGTTGAGAACCACTGATGTGATGTGCTTTAATAATGACTGATGAGAAATATAAAAATGAATAATAAAAAGGGAGTGAATATATACAAATAGCTGAATAAATTCAACTGCAGTGAAGGGTTTTTCCTGATGTTCTCACCTTCTCCTCCTCCAGTTTCTGCCGTCGTTTCTCCTCCACAGCAGCTCGTCTCCTCTCCTCCTTCACCCGCTGCTCCTCCATCCTTTTCCTGCGCTCCTCCAGCTGTCTCTCATGAAACTGTCGGGCTCTCTCCTCTCTCTCCAACCACTTGGAACCCCGTGCAGCTGCACACACACAATGAATTCCCTTATTCATGTCAAGGATTTTTTTCTGGCCCTATAACATAACTCCATAGCAGCTATAAATTCAGAAAGACTTTAGCATACAGTGATTTGTTTATAACTTCAACTCTAACACAACTTTTACGGTGTAACTTTTGAAGGTCTGGAAAAATAATTTTTTTTCCATGACTACTGAAAATGTCCATGACTGCTGGAACACTGAAGGAAGGAAAGAGGATAGATATTATTCCTAAATAGGGGGAACGTCCACCAAATATGTTCTGTTCCTGGATCCCAAAATGAAAGAGGGCTCCCTGACAATGTACAGGGAGTGCAGAATTATTAGGCAAGTTGTATTTTTGAGGATTAATTTTATTATTGAACAACAACCATGTTCTCAATGAACACAAAAAACTCATTAATATCAAAGCTGAATATTTTTGTATCAATATTTTAAGTAGTTTTTAGTTTTAGCTATTTTAGGGGGATATCTGTGTGTGCAGGTGACTATTACTGTGCATAATTATTAGGCAACTTAACAAAAAACAAATTTATACCCATTTCAATTATTTATTTTTACCAGTGAAACCAATATAACATCTCAACATTCACAAATATACATTTCTGACATTCAAAAACCAAACAAAAACAAATCAGTGACCAATATAGCCACCTTTCTTTGCAAGGACACTCAAAAGCCTGCCATCCATGGATTCTGTCAGTGTTTTGATCTGTTCACCATCAACATTGCGTGCAGCAGCAACCACAGCCTCCCAGACACTGTTCAGAGAGGTGTACTGTTTTCCCTCCTTGTAAATCGCACATTTGATGATGGACCACAGGTTCTCAATGGGGTTCAGATCAGGTGAACAAGGAGGCCATATAATTAGATTTTCTTCTTTTATACCCTTTCTTGCCAGCCACGCTGTGGAGTACTTGGACGCGTGTGATGGAGCATTGTCCTGCATGAAAATCATGTTTTTCTTGAAGGATGCAGACTTCTTCCTGTACCACTGCCTGAAGAAGGTGTCTTCCAGAAACTGGCAGTAGGACTGGGAGTTGAGCTTGACTCCATCCTCAACCCGAAAAGGCCCCACAAGCTCATCTTTGATGATACCAGCCCAAACCAGTACTCCACCTCCACCTTGCTGGCGTCGGAGTCGGACTGGAGCTCTCTGCCCTTTACCAATCCAGCCACGGGCCCATCCATCTGGCCCATCAAGACTCACTCTCATTTCATCAGTCCATAAAACCTTAGAAAAATCAGTCTTGAGATATTTCTTGGCCCAGTCTTGACGTTTCAGCTTGTGTGTCTTGTTCAGTGGTGGTCGACTTTCTGCCTTTCTTACCTTGGCCATGTCTCTGAGTATTGCACACCTTGTGCTTTTGGGCACTCCAGTGATGTTGCAGCTCTGAAATATGGCCAAACTGGTGGCAAGTGGCATCTTGGCAGCTGCACGCTTGACTTTTCTCAGTTCACGGGCAGTTATTTTGCGCCTTGGTTTTTCCACACGCTTCTTGCGACCCTGTTGACTATTTTGAATGAAACGCTTGATTGTTCGATGATCACGCTTCAGAAGCTTGGCTATTTTAAGACTGCTGCATCCCTCTGCAATATATCTCACTATTTTTGACTTTTCTGAGCCTGTCAAGTCCTTCTTTTGACCCATTTTGCCAAAGGAAAGGAAGTTGCCTAATAATTATGCACACCTGATATAGGGTGTTGATGTCATTAGACCACACCCCTTCTCATTACAGAGATGCACATCACCTAATATGCTTAATTGGTAGTAGGCTTTCCAGCCTATACAGCTTGGAGTAAGACAACATGCATAACGAGGATGATGTGGTCAAAATACTCATTTGCCTAATAATTCTGCACTCCCTGTAAGTTCAACCAGTCATAACCCAGATTTGCAAAGAGGCTGTTATTGAAGGACAGGGCAGCACAACTAGGACCTTAAAACCTGCAAGAATTGTTACTAATTTTAAAGAGATTAGCAGATTATAACAAGTCTTTAAATGGATAGTTCACCCAGAAATTTGTCATCATTTACTCTAGGCTTGCTGCGGTAGTCGTTACCGCCCTCATTGTCTTTTAGCTTTTTTATAGAAATAAAAACCATTCAGTTCAGTTGGACAACGTACACTACAATTATAAACTGAAAGCGTCTGCTCCATACAGTGCAAGCTGCACAGTCGCATACAAATTAAAACAGACAAATACTATAGAACAGTTACAAATAGTTAGGTTTAACAGTAGTATTCAGGTACAGAAATGTAATAATATAAATATAACTGTAATTACACTGCATGCATAGTGTTTCCTGTATAAATTAAATATAGAACAATTGTTAAAGTTGTTTGACAATTAATGACATAGCAGTTATTTTTAGGCTGCTGTCACTAAATGCACGGAACCAATATGATGAAACATTTCTTTCTCAAGTTCATCTCATCTGTTTAGGTTCACTTAAGACATTGTAACCCACTATATACAAGAATACTTGTCGAGACAGGTGTTTTGAGATAATTTTATGTATATGTGTCAATTAAATCTCAAGAAGTCGTGAAACAGAGCTCGATTATGTGTTCATGTGCCATCTGAATGGTGCCTCGGTGAGAGTCTGTGCATTGAGTGTGCGCACAGAAAACAACTCGCGATTGCAAATTTTGCCTCTTCTTGCTTTCTATTTGCTTAAAAACTATTGAGTGTTTTAAATTGGCAAGAATTACAAACGTGCAAATAATAAACTGTCACTATAAAATGGTTAAATGCAGTTACAACTTAAATGCAACTACGATCCATTGCACCCCTAACACAAATCTGAGAGGTTTTGGTCCCTCCATTGAATATCTGGGTAACCAAAAAGTTCATAAAGGCATTGTAAAATGAATCAATATGAATCGAGTGATATAGTCTAAGTCTTGTGAAGGGATACAACCTCTTTATATGATGAACAGACACTTACTTTTTTCCCTAGAAGCACATGAGCTAGTTGAAAAAATGTAGGATCACAAATCAAAACTTTAGGGGTGCAATGGAAATTTATCAAATAATGTGATTCTCCTTAATAAAGAGATACAATGAGGCATTTACAAGCAAAATAATTTCATTTATTACATTACAAAAAGTACAGATTAATGTGCCGACACTAATCAAATCTGAATAATATGTGTTAAATAATGTTTTTAGTCTTTCCTTCCTGTGACAGAGCAGCCCAGAAAGAATCTACAAGAGTTTACGTTGAATTAAATGCCAGATAAAGTTTCTTTTGTAACCAATAATATATGCACTCTATGCACTACCATCTACAACATATTACAATATAAACACCACCAAGTAAACATTTTCATAATTCATCAACAGTAGATCTTTAGCAATCTATTCAGTATTTATTGATTACGAACTGCTCTGAAACTGTGAGCCTGTAGAATGAGCTTTATCACAATTTCTGTTTTTTCATCCCCAAATTTAAGAACTCTACCTATAAAAACATTTGTTATAGCATTTAAAAGGAGTCATGAAATTAAATATCACAAAATGGATTTTTTTTAAAAAGCAGACATGCTCCCAAATACAATTCCCACACAAATCACAAATGTGAGTAAAAAGCTCATGCTGTCGAGCGTTTACATATGGTAAACACAGAAGCTTGTGCGTACGTCACACGCTACAACAAGCTTAATTGGTTTTCGTGCATCATGCATACACATTTGAGCTTCCATGTTCACCATATGTGATGTGCTCTAGGTATGTGTGTCAGTATAAATAAAAGCCTAAATTAACTTGAATCTTATGGATTCATTTTATGATAACCTTTTTGGATCTTAGTTTTGGTTGCCAGGACTTTCAATGGAGGGACAGAAATTTCTCAGGTTTCATTCAAAATATCTATATTTGAGTTTAAAAGATTATCCAAAGTCTTATGTGTTTGGTACAAATTGAGTAAATCATGACAGAATGTTTATTTTTTGGTGAACTATCCTTTTAAATATAAAGTTGCAAAAAAATAGCAGTTTAATGCTAAAGCTATGAGAGAAGGTGGAAAAGAATAAATAATAAGAAAGGCAGATATTGATAGTCAACATTGTGGATTATCAATTTCATTTGCAACCAAGCACAACAGAGCGAGCAAAATTAATCCACCAATCTCTCTTTGGCCTCTGTCTTGGCCTCTAACCCCTTACATAAAAACTGGGTGGTCCTGGTAACCACCTTGCCAAGAGTTTACATAACAACTGCACCTCGCCACAGCAACCTGCCCCTTCAAGTTAGTCATGCAGTCACAAACAGAGGAGAACAGACAGACACAAGAAAGACGGGTAAAAAAAAAAAGGTCAAGATCAGGGAAAAGTGCAAGAAGTGTAACCCTGGGTTTTACATGGCAAAGGAGGTTTAATTTGACAAACTCACATGTGATTGACACTAAACTGATCATCCATTACAACTCTCATTAAAGGGTTAGTTCACCCAAAAATAAAAATCTGGTCATTATTTATACACCCTCATGCCGTTCCAAACACGAGAATGAACCTCATTGATTCTTGCTGAAGCTCAAATGTGTTGCGTAACACGAGACTGAACCTCATTGGTTCTTGTAGAAGCTCAAATGTGATGCGTAACACGAGAATAAACCTCATTGGTTCTTGAGGAAGCTCAAACGTGCTGCGTAACACGAGACTGAACCTCACTGGTTCTTGCTGAAGCTCAAACATGCTGCGTAACATGAGACTGAACCTCATTGGTTCTTGAGAAAGCTCAAACGTGATGCGTAACACGAGAATGAACCTCATTGGTTCTTGCTGAAGCTCAAACATGCTGCGTAACATGAGACTGAACCTCATTGGTTCTTGAGAAAGCTCAAATGTGATGCGTAACACGAGAATGAACCACACTGGTTCTTGCTGAAGCTCAAACGTGCTGCGTAACACGAGAATGAACCTCATTGGTTCTTGCTGAAGCTCAAACGTGCTGCACAATACGAGAATGAACCTCATTGGTTCTTTCAGAAGCTTAAACGTGATGCGTAACAAGAATGAACCTTATTGGTTCTTGCTGAAGCTCAAACGTGCTGCGTAACACAAAATGAACCTCATTGGTTCTTTCAGAAGCTTAAACGTGATGCGTAACAAGAATGAACCTCATTGGTTCTTGAGGAAGCTCAAATGTGTTGCGTAACATGAGACTGAACCTCATTGGTTCTTGCTGAAGCTCAAACGTGCTGCGTAACACGAGAATTAACCTCATTGGTTCTCGCACGCCAAGCGAACATACTTGAGCTTCCATTTACCACAACTGTGAGTTGATGAATGTTTATATATGAAGAAAAGCCTAAATGAAATCTGTTCATCATATAAAGCAATCATGCCTCTTCAGAAAATGTTGGACTAAACCACTCAATTCATATGGATTAGTTTTACGAGCTCTTTATTAACTTTTTAAGGCATCAAAGTGTGTAGCTGTCAATGGAGGGACAGAAATCACTCCGATTTTAAAAATTATCTTAATTTGTGTTCTGAAGATGAACGAAAGTCTTACAGGTTTGAAACAGCATAAGGGCGAGTAATTAATGACAGAATTTTATTTTTGGGTGAACTAACCCTTTACGACTGAGTGAGTCTCTGATCAAAGGTCAGTTCTACAGTATCTGTGTGTTTGCATAGTAAACCACTGCAACTCTTAACACCATGAAATCAAAACTGATCCCATGTACATCTTAATAACTGTCCATTCTTAAGATGCCTTCGAGTCAAGTCAGCATTCCCTGTGAAAGACATTTCTGTCAAGTCTGGGAGTGTGTCAATTAAAGAATATGTAACAAAAGCTAATTTATATTATTCATTTTTTAGCAGTGTTTTTTTTTTTTTTTTTTTACATTTTGTGAACTGTGGATGAAGACTAGCCATGAAGCTTGCTAGAAAGCACTACTCATTCATATTATGTATGAGATGACAGTCTTGCATGACTAAACTACATTTCCCATCATTCTCTGATGCAACAAGAATGATAAAAAACTAAACATGAATAACACAGCAAACATGCATCCTTGGTCCTTCGTTTTGTTGTAGTAACACTAAGCAAAATGTGTCTGTGTTAAGAAGTTAAAACAAGAATTATGAAGTTGTCAAAAAAAAAGAAAAAAGAAATAATAATAATAATAATAATAATAATAATAATAATAATAATAATAATAAAAGCATAACATCCAAAAGGCAATCAAATCACGATAAAAAAAATACAGTCCCGTCCACCTAATTTAACATTGAATATACTGCTTCATTCTGAAATGTGTCTCATTAAGGAAGTTAAATGTGTTGCAAAGGCACTCTGACATCTTTAATAACTGTCTGTGTGTGTGTGTGTGTGTGTGTGTGTGTGTGTCATACCATTCTGTTTCTCCAGCTCCTCCCTCCGTTCACGGGCAAGTCTCTGCCTTTCATCGATCTTCTGCATGAGAGGCTCTGCAAACACAAGCACATAAATGCTGGATGAGCTCTGGCAGTAAAGCTGGGAGATGTTTGCATATATATATATATATATATATATATATATATAGCTAAGAGTAGTGCACATGCTGTGTGTCTGACCTGGTCTGGTAACGATGTGTATCTCTGTAGGGCTGGGAACAGTGTAGGTGTAATGTCCAGAGGCAGATGAGTCCGGTCGACCCCATGACGACTTCTCATCTGATCTGAGAAGGTAGTCAGAGCCTGAAAGACACAGACAGAGACAAGAGGGAAAAACCCAAGCTGTTTATTCATCCCCATATCAAGACAGGAGAAGAGAAAGTGAAAATACAAAGTGTGGATTTCGCTATCAATGGTATTGGTGGTCTTAAGACTTCATATAATTTAAAAAGAGGATATAATAGGAATATAAACCATTTATTAATATCAAATATTACATAATATTACATAAATTGTGTTAAATGTATTAAATTAATATTAATAATTGTAATGAATATTAAATTAATTAATATTTTAACATTTAAAAATATTAAACAAAAATATAATTGTATTGTTTTATTTAATATATATATACACACACTCACCTAAAGGATTATTAGGAACACCATACTAATACTGTGTTTGACCCCCTTTCGCCTTCAGAACTGCCTTAATTCTACGTGGCATTGATTCAACAAGGTGCTGAAAGCATTCTTTAGAAATGTTGGCCCATATTGATAGGATAGCATCTTGCAGTTGATGGAGATTTGTGGGATGCACATCCAGGGCACGAAGCTCCCGTTCCACCACATCCCAAAGATGCTCTATTGGGTTGAGATCTGGTGACTGTGGGGGCCATTTTAGTACAGTGAACTCATTGTCATGTTCAAGAAACCAATTTGAAATGATTCAAGCTTTGTGACATGGTGCATTATCCTGCTGGAAGTAGCCATCAGAGGATGGGTACATGGTGGTCATAAAGGGATGGACATGGTCAGAAACAATGCTCAGGTAGGCCGCAGCATTTAAACGATGCCCAATTGGCACTAAGGGGCCTAAAGTGTGCCAAGAAAACATCCCCCACACCATTACACCACCACCAGCAGCCTGCACAGTGGTAACAAGGCATGATGGATCCATGTTCTCATTCTGTTTACGCCAAATTCTGACTCTACCATCTGAATGTCTCAACAGAAATCGAGACTCATCAGACCAGGCAACATTTTTCCAGTCTTCAACTGTCCAATTTTGGTGAGCTTGTGCAAATTGTAGCCTCTTTTTCCTATTTGTAGTGGAGATGAGTGGTACCCGGTGGGGTCTTCTGCTGTTGTAGCCCATCCGCCTCAAGGTTGTGCGTATTGTGGCTTCACAAATGCTTTGCTGCACACCTCGGTTGTAACGAGTGGTTATTTCAGTCAAAGTTGCTGTTCTATCAGCTTGAATCAGTCGGCCCATTCTCCTCTGACCTCTAGCATCAACAAGGCATTTTCGCCCACAGGACTGCCGCATACTGGATGTTTTTCCCTTTTCACACCATTCTTTGTAAACTCTTGAAATGGTTGTGCGTGAAAATCCCAGTAACCGAGCAGATTGTGAAATACTCAGACCGGCCCGTCTGGCACCAACAACCATGCCACGCTCAAAATTGCTTAAATCACCTTTCTTTCCCATTCTGACATTCAGTTTGGTGTTCAGGAGATTGTCTTGACCAGGACCACACCCCTAAATGCATTGAAGCAACTGCCATGTGATTGGTTGATTAGATAATTGCATTAATGAGAAATTGAACAGGTGTTCCTAATAATCCTTTAGGTGAGTGTATATAAAATTATTATTAGAATAATTATTTAAATTAAATATTTTAAATAAATAATTATAATTATTTTATTAATATAATTTTCTTAAATACAAAATATTTATGATATATATTAAAACAGTAAATTGTAACCAAGGAATGTTTTTGCAACTTTCACAAACTGTAAACATACTTTGGTTTCATAAAGTTAACATGGCCACCATAGAGAGAGAGATCCAATACTTATACAGTTTTAAATAGACAAATACAAGTCTATTATTGTACATAAAATGTATTTTTTTATTTGCACAGTGATATATACACAATACATATTGTGTTTCAAAAAGCAAACGTGTGCTCCACTCTATATCATATTGATTTACTTAAGGAATAAGTAAGGAAAAGGAGGACTTTTAGGAAGTGACTGTAAGAAGGTTTATGACCTGACAGATCTCAGCCTGGGCGTTAAACAATTCCTTGAAAACAGATGTCAAATAGGCTTGTGAATCCATAGGTAAACATATAAAATATATGGCTTGGGAAGGTTTAACCATCCACAGACAGAAAGTGTATTTGTAGTGTTACTATAATCAGGTGTCCACATCTGCAAACATCCTGTGATCAGTGACAGATACTGAAGCAAACAGCACATGTCAGAATCAGCAATCTGGTTAAATAGTTATTGATTTCTGCACTAAAACCAATCAGTCTCCAGCTGTGTGCGTCATCTCACACACCAATCAATAAGTTATGTTTCATTTGTATGCATAATGCTTATAAAACGTATACAGAAGTTGCAGATGTGGTTAGGCGTCTTATTTCAGAATAATATCCCAAATAATGCTGTAGCAAATGAGGCACAACAAAGCCATTTCTGTAGCAATCGTGAGATTCAAAGTTCAAACACTAGACTGGCAAAAAATTAAAAGGAAAACTACTGCCATCCTTTACATAACATCACCCACGGGCTAGCATGTATTATGGCTCCCACAAATACTGATTTTAAAGAGTGCTACCCATAATTCCACTGTGGGGGAGGATGGGATAAACAAGCTATGGGCAGATGGTGTGTCTAGACGAGAAGGGAATGGATAAAGGACAAAACGATCACAACAAGCAAAGACAAAAAAGTCAATGCCTTTCAGCAAAAGTCATTGACGACTCATGACAAAAACAACACACCCTATTCTACACGATAAACTATTAGTTCCACGATGCGGAAAACATAAACGGAATTTCAGAATCCAATTACTGTAGAATGTGGAATGTCACAAAATTGTGCTAATTTTTGATGAGAAAAAAAAATTAGGGCTGTATAATTAATCGAATCGCAATTTGGAGAAGTGTCTGTGAATATTAAACCACAAAAAAACTATTTAAATATGAATGTTCGGGGTGAATACATGAACTTCATCTCCAGAGCTGCTCTGACAGTTCACTTCATGAGCATTTCACAATTTCATTTGATAAATGAAAATGACTATTGTCAAATACACGCAGGAACATTAAGTTCTTCACTACAACCAATCAAAGTCTGGTCTAATTTGAACAATTTATGACAGAAAACTTTTACTATTCTAAAGTAGAATGTATCAAAGTTACAATAATAATAATTTATTAATAAAACATTATTATATAACATTGTACATACATAAATTATTAAATTGTTAATATTTTGTGAATTCAATTGATTATGAATGCCTTTTTATTAACATTTAATTAAACCATGGAATCTAGAAAGATGAAAACAGAAAACTTGAGAATTTTGGGTAAAAATAAAACAGATTTCATTGTGCAGATTTCAATACACTTATAATACTAAGTAAAATCCAAATTCCTTCAACAACGTGCTAAATTGCCAAAAGATTTTATGTTCTAGACACTAACACTGCATCTACACCGGACGCGACAAAGCGCCCGCTGCAAAGCATTTCTCATTCGTGCCAGTATGTCATAAATAGAACGAGGCATCAGTATTGTCTGAGATTTATCGCTTGCATCGCGACACATCCAGTGTAGACAGAATCACTGATTATAACTGATTCTATTGTCTTTTGTCGCGTCGCATTGCACCGCTCGCATACGGTGTAGACACGGTGTTATGGAAAACATACACTCTTCCAAAACCTAGTGAGCTACCTACAGAGACAGCATTTTAAGACATCATAGACACACTCCTGATGAAAAGAAATGTTCCTAGAGCATTACAAATCAGTGACTAATGAGGTTCCATGACAGTTAGGATGCTGCCTACACAGGCAGCTGGTTATGTGTTAGAACCAAGTGTGCCACACGAGTCCTGAAAAGTGAAGCCAAAGCGTCTCGATCGCCCCCAGGTGACTGGATGCAGTATAGGTCATAAACCCCGCCCTCTCCATGAAATGTAATGGGACATAGACAAACTAAACAATCAAATTACTCTTCAAATACATTTTTTCCAAATATTTCTGTCATTTTTTTAATCGAGTTTTTAAATCACGTTGATGTTAGTTCAAGTGTTTGTTTTTTTAAATATGTTTGGTTTTAGTTAGTTATTTGATGCTATAAAAACTGGGGTGTGACGTTATGATTGACAGCTGAGATTGACAGCTCCTCTGAGCAAAGTAGCCACTGAGGAACCAACAGACATTTTTCGGGAACTTCGGGAGGAGATTGGAGCTTTAACTTTAATTTCTACATTTCCATATCTGTTTATTTCACAAAAAAGTTGTTGATTAGGCGGGAGTGTGGAACCTTGATATCGTGGCTCCACTTCACGCTCACTACTGTGCATACTCAGGCTCCAAGTTGCTACTGCTCAGACTCAAGACCCAAGATGTCAGTGCCATATTTGGACACTGGCGGCTTCATTTACTTCAACAGAAGAGAGTGAAGGCGCGTTGTCCATCTTTTTTTACAGTCTATGGTTAGAACAGAGCTATTGTGATATTATTCAATCTATTTCTGTGTGCGATCCCTGAGGAGATGGAACCGAAACGGCCGTCACTTGCTCTAGATTCCAGGACAATGTTGCTCCTGATTTATCCCAGGCCAAACTCCGTCTGACCCAATTTACCCGCCTACCAAAAACGCAGGATATCACCTTTCTGTGATAAACAATGGGCAAGGTCTCAAATGATTACTGAGAGCAATTTCTGAAATTATTATATTCCATTAAAAGGGATATTGATGAAATTCTTCATGTTCATAATCATATTTCGGTCAGTCAGAATAACCTCAGTTTCTACCAGCCCTGAACAGACACACACAGACTTCAATACTACAGTAATACAATCTAATCTAAAGTTGTCAGTTCTCTGCTGAGACTTATTAAAACGCAGAATGCACGTTTATAAATCCCTAAGAGAACGTAAAGCCTAAAAAAATGAGTCTGTGTGTGTGTCTAGCTGTGGCTCATTACTTGACGGTGAGGGAGACCCAGTGGCGTTTAACCCAGAAATTACCTGACAGTGAATCACAAACCCAAGCGATCGGATACGGACACATTTTGCTGTGCTACTTGCAATGCAAGCCTGTACGCAGCTCATAAAACTGCAAAAGACAATCCAAACACATATGCTACAATCACTGCACCTCAAATGGTTTGATCTTTGTTAGATGTCTCTTAACGGAAGCCAAATGTGGTTGAAATATATATATATATGCACCATCTAAACAAACCTCAGGCTATTGTGGCGGTGAGACTTTAACATGACACCTGTGGGGCGTGTTTGTGTGAACACCTGATTTTGCCTTCGTGTAGCTCGCTAATAAAGGCTTTTCATTTGAGCCATAGCATTTACTCAAATGCCCAAGGGGTGCAAAAACAATCAAATCTCAGAACGAAGTCAATGTTAGCTAATCTATACATTCTTTTGAGATGACAAAAGATAGGTCTATGCAGTTACAACACCATCAAATCTTTCCTCTCGAGATTTGACACAAAATGCATGAAATGAGCCCCTTCTAGCAGGTTTTGGACACTTTCCTTTTTGCATTTTCTCTCCATCCCAGCACAGAACATAAAATGGTACTAGCTCATGAACCTTTGGTCTGAGGCCCATGCCTGATTAGCTTACTAATCTGTGTCCTGAATGCCAGGCTGAACAGGCTGGTTAAGTATGTAGTGACGGCAGAACAGAATAAACAGGAAGAGTACACAGACACCAACCACCTACAGCAGCAAAGATCATTAATGAAATCATCATCTTAAGGTAGTTACACAAACTTTTGAACAATTGTTTAGCCAACAAATACACAGAATGCTAATGATAAGCAGGGCTCAAGATATGACGGCTTACAGGCTTTAAGGGGTGGTATATTTACATACCGTAATATAAACAATATAGCAAAATCTCTGAGACACTTATATATACACACACTATATTGTCAAAAGTTTTGGGACGCCAGCCTTTACATGGACATGAACTTTAATGACATCCCATTCTTAATTCATAGGGTTTATTATGGAGTTGGCCCACCCTTTGCAGCTATAACAGCTTCAACTCTTGTGGGAAGGCTTTCCACAAAGTTTAGAAGTGTGTTTATGCAACCCTCTACGCACACCTTGGCAATAGAAACGCCATTGGCTAGTACGTTTTTTAGTTTACTCGCCAGACTGATATAATATTTTATTTATATTAGTGCTGTCAAATCGATGAATTAAATACGCACACATGCATGTATACATTTAAGAAATGTATATAGAGATCTATATAAATCTATATAGAGATCTACATGTATATTATATAATCGAGATTAAAGGGTTAGTTCCCCCAAAAATGAAAATTCTGTCATTACTTACTTACCCTCATGTCGTTCGACACCCGTAAGACCTTTGTTCATCTTCGGAACACAAAATAAGATATTTTTGTTGAAATCCGATGGCTCAGAAAGGCCTCCATTGGCAGCAATGACATTTCCTCTCTCAAGACCCATAAAAGGTACTAAAGACGTCATTAAAAAGTCCATCTCACTACAGTGGTTCTACAATAATTTTATGAAGCGACGAGAATAATTTTTGTGCGCAAAAAATAACAAAATAACGACTTATATAGTGATGGCCGATTTCAAAACACTGCTTCCTGAAGCTTCGGAGCGTTATGAATCAGTGTATCGATTCATGATTCAGATCGCGTGTCAAACCACCAAACTGCTGAAATCACATGACTTTGGAGCTCCAAACCACTGATTCGATACGCTGATTCATAAAGCAGTTGAAATCGGCCATCACTATATACGTTTTTTTTGTGCACAAAAACTATTCTCGTCACTTCATAAAATTATTGTAGAACCACTGTAGTGAGATGGACTTTTTAACGAGTAGTTTAGTACCTTTTATGGGTCTTGAGAGAGGAAATGTCATTGCTGCCAATGGAGGCCTTTCTGAGCCATCGGATTTCAACAAAAATATCTTATTTTGTGTTCCAAAGATGAACAAAGGTCTTACGGGTGTCGAACGACATGAGGGTAATTAATGACTATTGAATTAATGAACTAACCCTTTAATCCTTTGACAGCCCTAATATAACTTTATATATTTATATTAGACATGTGCCGGTATACGGCAATACAATATATCACGATAATGAACATGCACGATATTGTTATCGTGGTCACTTCAAAATACCGTGAATAATTATTTATTACAAATTTTTAGAATGCATTTTAAGAATACTTTTCCCATCTTCACACTAGAGTTTACGTTACGTCAAATACAGGCACGCTGCACATCCGTTGAGCTGAGCTGAAATAGACTGATCGCTCTCTGAGTGTTCAGCGAGTGAAAATACATCTATGCAAAACGTACTCTTAGCCTCTTAGACACGCACTGGCGAGTAAAATCTAAGCATTTATGATAGATATTATTTATTCGCCCAGAGTGAAAACTTACTTGTGGTTACTTTAGGGTTGTTATGGGAATTTTTGACAATTCTTCTAGAAGCACATTTGTGAGGTCAGGCACTGATGCTAATAATAATAATAATAATAATAATAATGATTTGTTACAATTATATAGCGCTTTACATATAGAAGAGGGGAATCTCCTCAACTACCACCAATGCGCAGCATCCATCTGGATGATGCAACGGCAGCCATATTGCGGCAGAACACCCACCACACACCAGCTTATTGGTGGAGAGGAGAGTGATGAAGCCAATCAGTGTATGGGGATGATTAGGAGGCCATGATGGACAGAGGCCAATGGGCAAATTTGGCCAGGATGCCAGGGTTACACCCCTACTCTTTTTCCACGCTTTTTATAGGTGCATAAGATAGTTCAAGCTGCAGCGCGCCGCACGAGTGAATGCGATCATCTCTTTATGTTTAGTCAAAGAATAAACATGAATCAACAGCTGACGATATGAGGATACATTACAATTTACTGAAACTGTTTCAATTGTGGAAAGATGTCAATAAAACAGCTTGTAATGTCACGTAGCATTAAATTTACCTCAGAAGTCATTCTGTGTCTACAGCTGGTTAGTTCACTAGAGAAATGAACTCTTTCGCTAGGCCTATGCACTATATATGCATTATATTTTACTTAACCTATTACTGAAGTCTTGATTATTTAATGTATGTTTAAATAAATCTGTCATGAAAATAACAGCCACTGTGTATAAATTATTATTTCAACAATGAATTTGAGTAAAAACATAATTTTATAATTAGGTTTAGAAGTTAATGCAAAAACTGCCTTATGTGAAGTTTAAGAAATGTTTAAGAAACTTTGAGTTATAATTTAATTAATTTAAGAACAGACACAATTTGTTCTGTAAACCACCGTTTAATAAATAAAAAAAAGCAATTTTATATTTAGTTTTCTCTCCCCTGCTGTACCGAACCGTCAGTTTTATGTAATGTTACACCCCTACTAACTAGCTAAACAAAGCCTCTAAATCAAAGTCGAAGAAGTGTTGTTAGTACATAGTGACATAAACCAAACAGCCAAATTATTCACATTAAAAAAATTATTATTTTTTTTTTAATCCATAATGTGCCGTAGGATGACCAAAATCTTATATCACAATACAAGTAATTTTATTTCACGATAACAATATATATCGTAGGTGTGTAACAGTACACAAAACTGATGGTTCGGTATTGTGTCTGCCCTTAAATGAATTAAATTATAACTAAAAGTTTCTTAAAGATAAAAAAAATATTTCTGCTAATGCTGTAAAGTGTAAACTATATAGGGAGCTCTTACTTGCACATTACTAATATAACAAGAGCCCAAATTATCCTAAATTCAGTAGCTATTTATTTTTAGATATAATCAACACTCAAATAACACATTGTATGCAAACATGTAAACTTCACATAAGGCAGTTTTTGCATTAACTTCTAATCTAATTATAAAATTATGTTTTTACTCCAATTCGTTGTTGAAATATAATCATTTATACACAGTGGCTGTCATTTTCATGACAGATTCATTTAAACATACATTACATAATCAAGACATCACTAACAGGTTAGGTAGAATATAATGAATATAAATAGGCTAACATAGTGCATATATTTAGTCAAAGACTAACTCGGATTAAAGTATGTTCCGCACGTAAAACAAGCCGACTGTTAACTGTTAAAGATTGCATTCGGTACCGTTCGGTACACACGTGCACCGTACCGGAAGCCCTGTACCGAAACGGTTCGGTACGAATACGTGTACCATTACACCCCTATCACAATGTCAGTTTTGCTTTAAATAAATTATTATATCAATCTTTGATACCACTGAAATTTCATAATTCTGATCACCATTTTCAATATTTAAAAAACTAATAGTAGCCTAAAAAAACTCAAGCTTACTGAAGACAAATAAACAGTGATAAAGAAAGAGCAAAAGAAAACAAACTACAATAGAACAGACACAAATGAAATAAACCTTAAAAACTTCAAGCACTAGAAATACTGCTTAAAAGTATAAAGTATTCATTGTGTCCGACTGCATCCATTACACTCGTGCGTTGTTCTCTCAATTTCTAAGTTCCTTCTAAACTGTTTATGTTAACTTAAGACATACATGACTCAAACACATGTCACTTTGGCACATAGGTATGTGTATTTAACCGTATTTAAGCCCAATTAGTTCCGTTCTCACACGCATTATGAGCAGTAGCTTCATATCGCGCATCTCTCAGACAGCACTGAGAAACAGTGTATATACTGAAATGAGTTGTCTCTTGCTGCTAATTGCGCTTCAACTGTTTAAAATCACTTATTTTTAAACCTCAGTGCTTAAAAACGCATGCAAATGATAAGTTTTCGTGACCGCGCAGCACAGCAACGTCACATGAGCATAACCACGATAGAGTCGATAGTCCAAAATCTCCACCGGTTAATCGCGTCTACCGGGATATCGCCCACTATGTAGAAGGAGGATTTAAGGAAATGTTCTCCCTTTGGGCTCTCTGATAAATCAAATAAGAACAAACAGATTGATATGCAAACTAAAACACGAATACAGGAACACATACAGTGTGTCGGTCTAGCAGTAGTCTTATTTTCTACTCCAGTCAGTGTTGTTCATCTTGGCTCTGCTGTGAATGGTTTCCATGCCAGTGTGTGCAGCGAAGCAGAACTGCTGGAGTCAGAGTGAAGCTGAGGTCCAGACAAAGCATCAGATAAATACTATGTAAATCAGGAGCCTGCTTTTGTTACACAAGATAATATATGAAGGGAGGAAGAGAAAAAAAATACCTGTTAAAACCAAATGCTTGTTTACCAGCTTACTAGACAATTTTGTATGCGCTGCAAAATGACATGGACAACATCCCAATTTGCACACAAATAATATCTGAGATTAGGATTAATGCATCACAAATAACAGCATGCTGAAGGTAGCATCGCAAAGGAATATGGTGTCCAGGAGCGTCTCCCAGTTTCCCAGGTGTAGATGATACAACTTTAAGGGCAAAGGTCAGAGTTGAGCCTAGTGTCGCTGACCTTGAGTTCACTTGTTTGTGAGCAGACAGACTGAAATCAAATGCGACCAATAACACGTCCCCACCACTTCTAGTCAGCACATTTTTAATCCGGGTAAATGGAAGAACGTCTTCATGTGGCACAATCACGTCTACAAACACAATCCAGAATCCAGCAGGACAGAGGCACCTTCTGTTTGATTAACGTGACAAACCAACACAACTAAACACAGTATTTTCCATACACTGATTTATTTGTGGCGGCATGCCACAATATCAACAATGACCACCACAAATAGATTTCAGTGCTTTCCATTTATTAACTAGACTAGTGGCCCGAAAATATATTTAAACTTCTCATAATAACATAAAAGCTCTTTAATGTTGTGTTTTGCGCCATTGCTGTCAAACAAACTAAAAGCGTGATAAGGCTTTGTGTCCTTATCAAAAGACTGTCTGTTTGCGCTGCGCAAAGAGAAGTGTGCACTTTGCTCACGCGATCAGCACACCGGTTCACAGTGAATTAATGCAGTGAACACCATCTATGCATGTGTATTAGCGTATTTGGGAATGTAGTTGGCACCAGTTACGCAATATTTTCACATTTACATATATGACGATTACAGCATTTCACTAGATTTGTAATGAGACTCGTTTGTAAACTTGTTTTCCACCAAAATAAAAGCTTGACTGCAGTTTCAGGGCTCCAGACTGCGGATTTTGCAATATTTTTTCCTGCTGGTGCAGCAAAATTTTGTTTGAGGTCGCACTGGTGCCACCATCACAGTGCCCAGCTGATAAGAGCTGCCATTTCTGTTACACATGAGAAACTTCAAACGGCGAACAAAACGAAAGCGGAATTGAAATGCGCTCGGCCCAATAATAGACAGCGCAGCGCAAGCTCATCCACAGCCGATATCGATCACGTGACACCGTTACTACACAGCGCTGGGAGATCCAGTGAAAAAGCCATTGAATTCGCCACAGAATTAATAACATTGCTACTGTGAGATCTAGTGGGAAGCGTTCGGCGCAGAATTCTGTTATAAACTATAGATATCAGATCAAACCGCACTGACGTGGAAACCAGGAGAAACATTGTGCCATGAACGAAGTTACGGGGTTTCAGTCCACAAATCATCAACATTCACTATGGATTTAATGTAGTAACACCACATGGTATTGTGGCAGAAATAGTTTTTTGTTCTTTACATTATTCCTCTCATGGTTCATACAACCTTTTTGAGAGTGAAATTCAAGCACTTTTCAAGGGCTTTTTTATGTGCTTCACACTTTTTCCAGCACTTCAAAGCTCTTAAATATTATCAATATAACACTTTGTGGCAAACAATAACTTTTATTTGAAAAAAAAAAAAAAAGACATAAAAATTACCACTATAACCAGTTGCCGGCAGAGACTGACGACTTATCCATTTCCACTCCTCTTTCTAATATACGGAAAAAAAGTAGGAAGTCAAAAATTCTCATGAAAAAAAAAAAAGGTCTTCGAATTTTGACTGAAATTACACAGAAAACAAGTAAAGAGTGCTCCTTATATAATCACTAAAGCTGTCAGTCAGTTCAGTATGATACTATAGAAGAACAATGGTACATTTAATAGGAGTAGAATATTTAAATTTTCCTTATAAAAATGAGGTTTTTGCACATTACTGTTGTTAATAAAAGTTAATTTTATCTGCATATCAATTCAAGCTCAGTGCTTAACTGTTAAATTTCCAACAAACATAATATTATTAGTAACTGCACTTTTTAACAAAATGCAAAACAACAGAAAATTTATTATTAAATTAACTTTATGATACATTTTTTCTCCAGCGCCACCATCTGTAGAACTTAGTGGCACCGGTGCTACTGCTCTCATATGTTAGTCTGGAGCCCTGCGTTTCCGTCAAAATTAAAGCTCATCTTGCATGTATAGAAATTAGGACAAAATTAATTATGAAAGTTTCATTTATTTTTCAGTGCATTTGTTTTAAAATATATGGCTATTACTGTCATGGGAATAATATTACAATGTAATAGTAGTAGTATTATGTAGTGTAATTTAGAGTGAGACACTAAAGAGGTTTGAGTCCCCTTTAAAGTTCAGGTTCAAGTCAGTGCACTAGAACTGCAAGATTTATCTTTAAAAGATCGCAATCTCGATTCAAACACCCTCGCTCTGCTCTGCGCCACTGCATATCAATGACAAGTGCGTGCCCAAAGACAAAACACGTGCTGCTCACGCTCCGCTGACACTTGCAATGTGAAACTGTTAACTAAAGTCCCTAAAGTCTTTGGTTTAACATTTGAATGTATGATCATTACACTGCAACATTCAAATCTGTGTTATACATGCTGCCGCTGATCCGGAGAGAGCAGCTTCCATGTAAACGTACAGTATGAAGCAGCTTCACAAACAGTCTTTTTAACCACACATTATCGTTATTGATGTGTTAGTGTTTTTTAACATTTAAATAACAGGGGATAAAAGTTTACTGGGATAAAAGTTTATAGTTTGGGTATATAAACACTGATGTCTACAGTAATGATCAACATAAGAGTAAATCATCTTTTGAAAGTATTTTGACACTTGTATGTATTGTATTGCTTATTACGCCAGGAGGTAGCGACAAGTGAGTGATTCAAGTTCAAGTTCATTATTTCACAAATGCTGATTCATCCAATAACGAAACAAAGCCTTTATGAACAAGACCTTTAAAAATAAAGAATTATAATTTTTCAAATTAATATATATTTTTTAAAAGATTAAAGCAATGAACATTTTGTCAAAACCTCTAGTTTGCATGTTATTTCGTTTAGTTGTCTAATGTTTTTTCCCCCAATTATCTCCATTTTAAACCAAAAAAAAAAATCATGATTCTCGATTTATTCAGAATCATGCAGCTCTACACGGCACTGACTTTTTCTTTGTTCAATTTGCACATTGAATTTTGAACTACCAGATTGATGAATTTAACTTTACAACATACAACTTTTTTTATAGGGGCCAACCCCCGGACGATTCCCCTAGAGCAGGGGTTTTCAAACTTTATGATGCCAAGGACCCCTAAATATGATGAACCTTTATGAGGGACCCCCCTTCCTAAAATTCATCTATTTTTATGTATGAAAAAACATTTAAACTGTTAGATAAACAGTAAGTGTGACATTATAAATACAACATATTGTTTACCAATGTAAATTGGCTATACTTAATGTTGGATGTATAAACCTGAAGAAGAACATTTTCAATAAAAAAATATTTGTATAAGAAAGGGGACTATAGTGAGAAAAACTTGTTAAAGAGAAACGAAGCAAACGTATACAATTCTGGAAAGTACGTATACGGCAAGAAAGGAGAGAAACGTTTAGAAATGAAACAGATAGAATGTTCAGTAGACTTGATCCATTTTTGCTTTGTCTTTTTATTCTCTGAAATTTTCTGGGGACCCCTTAGAACCTTCTGGAGAACCCCTGGGGGTCCCCAGACCCCAGTTTGAAAACCCCTGCCCTAGAGGGACCGAGGTCCACCACACAAAATCCTGTGGGAAACACTGGATAAACTACACTCATCACTTTTTCATTTTTATGAGAAACATACTGCTTCATTTAGTGCTATGAAGCTCAACCTGAATGACTTCTGTTGACCTTCATGACCTACACAAGACCAAAGAATCAGTTTGCTTCTTTAGGACAGGGGTTTTCAAAGAGGACCTCAAGGTTTAGAGGGTCCACAGAAAACTTAAATATATATTTTTTTTAAATCCATTTTTAAATGCACTTTAAAAGCTAGAAATAACACAAATATGCATATTCTTAGTGAAAAGCATTATAGAAATGTTTTTTTTTTCTCCAGAAATTCTATTGTGAAATAAAAAGACTAATTCCACAATTATAATTTCCACAATTACAAATAATAGCCAATTATTTAATTTTAGAAATGTTCACATTTACTATTTGGGTCTGTATACATAAATATAGCCTTTATATTTTAGAAAGGGTTTCCCTGGCAATGGGGATCATCATATTTGGGGGATCTTGGCATTAAAAAGCTTAAAAACCCCTACTCTAGGAAACGGTGAACTGCACATTACTGACCGCTCTTACCTTGAATTTCACTCATAGTTTTGGAGAATTCTGGAAAACCCCATGCAAAACTCATCTACATTGCCAAGGAAGCAATCCTAATCCAATACATAAGACCCAACCTCACGCACACACAAAGTCCAAAGGACGTGACATCCATCACAGGCTGACGATAATGTGTGTGCTGATTCATTGACAAATAAAAGAGAGGAATATGTGATGGAGACGTGGATGAGAAAAAAACTGGACTTTTCACCCCACCCCTTCAATCTGACAATCTGAGACTGATTGAGAGGAGACTGTAGATCCCCCTCTTTGAGCGTGTAAATGTGAGATTATAAATCACAATTGTGTGTGATTGCTGTGTGTGCAGTGCAGAAATGCAAGATTAGAGAGAGAGAGAGAGAGAGAGAGAGAGAGAGAGAGAGAGAGAGAGAGAGAGAGAGAGAGAGAGAGAGAGAGAGAGAGAGAGAGAGAGAGATCAGCGATTAGTGTGCAATTCTCCACATGGCACCAGTGTATGTGTGTGTTTGTGTATTGGGGAGGGAAGGCTCAGAGATCTGAGCAGCTTAGCAGTGGCTAATGCTAAGGCCTTACCCTTACCAAACTAGCACAAAACAATTCAGAAAATATTCAGGGATCTCTGTTATGACTCATCAAAACAATGTGAAATGACAGAAACAATTCAATTTGAGTATAGTCTACAATAAAGTAGACCCATCTATTTATCGGTAACATTTGATATTTAAATTTGAACAGCTTTTCCTTGGAATGCAGTTTCTCTCTCAGCAAGTGATCAATGACCAGCTTAGACACATTTAGTGCACTGTCTAGATTTACTGCCCTTCCTTCCCTGCTAAACAACAGGGTGCTAGTTTATCCAGTGAGCACTTTGGGAATTGAACAAGAGAGAAACTGTAGCATACTAACACAGAATAACAGCACAGATATGTTAGTCAGCATTCAGTATTTGGGGTTGACAACTGCATACTGACAAGCGTGAATGTCCTGTTACACAGCTAACAGAAGTGGCTCAAATACTGACAGTGTTTTTCCTACCATTGTTTTTGGGACCTTGTTATACTTATAAATATATTTGCTTCTTCTTAGCGTTCCCTGCAACGGTGTATTCTCTGTCTAGAGCGCACAACTGCACAAGCTTATATGGAAGAAGCGCATGCCTGAGCTTGCATTTTGGGTTAACCTGCGTTGGTTTGACATTGTGGAAAATAGTATAATAGAATCAAAATTTATTAGCCTTTTTACCTGTTAGGGATGTGACGGTGAGGAAATTTTCCCCACCGTCACATTACAGTGGCCGTGCGCATTTTACTTTCGGTTTAGAATTAGCGCCAATTCAGGTGCGGGTTGCTTGAATGGTGGGTTCATTAGCCTATTATTCTTAATGAGAAACACAACAACAAAACAGTACAATGACAAACTCCCTTAAATAGGCGCTTTTACATTTCGCTTTGAAACCAAATCTTCTGCGATCATCTTGTCATTCAGCTTCTCACTCTCGTGATGAATGTGATCTGACTCCTGCTGCTGATCTGTGCTGCCACTCTCGTTCGGGTCACGCTGCACGTTCAGTTTTTAATTGTAGTTAATCTGTTCTCTAACTGAACTAAAATGACTTTTACTTCTATAATATATTAAAATGAAGGTGGGCAAGTGATGTAACCGGTCTACTGCGAAATATAGGAGTTTGTTACTGGGACGTAACAGACCTGTGTGTTTTATATCACTAGTGTAGTGTCCATTCTCGGAGCATACAAGCCCTGCCCGCGTGAGGCGAGATGCTTCTCCAGATTCCTGCCTTTATTAGAGAGAAGAATACGTTCAGCCCCCTCCCTCCGAAGCTTCGAAAATTCGGTGTTGATTACTACCCAAGCTTCGAAGCTCAAAAAATGGTATTCGGACCAGCCCTAACCAGAGTATTTAAGTAAAATAAAATTAAAATGATATTATTTTACAGTGAAACTGTAATATTTATGGCCAAATTAGTCCTGAATTTCTTAATTTTCTTCACTTCTTATTTTGGCAGAAAACCACTAGCTTTTCTTTTTACTGGCAACAGCTGGTTTATAAGTGTCACTGTGTATTTTGGTTTTGTTTCATGTTCTCTTTTTGTTATGTTCAATGTCATGTTTCCTGGTTTGTCATGTGATTCCATTGTGCCCTCATGTGATCATGTCATGTGCTTCCCTCGTCTCTTGTGTCATGCTGTCATTGGTTCATTGTCTTGATTGTTTACAGGTGTGTCTTTAATCAGTAGTCTGTGTGTATTTAAGCCCTCATGTTTGCCTTGTTCCCTGTAAACCGCTGTTTGTGAGTCCTTTGTTTTGTCAAGTCAGTTGAAGTCAAGTCAGTGTTTCTGTTTGCTCACTTTGGATTATTGGCAATAAAACTGCACTTATGTTCTTCAACACTTGCCTCCAGTGGACTATCATTACAATAAGCGCTTCTCATTAGAAGTCTTGGAAGATGACTGGCACATGTTGTGTTCTCAAATGTATAACCATTAGAAATGGGAATCGGCAGAGGCCCCACAATTCAATATTATTATTGCGATTTTTTATATATATTGCGATGTTTCAGCCTAAATGCATTTGTTCAGTATATTTTTGTTTACACTAGGGATGGACTGATGTGAAAATTTCTAGGCCGAGACCGAAATTCTCGGATGCACTTGGCCGAAAACTGAAACGTACTTTTTAAATAACTGTTAATTTCTTATTTTAAATTGTTGTTTTGTATAATTGTATTATTATTAGACTTTAATTAAATTCAATAATTTTTATGAATTTTTATTTAAAAAATACAAGCCAATAAAATAAAATAAACACACTTTTATTTAAACACACCAAAATTGACAGTCAAGTAAATTAATAAAATCTTATAACTTTCTTTTACATTTTTCTATACATTTTAATAGTTTTACTAGGTTTAAATATTTTTAAGTGTATATATTCTAAAATATATTTTTTAAACATCCTTAGTATCTAGTAAATCACAAATAACTGGAAAACTCATGTTGCCTTCAAATATTATTGTGTACAATGGGAGACAAAAGGTTATAGAGTAACAGAAGCAGAGACTGTTCATGGCATTAGCTCCAGTGAGGCAGAAGTGTTTTGAGTTCTGAGGGATTTTTGTCCCAGCTGAGCCACACTGTACAGTCTTGTGACCCAAATCTGAGCATGTGAAAAGTCAAAGCGGGAGTCATGCCTCATAGGTTGAAGAGCTAACCTCCACATGCACTTGTTTAATGCGATTCTTCTATAATTGAGATCTGTCATTTCAGATCTAGAAATGAAAATGTTGAATGCCAGCATTAATCTACATCCCTGATTCATTTATACAACTATTAGTTTCTGTCTGAACAGCATGAACCTTTATGTGGAGCCTTCCAGTCAGCTAATAGAGCTGCACTGCTGTTTACATTCCACCTACCGGTGGTCATGTGATCCACCCACAGCCTAGGACATCCTGTCCAACTTGACAGTCATCTGCCACTGCCGTAGCGACAATGGGTGGGGCAAAACAGCCACACCCAACAAAAAAAGAGAGCAAAAATCTTTTCCTGCTCAGTCGAAGTGGTGCTGAAACACTAGATGGATAAATGTGTTATTTGCCTCTTCAGTGTAATTGATATGATGTTGACGCTCACCATAGACTGACATCATTTGCTGTATTCTGTATTACAATAAACAGCTTACAACAAGGGTACTCAAAAACCTAAAATTAACTAACTAAACAAGAGTTGGGCATATGGCCAAAAAATTCTCATGATAAAATTTTCATATCAGTCGATATAAATAATTATCACAATAAAAGTCCAATCTTGATTTCTTTCAAGTTAAAATTTTCATGCAGCCGACAGAAACAAATTAGACATGCACCCGATTTCAGTTAGTTTTTTATCATCACTAACACATATTTTGTTATTTTGATTAGAAAATCAAAAATAGAAGCAAATAACGTGCAAGAGCATACATACAATATACATATGTATCTATTTTCAGTGCTTTGTGTAGATATTTAAAGATGGCCATCATTAAGCATGACTGTTTGGATTTATATGAAATGGTATCACTTTACACTAAGAGTCCATCTGTAACATTAATGTTAATAAACGCTGTAGAAGTAGTGTTCATTGTTAGATCATTCATTTCAACATTTAACTAATATATTTTAAAATTTTAAGTTGTATCTGTTATAACATTAGTTAATGAACTAACATGAATGATCAAGGTATAATTAATATATTAATATTTATATTTATAATTATATATTTATTTCATTTAATAAGTGCAATACATTTTCATGGTTCAGCACTGTTTTGTTTTTTGTTTTTTTTAATTAAGCACTAGATTACTTAGAGTATTGTGTTTGTTTTCATTCAGTATCCATTTTATCATTATATCCATTACCAGTTAGTTAATCGGTTATCGGCCAGTGCGGTCCAACCTAGTTATAGTTATCAGTAAAATCCACTATCAGTCTACCTCTATTCTCGAAACCTTGTGAGCTGCCCAACTAAAATTGCCTTTTTAAGCTTCACATCTATGATGTCCAAAAACGCTGTCTAGGCTGGTAGCTCACTTAAATTTTGACACACAGCCATAGACTAAAACAATTGCCAATGCTGACAGAGACACAAACCTAAAAGAAACTTGATGGCATTAGCAACTGAGTATTAAGGCCACACTTTTATTACACACATGAATCAGGACTCTAAATGAGGATGTCCTGAATTCTCAAGAGATTTTCAATTGTATGCACTTTGGTTTTTATCTAGACTCAAATTTATAGAGACTAAATATATACATTTTAGATCAGTGTTTCTCAACCCTGTCCCTGAAGGACCCCCAACACGACACATTTTCTTTGTCTCCATAATCTCATCAGCGCATTAGACGAAACTCCAGGACCTGAAATAGGTGGATCAGAAAGAAGAGACTTGTCAAGTGTTGGGGGTCCTTCAGGACCAGGGTTGAGAAACACTATTTTAGATGATGTAACTGGTCACTGTTTCAAGTTTCACCATTTTAAAATCACTTTAGTTTTTTTCTGTTGCAGTTTTACAATAGTGATGTTGAAGTTTACAAGATATATTCCATGTAGTCTCTCAAAATAATATTAACAAATATATGTACTAATGTAATTTATCATCATAATAAGTTTAATTAAGTATGATAAAATATAATAAATATTCACAGATCTTTAACCCTGCACTGCTGTGCCATTATCTGATCCTACCAACCAGTTCAAAGTCAAAACTTTTAACAACAACTAAAACAACAAAAGCTGATATCAAAACATGCAAACAAACCCTTAATAGGCCAAGTATTAGCTTAGCACCCCTGAGAGCAAAACCCCAGAGAGACTTACATCAGCTTTTTTAATCTTTCCTATCCTGACCTCCCACATACCTCCTCCTTTCCTGCGTCTCTTGCGACTGCGCTGTCCCTCCTCTTCCTCAGCGATGGTGGAGAGAGATGGGATAGCCGACCTGCAGGCCCCCCTCCTCATCCTGAGGGGGGCCGGCATTCTCCCTTCTTCTCCTGTCTCCCTCTCTCAGTACCCAGTGCTGCTAACAGCTAACACCCCACACATCTCCTCAGAATGTTCTCACATGATACGGCATGCAGTAGGAAGAGTGACAGACACAGTAAGAGCTGCAAAATGCGGCAAGACAGATTGAAAGGAGAGAGAGAGATAAGCAAACACTCCTTCCAGTCCAGCCCAGCTTTACTGACGCTCCTGTTATCCACAGAAACGGCCGGCTCTCCTCCTCCTTAAGCCTGAGAGACACGGCTGCTCTAGTTGCTGATGCTGCCACTGTCTCTCTACAGGTCTGTCTTACTCTCACTCTCTCTCTCTCTCTCTCTCTCTCTCTCTCTCTCTCTCTCTCTCAGGCCCTTATCGAGAAAGTACCACAGACTGACAAATGCACTGAAACACTGCCTCACACACACACACACACAGTCCTCTGTTTCCTACTGAAATATTCAGTATGAAGACCAGCAAGGTGAGCCAGCAGATTAACGGACACCATGACAGCTAAGGCACACAGAAAAGTAAGGGTACTCCGATCAGGATGTTTGTGTCCGGTCACTGAAATAAATAATAGGCCAACTATTCTTAACACCAATGTATTTTAAGTATATAAAATATTAAGAGATGAGAAAGTATCATGAATTGACAACTCATTATTTATTGGCAAGAAACATGTGCGACATATTCCGAATCCATTCCCTCTCTTAGAGATGACTAGGAATAGCTTAGAGCTTAGCAAATATTAATGTGAAATAAATAATAAAAATAATAAAACAGAACAGTCCTTATCAACAGAAAATAATAAATTTTTACTGTATAAATTAAATATAGATTAACCCTACTAAATCTACTAAAGAGCAGTGAGTGATTTTTTCTGTCTTTTGCTGTTTGATTAACATTAATGACACAGACGGCAGCAGGAATATTAGGCTGCTGTCACTTTAAGGCTGAATGCGCGGATCCAACATACTGGTTACACATGCAACTTTTTTTTTTTTTTTTATGGCGGATTGTAATCCAGAAAGGACCAAGCAACAATCAGTGATAACTGGAGATTCACCCATAGTCAAAAGCAAAAGATTAGACTGTACAAAAAAAATTACACTAAATACACAGTCACGCAATGCTGATGTTGTTAACGTTAACAATTTGAGAACAAAGTCATACTTCCAAGACGTAGAATCTGTGATTCCAAAGTACAGTATCCACACTGGTGCAGTGACTGACAGCCACAAATACTCCTCAAAACATCAGATTCATCCGCGCTGAGGAGCTGTGCCGAAGCACAACCCACGTAAAGATGATAATTCCACAAATAATTGCAATTGCAGGTTCCAAACCAAGATGGTGACAAAAAGGGAAAACTTACAGACTGCAGCTTTAAAGTAACATTTTCTGAGCGCACGTTTTGGATATGTGCAGATCACAGTAAACAGCTTGCAAAAAACAGTCTTTTGAGATTAAAATGGTTTAAAATCACAATAAAATGCACACATAGGAAATGATAAACGGAGCCGAAATGAGTGTTTCTTATTGAAATCACCGGTTCTGGGGAAATTTGGAACCCGTTCTAAAACGGAACCAGTTCTCGATACCCATCCCTAGTCATTGCTGTAGGGTTTCTGTCATTGCAATGTCTCCGCAAAGACATTACAAATTTATTGTCCTTTTCAGACACCTGGTAGAACTGCCAGAACGATGAATGTAGTGAAGCAATTTTAGCTGTGCATAGAAAAACTGTCTTGCGAGTTGAGACATCTGAATGGCTCTTCTGATCGGCCTTTATAGAGACCACAGATCAAGCTATTATCGGCCGATAACGATCAGTGCCCGATCAATCGGAGCACGCTTACAGAATAGTGGGATTAACTGCACCGGAAAGAGATGAATTAGGACAATAATAAAAAGGACAATTATATGAAGCACAGCTTACAAGCTCACCTAGTCTGTGTATTTGTTTGAGAGCATATGTGAGCTAGTGTTGATATGTCTGAGGTGGGACAACTGTCAACAGTCATTTAAATATGGGTATCAGTGGAATTGGGAATTTAGCATGACGGTGAAATATTTACCAACACAGATCTGTGTGACCAAATTAAGTTGAACCCATAATGAAATCTGTGTCTGGAAATATTTCACCCTCACACAAAATTCCCAATTGCGATATTGAAAATGACTGGATTTTTCAACACATAGGCTCTCAAATAAATACACAGACTATAGGGATGACCACAGAAAGCTGCTTGTTTTGAAAGAGACTTCTTTGTGAGCTGTGCTTCATACAATGGACCTTTTTGCCAGCAAAATTGTGCCAATATGCCGCTAATGTGACCGCACCTTTAGCAGTGAGAAGTGGTGTGTTTTACATTGTAGTTTAAACACTAGATGCGGCTCACATACGCTCTCAAACAAATGATGCTCAAACTAGGGATGGGTCGGGATGATCGCCTAGTCATCTAACAGTGTTTGAACATCAAAAGAGCTGCGAGTTTGTTCAAATTGAATGTGATGAGTCAAAAGGATTGGGTACGACAACATCCTTCCATTGTGTTGCATTTGCTGGCTGCATGCAAAAACCAAACAGTCCGATTCCCAAACAAATGACTAACGAGCCAGTTCTTTCAATGAATTGGAAAAGTTATGTTTTTTGAATCAGTCTAAAAAATACTGAATCCATCAGAAAAGTTATTGCCTGTGTCCCACTCTTTACTGCCAGTGGATAAGGGTGTGTGTGTTTATGAATGATAGTCAGTTTACAGCCAACAGGTGAATGACACGTAAAGATCAACCTACAACCTACTGCAAACTGAAAGCATCATATACGACTCTCACACAAACACAAAACTGCTATGCAGTAATGAAATACAGTAATTTAATAGTGCACAGTTGACTACAACCACTAATAACCACCTAATGATTGCAACTGTAAATCATACTTCTACTTTAATCCACTATACCATTATAAAGGCTATTATAAGTAAATTCTATGCACAATTATTCCCACATATTCTGTTAAGCAACTATGTGCGATATATGGTATTTAACATATCTACCTGTACAGGAGACACTTAACATGCACTGTAGCACTAATCTTCAGTGCATGTTGCACGAATAAACCCATAGCCAATAAATGTATGTGTACTGAATCCATAAAACTGCATAAGCAAACAGATGTGTAATGATTACCGTCCATCTTTACTGGCAAACATAAATTACAGTATTCAAATGCTGAAAGTGAGGTACAACAGCTAGTTTAAAAATGATCAGCAGTTGAACTGCATGGCCATTACAGATTATGGGCCAGATTTACTAAACAGGGCAAATTAGCGTGAGAGCACAATCCCATAAAAGCACCGATGGGAGTGGAGAAGTTCTGTGCATGATCTACCGACGACACGCAAATTAAAGCACACAGACGCAGCCGGATCAATTCCATAATGACCAGCGCAATCTACCAGTTAGCGTCTGGTTTAAGACGTCCTTTTTTGGGCGGTAAATAATGGCGCAAACACCAGAAAATTGACCTTAGTCAATTAGTAAATCACCTTGCATGATTCATTTAAATACTCTCCTCCCATAAATATTGCATATGAATACTACAAATTCATATGCAATAAGGTCAGCCACAAAAATAACCCTGTCCACGCCTTTTAAGCACTAATTTTTCACTGCGTGTCTTTAGAAAATCCTGACAGTAGTTTAACGCCTAAAGAGGGTTTTGCGCTGGCGCAAGCTGTTAACAAATCAGGCCCTAGATCTAGTAACATCTGGTGAAAATGCATTTATAATGCGTCATCTATCCTCATTTCTTACTGTACTGAGCAAATCAATGCAAAAATGTGAACACACATAAATGGAAAGGTCTGATTCATTTAGATGCTAACTCATTCAAATATTCAGAGGGAATACAATTGTCATAGCCACAATGAAGCCGTCATCAGAGCTTCTCACAGAAAAGGATGCAGCATCACCTACACCTCATGTTTCAGTCATATTACAAAAACAATTGCTTTGTTCCAATCTATTATGCCCTTATACACACAATCTTTATTAGAAATGTACTAAAAATCTGAAAAATTAAGCTGCAAATTATATACACAACGGAAGGGATAGTTAAAGGGTTAGTTCACCCAAAAATGAAAATTATCCCATAATTGACTCGCCCTCAAGCCATCCTAGGTGTATATGACTTTCTTCTTTCAGCCAAACACAATCGGAGTTATATTAAACAATATCCTCTGCACAGCTTTATAGTACCATTTTTTTGAAGCCCAAAAAAGCTAATACATCATAAAAGTAATCCATACGGCTCCGGGGGGTTAATAAAGGCCTTCTGAAGCGAAGCGATGCATATATTTATAACTTTATAAACTATAAATCACTGGCTTCCATTAACAGCCGTACACGAGTCTAGTTCCGGCCAAAGAGTGACCTCTGACCTGATGCATGATGCATTGACGAACGCAGAAGCACAGTCCTCTTACCTAAACTTGCGCTACTCCTACATCCTACATCATGCGTCGGGTCAAAGGTCACTCTTCCGCCAGAGTTTACTTTTATGATGGATGGATACACTTTTTTGGCCTTCAAAGTCCCATTATAAAGCTTGGAAGAGCCAGGATATTTTTTAATATGACTCCGATTGTGTTTGGCTGAAAGAAGAAAGTCATATACACATAGGATGGCTTGAGGGGGAGTAAATTATGGGATAAAGGCACAATATGTAGTTTTTCACCACTGATGACGCTGAGATGTACGCGGACTCTTGGGAGTTGTCATCTTCACCTCGCAGCCGGTGGAAAGAATCGGGACGGGACTCGGGCAGAAATCATGTTCATGGATGAGTTTTTTAACATTACTGTAGTATGAAGCAGAGCAGGGCCGAGTGCTGTGGGAGCTGAAGATGGCCACTGGAGCGATTGCTAATTAGAGACGAGCATGACACACGGCGACAGCAGCAGAACTTTTATTATGCCACAGTCGCAGCTTCCGCTTCTTCCGGTCAAGTGTACGTGGGGTAACGCAGCGCTGTTTTATCATATTAGATACATTTGAGTGTGTTGAAAATTATGTTATAATGCTACTCTGTGCGTTTGCTCGGCGGCTACTATGAGACAATTTGGCATTTGGCGTGAGACACACGCTTTCAAGCTCTGTCTCACACTCTCACTCTGCCTAAGTAAATCTCACGTCAAATTGCCAAACCTGCTTTTGATATAAAACAAAGTCTAAGCTTTTACATTTTTTAAAAGTTTTAATACGAAATTCAAACAATAAATAGCGTTTTGGTGTACTTAATTTGGCATAACAGATCGCTGTAGCGCCTCAGTTAAAGCCAGAGCCGCGACATGCTTTCATCTCCCGGCGGTGCGCACGGTCACGTGGTTCATGAAGCTCTCAATAGTTCCACTCAAACCAGCGCTGTGTCAATACATTTGAATGGCTTAAGCGGATAGACAACAGCTTCACTATACAGGTATTTGCAGCAATTTTTGGTAAACAGTACAGCATAGTGTGCATTGATTATTATGTCAACCACATTTACAGTATCATTTTATTATAGAGAGTGATGGAGATGCAACATCGTTAACATTAATGTTAATGTTTTTCTTGTATTTAGCCCTCAGGTATTTCTTACTAATTGGTCACACTCATACTCATTGGTGGTCAAATGTGACCATACACCTTAACTATTTTTCAATTAAATATATGTTATATGGGCTATTTTAGTTTAATAATATTTATTGAATATTTTGAGGAGATCTTTTGGTACTAAATACTATTTGTGCAATAATTATTAACAATTAGTGTAGTAATAAGGTTAAAATAGAGAATGCCAATGCAAAGAGACAAATTAGAGTAATTTTGTGGCTGGAAAAATAATAATTTTCATTTGTAACGCCATTACCCACCAGGTGCCTGTATGGCTCTTTAATAAATATAAATTCATCTAGTCTAGTTGCTCAAAAAAGTAAATATTGCAGATCATAACTGCTTACTTATTTTTAGGTTTTGCATTTGAATAAATATTTAGACATGATCAAACACTAGATTTCTTTAAATGTGAAATTTTAAAACGTTAATAACTTACATTCTAATATCTTTAATGATACTGATATATGCACACACAAGTAAATATTAATGAATGCGAGCAAATATAAATTTAACCCAAGAAAAGTTTAAAATAGTGCTTAAAAAGGTATGTGCAGTAGGCTATATACATACGAACTGATACTGAAGGAGGATCGAAATCGATATTTTTACACCGCCACAACAAATCATTTAAACAGACCTTTGAAGTTTGGGCAAAAACTTCAGGCAGTAATGTGTTTTCGTGTATTTTATTTTATTTTTTTCTCAGCGCTGGATGTCATATGGTGATTGTGAAACACACGGAACACTTCACTACATGATTTCATGGTGAAATTTGTTATTTTTCATGTTAATCAGGTAAATTTTGATCAAGAACAATGCACTGTGGCTTTAATTCAGCGTGAACAGCGCAGCAAAAATAGACGATCACGGCACTGCTGCTTCTGCTCCTGCGACGCTGCACGCTGCCTCTGCGAAAAAATACGCTCTGCTAACGCATGCAATGTGAAACCGGCCTAAGGCAGGCATGACGTCACCGATAGGCGATGCACGGACACGGTCCGTGTCCTGGTAAAAAATGCTTATTTCTCTGGATTTAAACATTCTTGGAAACATCTGAGATAATGTGAGTACACAAGTCAACAAAATATATAACACTGTTCTAGTGTTTTTTTTATTTTTATATTTTAATCCAAAAATCTTACATATTGTGCCTTTAAAGCTTGTATTGATCAGCAAAGCAAGTATGGTTATGAGCTGATGTTGATCTAAAAATAACCAAATATCTTTACCACATTGATCGATCTATAAAACAAAACACACTATCATGCACCTACAGTACTCTATCACTTTTATACTCTAAGACTTTACAGCGTCTTATTTTTCTCAGCTCATAACACAGAAGGAGGCACAGGAATCTGATCTTTGCCCCTCCAGTCCCAAGAAAGAGAGTAACCTTACACTTTAACCAGAAACACTGTTGTTGTCTGTGCCTAAAATCCAATCCACTGAAGAAGGTAGAGTTTGAAACCACAAAGGAAAAGTAATATCTCTGTTAATCGACAGAATTAGGTAGGGTAGCCTACATATAGAAATGGACAAATATCTGCCGGACCAAAACATCAGTCTGACTATAGTCATCATAATCTAATATGGTTTACTGCTTTAATGCAGACACAAAACTACTCAAAAACAAACCATGTCATATCAAACCACTAACATTTTACTTTCCATTTCTAGCAAATTCTCAGTTTTTCAAAGTCTTAGCTCATTTTTTTATTTTCAAAACGTGATATGGGTTCGGACATTTTAGTCACCAGGATTAAGACGAATAAGACAATTTTGAAGTAGATAATAAGAGGGGTATGACGATCTTCAATTACAGACAACGTGATTCACTCAACTGAATACTTAACAAAACACATTACGACAGGATGATAAAATCTGACTTTTAAGAGCTGATTTCGCTAACAGTTTGACTGTACAAACACAACAACACAAGCAAAACACAAGAGAAATAAAACTTGTCAACCCATCACATCGGATGTGTACGCGTAAACACTCGCTCGCGCGCACGTACGTAACAGGTGCTCCGCTCAACCGCATTTATACGCGTTTTAACTAATTAAACAGAGCCAGTGTCACATAAAAAACATAAACCAATGGTGTTTTCTTCGTGAAAGCTGGTGTAAACACCCGCTGGCAGTGCTTTGGCTCAGCGTTTAGGCTGATTTACTGATTTAATCCCTTTCCTCTGACCGGCTCGCGCTGCTTCTGAGGTAAAAAAAAGTGTGTTATTTCGTGACAAGTTCAACCGACCAGCTTTAAACATAGATGAGGGTTTGATACACTCGTTTGGAAGCGGGATAGTACTTTAGGACAAACTTTACACTAAATAAATAAATAAACTCTCACCTTGGCTGGAACTCTGACAGACGTCGCTTCCATCCCGCTCCGCCATTTCATCGACGTCACATGCGAGGATTAGAGAGCGCGCTTAGTACAAAAGCCGCGGTCACGCGCCTCTAGCGGACAGGTGCAGAATAACAGATAAATAGATTAGATTAGATTAGATTAGATTCAACTTTATTGTCATTACACAAGTACAGGTACGAGGCAACGAAATGCAGTTTGGGTCTAACCAGAAGTGCAATAGCAGCAAGTGCAGGATATACAGTGGTTTCATAAGTGCAGGACATGAATATGTACTGAATAAATATAAAGATGGCTATTACTATAAATAGAATTTACAGATAGATATGTACAGAATATAATATACAGATGGATGTTGCTATAAACAGTTTGCAGATAAATATATACTGAACAGAATTTACAGGGTAGATATGTACTGAATATATATATACAGATGGCTATTACTATAAGCAGAATTTACAGATAGATGTATATAATGATATGTTAGGCTAAGATGGGCAGTATAGCAATGAACGATATAGTGCAAATGAGCATATTCTAGTTAGGTATAGTAGTGCAAGATGCATATATGAACAGGTGTTACTGTAGTACAGTCGATAGTGCAAATGAGAATATTCCAGTTAGGTAAGTAGTGCAAGATGCATATATACATAAATAGACAGACGGATCTTGTCCGACTGCAAGAGCTCTTTGCTGATGTTCAATTTTATTAATTATTGTTGATTAGAATTTTAGGTTTCATCAATTATTATTATTTATTTTTTTAAATGTTAATTGATTTGAATTTTTTCTTTTGTATTGTATAAAATGTGTTTAATACTTTAATTATAATATTTTCATATTTTCTACAATTATTCCACCGTTTATATTTATAATATTATAATTGTTATTTATTTATTTAGGCTACTATAATAAATATAACAAATATTTTAATAAAACATTTTAATATCTATAAATATATTTTAATTATAACATTTTATATTAAACTTAATATATTATAATTATAATATTTTATAATTAGAAACTTTAATTATAATTATTTATTTATATAATTATATAATATAATTAATGTTTGTATTTATTATATTATAATTGTTATATATTTATTCATTTATTTAGGCTACTATAATACATTTAATATTTTAATAAAACATTTGAATATCTATAAATATATTAAATATCTTTTAATTAAGACACTTAGCATGCACTTACGTGAATGTGTTGCCATCTAGGGGTACCTTCATGTTATTTGTTGGTAAATCAAATTCTGCTTTCCTTAGACACCAATGGGTGATCTTTTGACAAATTTGAGATATAAAAGTGTTGTTATATGGGCTCTTATAATACCCCATGAGACATGGCCATATTTTATTTTTCGTTTGGCCTTTTGAGTAGTCTACACACTGTAGCCTTGAATGACCTAGCCTACATGTTCTTGATGTTACAAGTGTTTATGTGTTTTCCATGTAATATGATGACATATCCAGAGGGTGGCACCATTTTACAGTACACTTTCACAACTTCAAAATATGTAAAAGGTATATGTACCATCATGATCTGAACATGAGTATTTGAATAACAGCTTGTGAGAATTAGTTTTAGGTGTAGGGTTATTAATATTAATAGGGTTTTATATATATATATATATATATATATATTCAATTTATAATAATTATATAATTTGTATATAAAAAATACTTCGTATTGTTCCGTTCAGCTTAACGCAGAATGTACAAAAACAGAACAATAAACCGTGTATTTTTGGATTGGATTTTTTAATATTGAATATCCCCAGATAACCTCTAATCCATTCACCCCATGCTTTTT